>CM038716.1:36802551-36910051 GCA_021613375.1 Megaleporinus macrocephalus
TACAGCTGCCTCAGTCGCATTACTACAGCTGCCTCAGTCGTATTACTACAGCTGCCTCAGTCGTATTACTACAGCTGCCTCAGTCGTATTACTACAGCTGCCTCAGTCGCATTACTACAGCTGCCTCAGTCGCATTACTACAGCTGCCTCAGTCGTATTACTACAGCTGCCTCAGTCGTATTACTACAGCTGCCTCAGTCGTATTACTACAGCTGCCTCAGTCGTATTACTACAGCTGCCTCAGTCGTATTACTACAGCTGCATTAGTCGCATTACTACAGCTGCCTCAGTCGCATTACTACAGCTGCCTCAGTCGTATTACTACAGCTGCCTCAGTCGTATTACTACAGCTGCCTCAGTTGCATTACTACAGCTGCCTCAGTTGCATTACTACAGCTGCCTCAGTCGCATTACTACAGCTGCCTCAGTCGTATTACTACAGCTGCCTCAGTCATGATACTGCAGCTGCCTCAGTCGTAATACTACAGCTCCCTTAATCGTAATACTACAGCTGCCTTAATCATATTACTACAGCTGCCTCAGTCATAATACTACAGCTGCCTTAATCATATTACTACAGCTGCCTCAGTCGTAATACTACAGCTGCCTTAATCATATTACTACAGCTGCCTCAGTCACAATACTACAGCTGCCTTAATCATATTACTACAGCTGCCTCAGTCGTAATACTACAGCTGCCTTAATCATATTACTACAGCTGCCTCAGTCGTAATACTACAGCTGCCTTAATCACATTACTACAGCTCCCTTAATCATAATACTACAGCTGCCTCAGTCGTAATACTACAGCTGCCTTAATCATATTACTACAGCTGCCTTAATCATAATACTACAGCTGCCTCAGTCGTAATACTACAGCTGCCTTAATCATATTACTACAGCTGCCTTAATCATATTACTACAGCTGCCTCAGTCGTAATACTACAGCTGCCTTAATCATATTACTACAGCTGCCTCAGTCGTAATACTACAGCTGCCTTAATCATATTACTACAGCTGCCTCAGTCGTAATACTACAGCTGCCTTAATCATATTACTACATCTGCCTTAATCATATTACTACAGCTGCCTCAGTCGTAATACTACAGCTGCCTTAATCATATTACTACAGCTGCCTCAGTCGTAATACTACAGCTGCCTTAATCATATTACTACAGCTGCCTCAGTCGTAATACTACAGCTGCCTTAATCACATTACTACAGCTCCCTTAATCATAATACTACAGCTGCCTCAGTCGTAATACTACAGCTGCCTTAATCATATTACTACAGCTGCCTTAATCATAATACTACAGCTGCCTCAGTCGTAATACTACAGCTGCCTTAATCATATTACTACAGCTGCCTTAATCATATTACTACAGCTGCCTCAGTCGTAATACTACAGCTGCCTTAATCATATTACTACAGCTGCCTTAATCATATTACTACAGCTGCCTCAGTCGTAATACTACAGCTGCCTTAATCATATTACTACAGCTGCCTCAGTCGTAATACTACAGCTGCCTTAATCATATTACTACATCTGCCTTAATCATATTACTACATCTGCCTTGCTCTCTCTCTGTCTTTCTTTCTCTCTCTTTCTCTCTCTCTCTCTCTCTCTCTCTCTCTCTCTCTCTCTCTCTCTGTGTCGTGTCTCCCTCTCTCTGTCTTTGTCTCTCTCTTTCTCTCTCTCTGTATCTCTCTTTCTCTGGCCCCCTGTCTCTCTCTCTCTCTCTCTCTTTCTCTTTCTTTCTCTCTCTCTCTCTCTCTCTCTCTCTCTCTCTCTCTCTCTCTCTCTCTCTCTCTCTCTCTCTCTCTCTCATTTGTCTGATCTGGGATGAAGGTGTGAAGGAACGCTGCACTTTCCTCACACACTCTGACCTTTTCCCTATTTTACACCTACTCAACAAATTCCTGCCTGAATCTCTCACTCAGTGTCGGTGGGGTATTTGAGTGTGGGGTAGGGGGCTGTGGAGGGGTGAGGGGTGTAAGATTGTGACCTTCAGAGAGTATAAAGGATTGTGGTTGTATGAATGACGTCCAGATACTTTCTGGTATGTGTTGTATAGACATTAACACTGTATGAATAGAGCTTACAGTGTTTACAGTGGTGGTGGTGATGTTGTTTACGGTGGTGGTGATGTTTAGAGTGGTGGTGATGTTTTCAGTGGTGGTGATGTTTACAATGGTGGTGATGGTGTTTACAGTAGTGGTGGTAATGTTTACAGTGTTGGTGATGGTGTTTACAGTAGTGGTGGTGATGTTTACAGTGGTGGTGATGGTGTTTACAGTAGTGGTGGTGATGTTTACAATGGTGGTGATTATGTTTACAGTGGTGGTGGTAATGTTTACAGTGGTGGTGATGGTGTTTACAGTAGTGGTGGTGATGTTTACAGTGGTGGTGATGTTGTTTACAGTAGTTGTGGTGATGTTTACTCTGGTGGTGATGTTTACAGTGGTGGTGATGGTGTTTTCAGTGGTGGGGATGGTGTTTACAGTAGTGGTGGTGATGTTTACAGTGGTGGTGATGGTGTTTACAGTAATGGTGGTGATGTTTACAATGGTGGTGATTATGTTTACAGTAGTGGTGGTGATGTTTACTGTGGTGGTGATGTTTTCAGTGGTGGTGGTGATGTTTACAGTGGTGGTGATGGTGTTTACAGTAGTGGTGGTAATATTTACAGTGGTGGTGATGGTGTTTACAGTAGTGGTGGTGATGTTTACAGTGGTGGTGATGGTGTTTACAGTAATGGTGGTGATGTTTACAATGGTGGTGATTATGTTTACAGTGGTGGTGGTGTCTACAGTAAACCTACAAGTGTCTTCTGAGTTTATATGGATGTTGATGGTAAAATCTGAATGGATTGGAATAAAAGTTGTATGTACAAAGCTTTTAAAAAACATATATATTAAGAAACATGTCAGGAGTCAGACGAGGCATTAAGGTTCTTCAGATGTCTGGTTCCTATTACAGCCTTTACTTCACCTACCAGTTCTGACTCTTCTCTAGAATGAAGCCCCAAGCAGCTCAGAGTGACCGTCTGCAGCTCTGAATTATAGAAAGACATAGAAACAGTTTTCCTCATGTGAGACATCGGCCTGCAGCTCTGCATGATCACCATCTGAGGGCACTATTTCCAAACCTTGTTCTCCTGCTGCTCTGACTTCATAAATATAACTGCCCTCACAAACATGGTGGGTTCCAAATCAGCTGACCTTCATAAAGCATTTCTGTGTCCAGTGAGATGGTCCAAAGTAAACATCTGCACGAGGTTCCTCTGTGAGGAACAAGTCCAGAATCAGTGACGCGACATGAAGAAAGCCGTTTTTCTCCACCTCCTTAAAACGGTACATGACTCTGATCTGAGGCAGTTAAACAGGCGCGGCGAGTCCTGTTGGCTGGCGCTGCAGAGCTTCGGCTCAGTGGGTGGTACGAGCAGGGCTGCCAGCCCGGAGCAGCGCCATAGCCGGACACTCAACTCCTCATTTACATGCCAAAGAGGCGCCGCCGCGGTTTCCAATGCAGCCAATTTGCAGTGATACAGTTACGCTCGCCTCCCGTTCTGCCCTCTTCCGAGGAAAACAATGATGACTTGATCTGGAGGGTTGACTCATGCCAGCCCGGTTGCCATGGAGAGCAGAGTTTTGTTTTTTCCAGGATGGTCACGACTGAATGAGGGGTCGAATGAATTGAGGCTTCTGTCTCCGCTCACGAGGACACAGCGAGTCTGGAATTCCGCTCATTCCGCAAAAAAACTTTTGATGTGAATTTTATCTGTTACTGGATTCACTGTGTAAACAGGCTGGAGTAACGTTGAGTAACGTTGAGTAACGTTGAGTAATGTTGTGTGTTATTGTTGTATTAAACTCACTAGAGCAGCATAAGCGGTTATTAAAGGGCCCTCAGACACCAGAGGACCCCCCACTATAGGTACTCTCATTACTACTGTAATAATTACTATAATACAATACAATGGATATTTATAATCAGAGTACAAAATATACTAACACTATAATATCATATTATAACACTATAAACATCTTACTTAACACCACCCCTCTATAAACACTAGTCATACTTAACAACCCCCTTTCCTAACACTATAACATTATATACATTAGAGTCATACTTAACACAACCTCTCTACTAACACTATAACACTATAAACACTAGAGTCATACTTAACACAACCTCTCTACTAACACTATAACACTATAAACACTAGAGTCATACTTAACACAACCTCTCTACTAACACTATAACACTATAAACATTAGAGTCATACTTAACACAACCTCTTTACTAACACTATAACACTATAAACACTAGAGTCATACTTAACACAACCTCTCTACTAACACTATAACACTATAAACACTAGAGTCATACTTAACACAACCTCTTTACTAACACTATAACACTATAAACACTAGAGTCATACTTAACACAACCTCTCTACTAACACTATAACACTATAAACACTAGAGTCATACTTAACACAACCTCTTTACTAACACTATAACACTATAAACACTAGAGTCATACTTAACACAACCTCTCTACTAACACTATAGCACTATAAACACTAATCATACTTAACACTACTCCTCCACTAACACTATAACCCTTAAAACACTATCGTCACATTTATCACTAAACCTCTTCTAACACTGTAACACTATAAATACTAGAGTCATACTTAACACTGCCCCCTACTAACACTATAACAATATAAATACTAGAGTCATACTTAAAACCACCCCTTTATAAACACTAGTCATACTTAACACCACCCCTCCCCTAACACTGTAACACTATAAATACTAGAGTCATACTTAACACTGCCCCCCTACTAACACTATAACGCTATAAATACTAGTCAAACGTTACACTACCCCTCCACTAGCACTATAACACTATAAACACTAGTCATACTTAACACTACCCCTCTACTAACACTACAACCCTTAAAACACTATCGTCACATTTATCACTACCCCTCTTCTAACACTATAACAATATAAACACTAGAGTCATACTTAACACTACCCCTCCACTAACACTATAACACTAGTCATACTTAACACTACACCTTCACTAACACTACAACACCATAACACTAGTCATACTTAACACTACCCCTCCACTAACACTACAACACTATAACACTAGTCCTACTTAACACTGCCCCTCCACTAACACTACAACACTATAGTCATACTTAACACAACCCCCTTCCCTAACACTATAACACTATAAATACTAGTTATACTTAATGCAACCTCTCCACTAACACTATAACACTACTCATACTTAACACTACCCCCCCCCACTAACCCTACAACACTATAACACAAGTCATACCTAACACTATCCCTCCACTAACACTATAACACTATAAACACTATAGTCATACTTAACAAAACCCCTCCACTAATACTATAGCACTAAAACACCAGTCATACTTAACGCAACCCCTCCACTGACACTATAACACTATAAATACTAGAGTCATACTTAACACAACCCCTCCACTAACACTATAAACACTATAGTCATACTTAACAAAACCCCTCCACTAACACTATAGCACTAAAACACCAGTCATACTTAACACAACCCCTCCACTAACACTATAACATTATAAACACTAGAGTCATACTTAACACTACCCCTCCACTAACACTATAACACTATAAACACTAGAGTCATACTTAACACAACCTCTCTACTAACACTATAACACTATAAACACTAGAGTCATACTTAACACAACCTCTCTACTAACACTATAGCACTCTAAACACTAATCATACTTAACACAACCTCTCTACTTACACTATAGCACTATAAACACTAATCATACTTAACACTACTCCTCCACTAACACTATAACCCTTAAAACACTATCGTCACATTTATCACTAAACCTCTTCTAACACTATAACAATATAAATACTAGAGTCATACTTAGAACCACCCCTTTATAAACACTAGTCATACTTAACACCACCCCTCCCCTAACACTGTAACACTATAAATACTAGAGTCATACTTAACACTGCCCCCCTACTAACACTATAACGCTATAAATACTAGTCAAACGTAACACTACCCCTCCACTAGCACTATAACACTATAAACACTAGTCATACTTAACACTACCCCTCCACTAACACTATAACCCTTAAAACACTATCGTCACATTTATCACTACCCCTCTTCTAACACTATAACAATATAAACACTAGAGTCATACTTAACACCACCTCTCCCCTAACACTGTAACACTAAACACTAGAGTCACACTTAACACTACCCCTCCAATAGCACTAAAACACTATAAATACTAGTCATACTTAACACAACCTCTCCACTAACACTATAACACTAATCATACTTAACACTACACCTTCACTAACACTACAACACCATAACACTAGTCATACTTAACACTACCCCTCCACTAACACTACAACACTATAACACTAGTCCTACTTAAAACTGCCCCTCCACTAACACTACAACACTATAGTCATACTTAACACAACCCCTTTCCCTAACACTATAACACTATAAATACTAGTCATACTTAATGCAACCTCTCCACTAACACTATAACACTACTCATACTTAACACTACCCCCCCACTAACCCTACAACACTATAACACTAGTCATACCTAACACTATCCCTCCACTAACACTATAACACTATAAACACTATAGTCATACTTAACAAAACCCCTCCACTAATACCATAGCACTAAAACACCAGTCATACTTAACGCAACCCCTCCACTGACACTATAACACTATAAATAATAGAGTCATACTTAACACTACCCCTCCACTAACACTATAAACACTATAGTCATACTTAACAAAACCCCTCCCCTAACACTATAGCACTAAAACACCAGTCATACTTAACACAACCCCTCCACTAACAATATAACATTATAAACACTAGAGTCATACTTAACACTACCCATCCACTAACACTACAACACTATAAATACTAGTCATACTTAACACTACCCCTCCAATAACACTATAACACTAAAAACACTAGTCATACCTAACACTATCCCTCCACTAACACTATAACACTATAAACACTATAGTCATACTTAACAAAACCCCTCCACTAATACTATAGCACTAAAACACCAGTCATACTTAACGCAACCCCTCCACTGACACTATAGCACTATAAATACTAGAGTCATACTTAACACTATCCCTCCACTAACACTATAACACTATAAACACTATAGTCATACTTAACAAAACCCCTCCACTAATACTATAGCACTAAAACACCAGTCATACTTAACACAACCCCTCCACTAACACTATAACACTATAAATACTAGAGTCATACTTAACACTACCCCTCCACTAACACTATAACATTATAAACACTAGTCATACTTAACACTACCCCTCCACTAACACTACAACACTATAAATACTAGTCATACTTAACACTACCCCTCCAATAACACTATAACACTAAAACACTAGTCATACTTAACACTACCCCTCCACTAACACCATAACACTAGTCATACTTAACACAACCCCTCCACTAACACTGTAACACTAGTCATACTTAACACTATCCCTCCACTAACACTGTAACACTAGTCATACTTAACACAACCCCTCCACTAACACTGTAACACTAGTCATACTTAACACAACCCCTCCACTAACACTGTAACACTAGTCATACTTAACACAACCCCTCCACTAACACTGTAACACTAGTCATACTTAACACAACCTCTCCATTAACACTATAAACACAACGCTGAAGAGAAGCGTCATTCAGCAAACGTACTGCTTATATAATTCAAAATTTTGGATCCTAATGTTATTTTTTTGATTTTCAAATCTGTCTAATTTGGCTTCAAGGTTAATAACAGGTTTCTACTTTACAGACTTTAACTTTTTACATTTTTTAACCTTATAAGCTTTATTTTTAATTTCATCTGTTTATTTGTTTCTGAAACTCATTTTAAAAAGTTAGTAATCTGTCAGTGAGCTCAATAAATATATATATTCTTACAGAGGCCTTTGCAGTAGACGGGAGATGATATGATTTCTTTCATTGTACCTCTGTTATAAATCAAAGTGGTTCTTTCAGTAAGTTCACACTGAAATCCCTGCTGAGTGAAATGCAGGAACAGCTTCTCCTCTAGTCCTCCACTCGGACGCTGATCGCTCTAAGTCAAGTGTCCAGCTCAGTTGTAGCTGGTCACGTGGAGATTTGGCCAGTATAAGCACGTCTGCTCTTTTGTTAAAGTCAAGAGGCTCGTCAGTTATTCTCAGAGAAACGAGGCAGACTGAGGCTCACTTCCTGACACGGGACAACTCGGACCTCCCCTTACCGGCTTTGACCCCGGACCACCCTGAAACTCCGAGGTCACTTGGATTTTGTCAGCTTTTAGAAATTCCTGCCTGCTTCAGCTCTTGCCAACAACGTTCTCCTGCTTGAGGTCAGACGTTTGACCCTTAGAGAGCGTCTGTTCACTCTTCAGTGGACTAGAACAGACTGGCCTCACGACTGACTCTGCTTTTCTTGTTCAAAAGGAGACAAAGAGACTCCTAACAACCACCTGGAAGACCTGCTAGACTCACCAACACTGTCCTCCCATCAGATTACCAGCTCTTTGATCTCTGAGATACAGGAGAACGTCAAACTGCTTCAGACCTGAGAACATCCACAGGTGTTTCAGTTCATTCGTACACTGTTAAAAGACACCTCAACACCGTGGGGTCTGAAAGGATGTGTAGCTGTTCAAGAAGCTCCTCACTGAGAAAAGGAGATACAGACACACCAAACAAAGAAGCTAAACAAAAGACTGACCACCCCAGAGTCCAGAACCTCAACACCACTAAATGGACTGACCACCCCAGAGTCCAGAACCTCAACCCCACTGAATGGACTGTCCAACCCAGAGTCCAGAACCTCAACACCATTGAATGGACTGTCCAACCCAGAATCCAGAACCTCAACACCATTAAATGGACTGTCCAACCCAGAGTCCAGAACCTCAACACCACTGAATGGACTGACCACCCCAGAGTCCAGAAACTCAACATCACTGAACGGACTGACCACCACAGAGTCCAGAACCTCAACCCCACTGAATGGACTGACCACCCCAGAGTCCAGAACCTCAACACCACTGAGTGTGTTTGGGGTTATTTGGATGGTGAGAATCAGAAGCAGCTTCTAAGACTGAACTCTGGAGGAGAGTCTGAACTGAAAGTGAATCAGAACTGAAAGTGTGTCAGAACTGAAAGTGATTCAGAACTGAAAGTGAATCAGAACTGAAAGTGAGTCAGAACTGAAAGTGAGTCTGCTGAGAAGATCAGAAGCTGGAATGAAGGTAAAGAACTGGGTTGTGTTTTTATCTTCTGGCTGGTGCTGACCTGTAGACGCTTGTGGTCGTGCAGAGTTTCTCATGCGTGTTTTAAACTGTGACTTCCGTGCGTGTCAATCTCAAATGGAAGCTCTACGTTCGGCCTCTGATGGTTATGGATGTTAGGGGAATTTTCCATGGGAATTTTTGGGAATCGTAGTCAGTCTCAGGCCCTCGGCAGAAAACTGTAGCTGAGATGTCTCTGAATACATTCCACTTCAGTATGACGCTCGTCAATAGTGTGATTGTGTTTAGAAGAGAGAGTACATTGACAGACAGGGAGCTCTTCGCCCCGGGGCTCATTGCTGAGACCCCCCCGCCCCACTTCCCAAAGCAAATTCCAGAAAAAGCTCAGGCAGCTCTGCCTCTAGTGTCTTCAGCGGCAGAAACGTTCTGTGAGATCCTCCTGACAGTCTGTCCTCGTCCTGCTCCGCTGGAGAAGTGAAAGGAGCAGCCATGTTGATTTATGGCCCAATGACTGAGGGAGCTCCGGCTAATTTATAGCCTCCTCGAATTCCCAAACACAAGTGATGTCTCTGTGCTGGACAGCGCTTTCTATTTATACCCTGTAGGGTTGGGGTGGGGGGTGGAAGGCGGGCAGTGAAAGCGGTAAGGACAGGAATGCCGGCAAGCTGTGTGGATCCCACATGGCACTCAGCTCTCCGTGTTTGTTTTGGTTCACAAGGTACACCAGACTCTAGGTTTCTGTGTGAAATGGTCAGTCTCTTAGCTGGTCGTCCTGTTCGGACAGTGAGTGGACAGAAAGGGGACCTTGGAGGAAAACAATCACCCAATATGTTTGTGTTTTTAACCTCTTTTGTCCCATTTTGGCCTGAAAGACACATCCAGAGTGAAAGGAACCATAATAATAGTAATAATAATAATAATAATAATAATAATAATAATAATAATAATAATAATAATAATAATAATACTTTTTTCTTATATAGCGCTTTTCTAAAACCCAAAGACGCTTACAATCATTAGCCGATTATAGTCATTTGTAGAAAGAAAATAGAAACATTAAACACAGAAAGAGTAAAGAAGAAGCATCAACCTGACAATAACTCGACACCAGAGATGAGTAGAGTAAGTTAAACAGAGGGAAGGTTGTAGGCGAGGGAGAAGAGGTGAGTCTTAAGATTAGATGTAAATATGGAAAGAGAGGAAGATCGTTTGACCACAGGTGGGAGGGAGTTCCCACATACTCTGGACGCCAGTCCTGATCTCGTCTGGTTTGACTGGTTGACACTCTCAGGTTTTCAGAATAAAGTGTATGAGTCACTGACTCGGAGTAGCGGAGGTTGGAATGGAGTTCATCTGTGTTAGCATGTGGTTTGGACTGGGACGTGAGGTGTTGAGGGAAGGATGGACCCACTGGTTTGCTAGCATTGTTCATTGCTTCTGTTGCAGATGAGATGATGGGAGTTGCTGTTTGCTGGAACTGAACCCTGAGAATTTGAGGTGTCTAACAATCCGCTCCACGATTCGATGAATACAAACAGCTGTTTTTACAAGCAAGCCCAGTTCATTTACATGGCTGCTCTAATTCAGTACAAAGTCTGGATAAGCTTCTGTTCTACTGCTGCTCGATCTCAATGCTGCTTTTAATAACATAGACCACAAAGCTCTTGTAGATAGACCTGGACTCTGAGTAGCTGTCCTGAAGTGGTTCAGTTCATACCTGCAAGGAAGGAGCTACTTTGTTGAAATAGAAAAGAATGTTTCTGAGCGCTGGTGACCTGTGGTGTCCCCCAGGGTTTGATTCTTGGACCACTCTTATTTAATCTATATACACTTCCACTTCCTACACCTACACAGATGACACAATTGGTCCTCTATCCAAACAATTATGGCCCCTTTACTCACTGTGTAAGAGCACTGAGCTCATCACTAACTGGATGGGACTAAACTTTCTGCTGAAGAATAGATTTTTTTGTTTGGGAATAGAAATGAGAGGGAGCTGCCTATCAGGATACGAGAGTCGTAAACTCTAAATAACTAACTAACAGAACTAACAGACTCAGATCTCAGTTTTAGCTGGCCGTGTTAAAGCTGCTACCAGATCAGCATTTTATCACCTTCAGAACATCAACAAGATCAGAGACTAAACCAGACCTGGAGAAACTCGTCCACACCTTCATTGCTAGCAGGGTTGATCACTGTAATAGACTCACAGTAAAGACTATCAAACAGCTTCAGTGTATTAAAAATACAGCTGCCAGAGTCACCAAAAGTCAAAACCGGGACCTCCATCTTAAACCCTCACACTGGATACCAGTCTGTTACAGAACTGACTGTAAGGGTCCATTACTGGTCTGTAAAACACTGACTGGTGCAGAAGCAGCGTATGTATCTGGTACGCTGCAGTGATAGGAGCAGATCTCTCAGATCATCAGGAACCAGTCAGTTAGACCAGCCTAAGGTAAAGACTAAACATGAAGAAGCAGCGTTTAGTGTATTTCTATATAAATAACTGGATCCCAGTGAGGTCTTGTTCCTGTGTCAGGTATGTATCTGGTTAATTAATGTGTATGTACTCGTTTTTGGTAATTCAGTTGGAGTCATCTCCACTGGTTTGTGTGAGGAATGTCATGGGACCCTGGTGGATCCTGGGTAATAATGTTGACCAAAGTGTAGTCAGATGCAGACCTATCAGAGAAACACATCAAGTAGTTGGTACAGTGTTTAGTGTGGTGAATTATGTGGCGGCCCTCTATACTGTAGACTGGGGTTCCATTTCACACCTGAGTAACTACCTTACACTACAACAATAACAGTCCTAACATTACCTTCACCTACCTGTACACAGGTAAACTGTAACACTACCTTCACCTACCTGTACACAGGTAAACTGTAACACTACCTTCACCTACCTGTGTACAGATAAATTGTAACACTACCTTCACCTACCTGTGTACAGGTAAACTGTAACACTGCCTTTAACTACCTGTGTACAGGTAAACTGTAACACTGCCTTTAACTACCTATACACAGGTAAACTGTAACACTGCCTTTAACTACCTGTGTACAGGTAAACTGTAACACTGCCTTTACCTACCTGTACACAGGTAAACTGTAACACTACCTTCACCTACCTGTGTACAGGTAAACTGTAACACTACCTTCACCTACCTGTGTGCAGGTAAACTGTAACACTACCTTCACCTACCTGTGTACAGGTAAACTGTAACACTACCTTCACCTACCTGTGTACAGGTAAACTGTAACACTACCTTCACCTACCTGTGTACAGGTAAACTGTAACACTACTTTTACCTACCTGTGTACAGGTGAACTGCAACATTACCTTCACCTACCTGTGTACAGGTAAACTGTAACACTACTTTTACCTACCTGTGTACAGGTGAACTGCAACATTACCTTCACCTACCTCTTGCCCCTGTCCTTCTACTAAACGTCACACTGAGCTGGTTCTGGTTCTGGTTCTGTTCTGAATAATCAGTGAATGCAGTACTAATTGCTGCAGTCTGTGTCTACAGGAGTCTCCTCTGGTGCTGCTGTCTCCCTGGTCCCAGTCCATGACCCAGCTCATGAAGAAACTGGACCAGCTTAACTTGGACATAGAAGAAGCCCTCAGCGCTGGCTCCTCCCCCTCAGACACACCCTGCACTACCCGGAGACACACAGCCAATCACAAAGCCTCTCAGCAGGTTAGAGGCGGAGTCTGTTTGTCTTGTTTGTTTGTGTTATGTGTGACTATATATATATATATATCATCGCTGTCCAATGAAAGACATGTATATCTAGCCGATTTTGAGTTTTCTACATTATTTGAACACAGCAATGGTTGTTTACATTTCATGATGAGTGGACCAATACAAGCACTCCAAAATAGTTTGGAAAAAATTCTGGTTCCATTGACTTACATTGAAAGTAAAGTATGTTTTTGGTCTATATATAAGCTCTTCTCTGCTGGAGAAACTCCAGTCACTGTGTTGTAGTTGTGTGTGATGTAGTTATAGCTGTAGTTTTCAAAAGTTCCTCCCACTTTTAAGATACATCATCAGATGTTCCTGCAAGACTTCAAACCATGACAATCTCACTCTAGACGACTCCTGCAGAACCCTGATAGGAGGCAATGTTTAGAACACGTAGACATGTGTTTATTTTTCATTGTTGCTGGACTATCTCTTTGATTTATTGGTCAATTATTGTCATTAACCACAAAACACTTCACGCAAATGAACTAATAAGCCAGAAGCTTATTAGCCCCCTCCATGTAACCGGTGTCTGGTGACCTAAAAAAGAGTCCAGGCAGAATCTGAGCAGAGTCCCTGGGGCGCATGGGGGCACATCCTGACGAACCTTCCCCATCAGCTCTGCCACCAGTTTGAAGCATCACTGGAGGGTCATGGACAGTGTTACCAGATCGCCACACCCTTCCTACCAGCAGATCTTCTCGTGTATTCTCTCATTCTTCTTCACGGCTCATCTCCAGTGGGCTGGAGATCCCAATTCAGTAAAGTAGGAGACACAGAAAACACAGTGCTATGGAAGACAGCAGGTCAGCAGGTCGCCTCCAACCACACAGCTCTAGTTGATCATAGCTAGTCAGACTAACGTTCCAGCCCCACTGACCAGCCGAGAATGACACGAATAAATTACAAAAAATAAAAAATATATAAAATCTATACCACAAGTCTCACTTACTGTGATTCACTGCTCTGCACGTCTCCCACATGACCCCAGCCAAACCAGCCACTGTGGTAGATTTCCCCTATTAACCATCACTTTGAAGTGCATGAATCTCTGATGGTGAACTACTGTCTGTCTGTAACAGGTCACGCTTGCTTGACCTCTAATTGATTACTGAAGTGGGATGAAGCAGAAATCCAGATGGATTAGACGCCCTTCCCCCCAACAGGTGGTCCACAGCAGCTCCGTCCAAGTAGTCTAAAGAAAATCACGTAAATCACCAGCGCAAACGCTCGACATCAGCTCTGGAAATGTTTCCCAGGTTATTGGTGTTGATCCCGGGGGGCTTTGTCTGGAGGGCCCAGTCGTGTCTTTTTAGTCACACGTGGAGGAATGTCGGGTTTCTCAGATCGTCTTTGGCCAGCCGTCGCACGCAGGCTCATGGCGTCCGAGTTATACTGCCCCCAGACGGTCTGGACGGAGGGGACTGAGGACAGAGGGTCATTGTGCTGGGGACGTGCCACTGGGAACTTTCAATGCTAGTTCTAAAAAAAATCCCTCATTGAAGCTTGCAGCACATCCCACCCCCATAACTGAAGTTCACAGAGGAAAACAAAAGTGGCTTTTGGTTCTCCATGAGGCTCCTCTTCTGTCTGTTCTAGCCATTTTGTCCGTTCAAGAGACACACACAAACACGTCTCAACAGCCGTCCCCATAACCGGCAGGGCTCCTCTGAGGTTCTTCTTCTGGTGAGGTTCTTCAGTTCTTCAGTATATGAGCTCCAGCCTCTGTAGACCCAGTTCTCCTCTCATCTTCGTTCAGCCTCGCTCTTCCCTGCTGCTGCTGACCTCAGCCCTGATTTCCTCTTTCTCCGCGTCCTCTCCAGAGACCTGCTCTGAGGGACGTGTGCTGTGTTCCGTGTTGACTGTGGTTCCGCTGTCGTTGCAGAGCGCAGTGCTGTGGGGGACAGAGCAAAAGCTGTCCCTCAGTAACAGCGACATGGCCAGAGGACCAGAACGGACGGAATGTCACGGCCAGGGGATCTTCTCTCCGAACTCTTCCTCTGTGTCCAGAACACGCCCCAACCAGACGGAGGTAAGAGGCCGAGGTTTGACTCGCTATTGTCTGTTGCTGTCTTAGCTGAACCTTTCAGATGTTTATCTATAGTTACTGATTGTTCTTCAACGAATATCTTTTAAAAGTTTCTACATAATTAAACAGTTAATATGTACACTGAGTCGATCAGAGCGGTTCAGTGTGAAGCACCATGTTCTAGATACAGTCAGAACTGTTCACTGTGGTTCAGTGTGAAGCTCTGTTCTTGATACAGTCAGAACTGTTCACAGTGGTTCAGTGTGAAGCTTCGTGTTCTAGATACAGTCAGAACTGTTTACTGTGGTTAAGTGTGAAGCTCTCTGTTCTTGATACAGTCAGAACTGTTCACAGTGGTTCAGTGAAAAACTCTCTGTTCTAGATACAGTCAGAACTGTTAACAGTGGTTCAGTGTGAAGCACCCTGTTCTAGATACAGTCAGAACTGTTCACTGTGGTTAAGTGTGAAGCTCTCTGTTCTTGATACAGTCAGAACTGTTCACAGTGGTTCAGTGAGAAACTCTCTGTTCTAGATACAGTCAGAACTGTTCACAGTGGTTCAGTGTGAAGCTCTCTGTTCTAAATAGAGTCAGAACTGTTCACAGTGGTTCAGTGAGAAACTCTCTGTTCTAGATACAGTCAGAACTGTTCACAGTGGTTCAGTGAGAAACTCTCTGTTCTAGATACAGTCAGAATTGTTCACAGTGGTTTAGTGTGAAGCTCTCTGTTCTAAATACAGTCAGAACTGTTCACAGTGGTTCAGTGTGAAGCACCCTGTTCTAGATACAGTCAGAACTGTTCACTGTGGTTAAGTGTGAAGCTCTCTGTTCTTGATACAGTCAGAACTGTTCACAGTGGTTCAGTGAGAAACTCTCTGTTCTAGATACAGTCAGAACTGTTCACAGTGGTTCAGTGTGAAGCTCTCTGTTCTAAATACAGTCAGAACTGTTCACAGTGGTTCAGTGTGAAGCTCTCTGTTCTAGATACAGTCAGAACTGTTCACAGTGGTTCAGTGTGAAGCTCTCTGTTCTAAATACAGTCAGAACTGTTCACAGTGGTTCAGTGTGAAGCTCTCTGTTCTAGATACAGTCAGAACTGTTCACAGTGGTTCAGTGTGAAGCTCTCTGTATGAGAAAGTTATTAGAGTCTGATGTCTGAGATGCTGTTTATGATTTTAGAGTTTATCAAGTTTAGAGAAGACTTAAACTCCATTCATGGTGGAGGGATGCATGCAGGACGCTGTGAGGTTAAAATAGTCCCCAAAGAAAACCTAGTATTTTCAGATTCTCCAGATTTTACCATCAACATCCATATAAACTCAGAAGACACGTGTAGATTCACTGGTGGGTTTGATGGTAAATACAATGTGTATGTTTGTGTTGTAGACATGGAGACCCCTGGTTACCATCACCACCACTGTAAACACCATCACCACAACAGTAGACCTCATCACCACCACTGTAAACACCATCACCACCACTGTAAACACCATCACCACCACTGTAAACACCATCACCACCACTGTAAACATTACCACCAGGGTAAACACCATCACCACCACTGTAAACACCATCACCACCAGTGTAAACATTATCACCACTGTAAACACCATCACCACCACTGTAAACACCATCACCACCACTGTAAACATTACCACCAGGGTAAACACCATCACCACCACTGTAAACGCCATCACCACCACTGTAAACATTACCACCAGGGTAAACACCATCACCACCACTGTAAACACCATTACCACCAGTGTAAACATTATCACCACTGTAAACACCATTACCACCAGTGTAAACATTATCACCACCAGGGTAAACACCATCACCACTATAAATATCCTCACCACTGTTAACACCATCACCGCCATTTCACACCAAAACACTCTCAGTCACTCTGAGTTATGAAGAAATTTGGAAATGAACAACAAACAATATCTGAAATGTTCAGTTTGTAGTTGAGGAGAAGTGAGCGAATCAGTCTGAAGTAGATTAGAGAGCTTTTCTTGACCTGATGTCTCCACGTGGCACTGGTAACCACTTTACACTGACCTTATCTGGATAAATATTAAAATGAGGACTATGTGGTGTCCAGTGCCGTAACGTCATTGGATAAAAGGATTAAAGCTGTAATTACCCTGAAATTAGTTTCAGACTGAATGAAGCTGTATGTTATTCTCACTGATCACATGACGACTGATTAAACATTCAAACAGTATTAATACAGTAAGTAGTGCTTTTACATACGTCAGTGTGTTTATTTAACCCTTTCCAAGCTTCTCCTTGTGGTCAGTATGGTGGTGTAGTGGTTAGTATGGTGGTGTAGTGGTTAGTATGGTGGTGTAGTGGTCAGTATGGTGGTGTAGTGGTTAGTATGGTGGTGTAGTGGTTAGTACGGTGGTGTAGTAGTTAGTACGGTGGTGTAGTGGTTAGTACGGTGGTGTAGTGGTTAGTATGGTGGTGTAGTGGTTAGTATGGTGGTGTAGTAGTTAGTCTGGTGGTGTAGTAGTTAGTATGGTGGTGTAGTGGTTGGTATGGTGGTATAGTGGTTAGTATGGTGGTGTAGTGGTCAGTACGGTGGTGTACTGGCTAGTATGGTGGTGTAGTGGTTAGTACGGTGGTGTAGTGGTTAGTACGGTGGTGTAGTGGTTAGTATGGTGGTGTAGTGGTTAGTACGGTGGTGTAGTGGTTAGTATGGTGGTGTAGTGGTTAGTACGGTGGTGTAGTGGTTAGTATGGTGGTGTAGTGGTTAGTATGGTGGTGTACTGGTTAGTACGGTGGTGTAGTGGTTAGTATGGTGGTGTAGTGGTTAGTAGGGTGGTGTAGTAGTTAGTCTGGTGGTGTAGTAGTTAGTATGGTGGTGTAGTGGTTGGTATGGTGGTATAGTGGTTAGTATGGTGGTGTAGTGGTCAGTACGGTGGTGTACTGGCTAGTATGGTGGTGTAGTGGTTAGTATGGTGGTGTAGTGGTTAGTATGGTGGTGTAGTGGTTAGTATGGTGGTGTAGTTGTTAGTACGGTGGTGTAGTGGTTAGTACGGTGGTGTAGTGGTTAGTATGGTGGTGTAGTGGTTAGTATGGTGGTGTAGTGGTTAGTACAATGGTGTAGTGGTCAGTACAGTGGTGTAGTGGTTAGTATGGTGGTGTAGTGGTTAGTACGGGGGTGTAGTGGTCAGTACGGTGGTGTAGTGGTTAGTACGGTGGTGTAGTGGTCAGTATGGTGGTGTAGTGGTTAGTATGGTGGTGTAATTGTTAGTACGGTGGTGTAGTGGTTAGTACGGTGGTGTAGTGGTTAGTATGGTGGTGTAGTGGTTAGTATGGTGGTGTAGTGGTTAGTACGGTGATGTAGTGGTTAGTACGGTGGTGTAGTGGTTAGTATGGTGGTGTAGTGGTTAGTACGGTGGTGTAGTGGTTAGGATGGTGGTGTAGTGGTTAGTATGGTGGTGTAGTGGTTAGTACGGTGGTGTAGTGGTTAGTACGGTGGTGTAGTGGTTAGTATGGTGGTGTAGTGGTTAGTACGGTGGTGTAGTGGTTAGTACGGTGGTGTAGTGGTTGGTGTGGTGGTGTAGTGGTTAGTATGGTGGTGTAGTGTTTAGTATGGTGGTGTAGTGGTTAGTATGGTGGTGTAGTGGTTAGTACGGTGGTGTAGTGGTTGGTGTGGTGGTGTAGTGGTTAGTATGGTGGTGTAGTGTTTAGTATGGTGGTGTAGTGGTTAGTATGGTGGTGTAGTGGTTAGTACGGTGGTGTAGTGGTTAGTATGGTGGTGTAGTGGTTAGTATGGTGGTGTAGTGGTTAGTACGGTGATGTAGTGGGTTAGTACAGTGGTGTAGTGGTTAGTACGGTGGTGTAGTGGTTAGTATGGTGGTGTAGTGGTTAGTAGGGTGGTGTAGTGGTTAGTACGGTGGTGTAGTGGTTAGTATGGTGGTGTAGTGGTTAGTATGGTGGTGTAGTAGTTAGTACGGTGGTGTAGTGGTTAGTACGGTGGTGTAGTGGTTAGTATGGTGGTGTAGTGGTTAGTACGGTGGTGTAGTGGTTAGTACGGTGGTGTAGTGGTTAGGGTTCATATAACTGTCCAATCAGAAACGAGTATCACCAACACAGTAATTGTCTTTACAATGTAAGTTGATGAAAGTCTAAGCTGTTTTGGAGCGTTCCTATTGGTCCGTTCATCGTGAACCTCTTACACACTGTAAACATAAGCTGATGTGTTCAGATGATATAAAGAACGGAGCTGCAAACTTAGTTTTATGATTTCTTTTGAAGGTTTTGATGTAAAACAAGCTTTTGAATATATAATATCAGATTTTCAGTGTGAGTGTATCTAGTCTTTAGAAAACTGCAGGACGGGATTCGACTGACATCCGGTTTCCTTCTGCTTGTCCTCCGAGGGAACGTTCCTCTCATGTACTTAAACTTCATGGACGTTTGGTTTCAGGCCACTAGAGAAATGTGTTGTTGTGTTGATGTTGTGTTCTGTTTCCCCGCTCCGGTTTCCCTGCGGTGCTCCCCTGGGAGCAGAGAGGAGCAGGGTGAGGGGGTTTAGGCCATCAGCTTCCAGATCCTTTCACTTCGTTTCATTACTCGCGCTCAGGCTGTGTGGACGTCTTAACAAGGGCTTCAGTAGCCGCCTCTCCCAACACGCTGCTCCCCAGCGCTCCCAGACGAGCCGCGGTGGGTCTGGACGAGCTCGATATCTGTGGGAATTCTGTCCTTTTCCGTCCGGCTGGAGAACAGGCCCAGATGTGTTTGTTTAATCTTGGCATAGCTGAGCGGCGCGGCACTGCTAGGTACGCGGTGGAGGCGGCGCGTGGGAACGCTGCGGAGGGCTTCTGGCAGGGATGGGGAAGGTGTGTGAGGGTTCAGGAAGGTAATTGGATTGGAGGAGTAATTGAAAGGTTTGACTTTGTGCACTCAGACTAAATGAGTTCTGGTTCTCAGACAAGCTCAACGGGTCAGAGAGACTCGGAGGCCTCGCTGGGAATCGAAACCCGACACTCTCCACACACAGCGGTCATTTCAGGAACATCAGTATCATTTGGAGGTTTCTAATCAGACACTCTTATCCAGAGAGACTTGCAGTTTACCTGTGCACAGGTAGGTGAAGGTAGTGTTATAGTTTACCTGTACACAGGTAGGTGAAGGTAGTGTTACAGTTTACCTGTACACAGGTAGGTGAAGGTAGTGTTACAGTTTACCTGTACACAGGTAGGTGAAGGTAGTGTTACAGTTTACCTGTACACAGGTAGTTGAAGGTAGTGTTACAGTTTACCTGTACACAGGTAGGTGAAGGTAGTGTTACAGTTTACCTGTACACAGGTAGGTGAAGGTAGTGTTACAGTTTACCTGTACACAGGTAGGAGAATCTAGTGTTACAGTTTACCTGTACACAGGTAGGTGAAGGTAGTGTTACAGTTTACCTGTACACAGGTAGGAGAAGGTAGTGTCACAGTGTACCTGTACACAGGTAGAAGAATCTAGTGTTACAGTTTACCTGTACACAGGTAGGTGAAGGTAGTGTTACAGTTTATCTGTACACAGGTAGGTGAAGGTAGTGTTACAGTTTACCTGTACACATGTAGGAGAAGGTAGTGTCACAGTGTACCTGTACACAGGTAGGTGAAGGTAGTGTTACAGTTTACCTGTACACAGGTAGGTGAAGCTAGTGTTACAGTTTACCTGTACACATGTAGGAGAAGGTAGTGTCACAGTGTACCTGTACACATGTAGGAGAAGGTAGTGTCACAGTGTACCTGTACACAGGTAGGAGAATCTAGTGTTACAGTTTACCTGTACACAGGTAGGTGAAGGTAGTGTTACAGTTTACCTGTACACATGTAGGAGAAGGTAGTGTCACAGTGTACCTGTACACAGGTAGGTGAAGGTAGTGTTACAGTTTATCTGTACACAGGTAGGTGAAGCTAGTGTTACAGTTTACCTGTACACATGTAGGAGAATCTAGTGTTACAGTTTACCTGTACACAGGTAGGAGAATCTAGTGTTACAGTTTACCTGTACACAGGTAGGTGAAGGTAGTATTACAGTTTACCTGTACACAGGTAGGTGAAGGTAGTATTACAGTTTACCTGTACACAGGTAGGTGAAGGTAGTATTACAGTTTACCTGTACACATGTAGGAGAAGGTAGTGTCACAGTGTACCTGTACACAGGTAGGTGAAGGTAGTATTACAGTTTACCTGTACACATGTAGGAGAAGGTAGTGTCACAGTGTACCTGTACACAGGTAGGAGAATCTAGTGTTACAGTTTACCTGTACACAGGTAGGAGAATCTAGTGTTACAGTTTACCTGTACACAGGTAGGTGAAGGTAGTATTACAGTTTACCTGTACACAGGTAGGAGAAGGTAGTGTCACAGTGTACCTGTACACAGGTAGGTGAAGGTAGTGTTACAGTTTACCTGTACACAGGTAGGTGAAGGTAGTGTCACAGTGTACCTGTACACAGGTAGGTGAAGGTAGTGTTACAGTTTACCTGTACACAGGTAGGTGAAGGTAGTGTTACGGTTTACCTGTACACATGTAGGTGAAGGTAGTGTTACGGTTTACCTGTACACAGGTAGGTGAAGGTAGTGTTACGGTTTACCTGTACACATGTAGGAGAAGGTAGTGTCACAGTGTACCTGTACACAGGTAGGTGAAGGTAGTGTTACGGTTTACCTGTACACAGTTAGGTGAAGGTAGTGTTACGGTTTACCTGTACACAGGTAGGTGAAGGTAGTGTTACAGTTTACCTGTACACATGTAGGAGAAGGTAGTGTCACAGTGTACCTGTACACAGGTAGGTGAAGGTAGTGTTACGGTTTACCTGTACACATGTAGGAGAAGGTAGTGTCACAGTGTACCTGTACACAGGTAGGTGAAGGTAGTGTTACAGTTTACCTGTACACAGGTAGGTGAAGGTAGTGTTACAGTTCACCTGTACACAGGTAGGTGAAGGTAGTGTTACAGTTCACCTGTACACAGGTAGGTGAAGGTAGTGTTACGGTTTACCTGTACACAGGTAGTAGAAGGTCGTGTTAGGACTCTTACTGGTATAGTGTAAGGTGGTTACTCAGGTGGGAAACAGAACCCCTGTATACAGTATCCAGAGAGTAACAGTGTAACTACGCTGACAGGCAGGTCTAATCGTTTCTTGACCTCAGTGTGAGTGATGGACAGATATGATTCAAAGACATCTAGCTTACCTCAAATCGTTTGATATCTGAACTCAGAGCTCTCAAGAAAAACTTAAACAAGTATACAGGACATTTACTGTAAATTCACTGTAGTATTATTAGTCATTGACACACTATTTCATAATAAGACATTAAAGTAATGTTTTTAGACACATTATGAGACAGGTCGCAGTGGGCTAGCTAACTTCAGTAGATATCTCTGTAACCTATACATAGACGTCTTTTACTCACTCTCTGTTATTTCTTCACATGTTGTGGAGTTTCTTAAACTAAAAATCTACCTGCACTGTTTATAAGGTGCTGTTCAGATTATTCACAGCCTCTCAGCACACATGCTGGAATACTAACAGATTCCTCTGTAAATATAGGTTTTGATGAAAGTTGTGTCAGTAAGTATGTAGTAGTATCTGAGTGCAGTGGCTACATTCGGTGTTGCTCCAGGTTTTAACTGCTGTAACAAGCTCAGGGTTAAAGTGACCAGACGTCATCCAACTGTCTGCAGTGCGCTGATCTCTCAGACCTTCGTAGTCTGTTCTTTAAAATTCTACCGGATTCCCCTTCTCTCCCCTGAGAGATCTGGAGATGTAGGCCGGCAGCTGGTCCTTGTCAGTGTCTGCGCTAGCTCTCCGCCTGCAGGTGTCCTGGTAAGGATAGAAGGAGGACTGAGTGGCTCAGCGTGATAGAGATAGATTACGGAGCCTGGCGTTCCGGGGGGCTTCAGTGAGGGCCATGGGGCCACCAGCGTCCTGCAAAGTGACTAAATACTGCTGAGGAGGTCAGGCTGGTCATTTTCCCTCACTCCGTCTTTTCACTGCATCTGCTGGGAGTTATTCCCGGCTGGTCCGGTGCGGCGTTCAGAGGATATTCCAGATATTCCAGTTCCGTCTGAAATTTTTACATCTAATTCATCAAAGCTGTGATGACACCGGTGGCCAGAGAGGATCAAAGTGCTGACCCATCACCTGGTATGTGTGCTGACCCTGTATGTGTGTGTGCTGAGCTGGAAGTGGTCAGTGCTGGAGTGATGTTTCTGAGTGAACAGTATGAATATGTATCACTCTTCTGTCCCTGTGTCTATCAGGCTGGAGTTTAGGTTAACACTAGAGTCTGAGTTGAGCTGTGAGTTGTGAGCTGTGCTCTGTGAGTTGTGAGCTGTCAATTGTGAGTTGTGAGTTGTGAGCTGTGAATTGTTAGTTGTGAGCTGTCAATTGTGAGTTGTGAGCAGTGAGTTATGAGTTGTGACCTGTCAATTGTGAGTTGTAAGCTTTGAACCGTGAATTGTGAGTTGTGAGCTGTGAATTGTGAGTTGTGAGTTGTGAGTTGTGAGTTGTGAGCTGTGAGTTGTGAGTTGTGTGTTGTGAGTTGTGAGCTGTGAGTTGTGAGTTGTGTGTTGTGAGTTGTGAGCTGTGAATTGTGAGTTGTGAGTTGTGAGTTGTGAGTTGTGAGCTGTGAGTTGTGAGTTGTGTGTTGTGAGTTGTGAGCTGTGAATTGTGAGTTGTGTGTTGTGAGTTGTGAGCTGTGAGTTCTTCTACAGTCGGAATGTTTTGTTGGTTTTCTCCTTTAAGAAATTTCCCTGTTTTCCTAAAAAATGTATGAGCATCAATCAAACACACTGACACACTCGTGCTGGAGTGATACATGATCCTGTCACCAGCAGGAGGAGTGTGCTGGCACTGAGCCCGGTTACTGTCCTGATTTCACTGCTAGTGTTTATCTCAGAGGAGGAAGACGAGGTGACTAGGAACCCCCTCACCGCCTCAGATCAGAGCTCACAGCAGATACGGGCTCTTCAGCCTCCGAGCACAAAGCTCTACCCGTCCACTTCACCTGCCGGAGTCCAGAAAGTCCTGACTCTAACATCTACAGCTGCAGGAAGCCTCGTCTGAGAAAGAGCCGTCTGAGAACTCAGCACTCAGCATTCAGCACTCTGCAATCAGGACTCAGGACTCAGGACTTAGAAATCAGGACTTTGGATTCCGGACTTAGGTATCAGGAATCAGAAATCAGGAATCAGACCTCAGGACTTAGGAATCAGGAATCAGACTTCAGGACTTAGGAATCAGGACTCAAACCTCAGGAATCAGAAATCAGGACTTTGGATTCAGGACTCAGGAATCAGGACTCATTTTCTTTCCCCCTCCTCTGCTCCCCCCTTGTTTGTTTTCCGAACACTGTGCAGCTCTATGAAACCCCCACTGTTGTCTCTGTGTGGGGGTGAGTGGGGGGCTGTGAGGTTTGGACTGGGGTGATAAACGGTATGGGGGTCTCGCAGCACCTTCCGCTCAGCTGTGAGAACGAGAGCTGTGATGTGATGCAGGCGGGTATTCCGATGTGTGGAGCTCGATGAATAACGAGATCCGGGATCGACGAGCCTTCCAGATTAAACACGCAGACCCAGAACTGCAGGACCTCCAGACATCAGCACATACTTCAGAACCTCCGAGACCAGGAGCAGTGAGGAGCTCGCAGGTCACACAGGAGCCCACCTGGACCTGCAGCTCCTCTACACAGTTATATTACAGTCTATTTATAGTCACAGCCAGCAGAACTCTGACCAGCCCAGTTACTCTTCAGTGATTCCTCTGTAACCCTTTAAGATCTGATTCTTAACAGTTTATTAACTATTAGTAATTAATCAATAACATCAAAATGAAGAGACACGGAACGTCAACAACTTAACATACCATACATACTAAATTTCTCGTTATATCCTTTTTTAACAGTTTATAACCTGCAAATCTTATTTATAAGCACTTAATAAGAGTTAGACAGCAGTTATTAATAATGAATAAGCTCTACTTTTGTTACAGTCATGTATATGTATTAATTTTAGTCCCAGATCATTTGTAAGCATGTAATAACAGTTTAATAACAGGTCTGTATTGTTAATTAAGAGTTAGTAAGTTCCGCTGATTGGTTATGGTCTTGCAGATTCAGTAGTACAGCTTACAAATAACATGCTTCTATTTATTACGGTGTAATTAAATGCTTATAAGATGTTTATAAACTGCTTGTTAATAGTTTAGTAATCGTTCAGAAGAAAAGACCTGAAAGTGAACTCGTTAGTGAACTCACGGGTCACGTGGTAAACCAGTAGGATCGTTACTCTGTGATACTGACACATGGAGAACAAGCAGGTTGTGCTTTATAAAACATATATAAACCAAAAACAATATAATGGCTGTGTCTCAAATCCTAGTGAGTGTCTAAGTAGGCTGTCTAGGTAGCAGCTGTGTAAGTAGCAGTGTTCTCTCCTCATCTCTCCTCATAAAACAGATTACTGAGACGCTCTAGTTAGAGAGAGACTGCGTCACGGCTTGTTCCCGTCCACTGCAGCACGCCACCGGTGGTTTAGCTGGTTGCTAAGCTACCGGCCGGCATCCAAAACAATAGCCCGAGGCTTAAAAATCTGCTAGCATAAATGCTAATGGCTGGAGTATAAAAGTGTAAATGGTGAAGGACTCGTTACAGAGTTGATAATAAAATACTGTTTTGTGTGATTATATGACCAGAAACACATTAAAACTCCAGAGAGAATAAAAAAAAATCACATTTTAAAACCACTTCACTGCTCGTAGATTAGCCTGTGTTGCATCATGGGATTGTCTTAGCGGCTGAGGAAGAGTTCGATGCTTTCTTAAAATCAGGTCTAAATAAGGTTCCTCAGTAGACAGTATGTTTAAGGTATGTAAGAATTGGGACAGTCTACATGTCGGGAGCGCATACTATGATGTGAAATGCTGCCTATGTAGGAGCTCACTAGGTTTTAGACACACCCAATATAATATAATGTAATATAATATAATATAATATAATATAATATAATATAATATAATATACGAGTTAAATCCCTGCTTTAGGCTGAAATGCAGAATATGTGGGACCCAGTCGGTCAGTTTGTGCTTCATCTGGTTTCAGACTGACCCGTGTTAATTGGCTGGTTGTGTGTACGAACCTGTGCTGGAGTTGTTGGTCCAGCAGGTTTTGATAGCCACATATAGGGACAGACGTTTGTCCCTGGACTCCAGCGGATCAGTAACACAGTGAAACAGTGAATCAGGTCCCTGTAGGGCAGCAGCTGCTGTGTGAACGTCCAGCACAGTGGTCATGTTACGGCTTTATCCATCATGACAGGAAGTCCAGCCAAACACGCAGAAACATCTTATAAGTAGCTTAAAGGGCAACTCCACCACCTTTTCAAAAGATATTTGTAAGTGAATCTTTAGGATGAAGGTGAGGGGTTTGGTGTGAAAGCTCTGTTCTAGATGCTGTACTGAGTCGCACTGCTGCGTATCAGATACATACCGGATTTCAGTCTCAAACCAAAACTGAGAACATCAGATTCCGTGTTTTCTGTTTACACTAACATATTTTCAACATTCTTGCAGGAGCAGATGGCAAAATAGATACATTTTCAGAACTTTTTCAGATTTTCCAGCATCACCACTCATATAAACACAGTAGCAGTTACACAGTGCCACCATAGAGGGCTCCAAATCCCCAAATCCCACATAGTGCAGCTTTAAAACAGTAAATAACCCGACAACACATCAATATAACACATACACACATAGTTATTAACTAGTTATTACAGGTTAATACTGTTATAGATCGTTAGCGGTGAATTCCTCCTCCTCATTGAGGTTTATCATTTATTTCAGATGTGAAATTAAAATTAGAGCCTAAAAATGACTCCACCCACTTCAGACTGCAGCAAATTAATGAACTGACTCACTATTTAATTTAATTGTAAATCTGAGTTGCATTGTATAGATTGGACCACAACACTGACCCTCTATCTCTCTCCCTCTCTATCTTTCTCTCTCTCTCTCCCTCTCTTCCCTCTCTCTTTCTCTTTCTTTCTCTCTCTCTGTCCTTCTCTTTCCTCTCCTTCTCTCTCTCTCTCTCTCTCTCGCTCACTCTCTCTCTCTTCCCTCTCTCTCTCCCTGTCTCTCTCTCTTTCTCTTTTCCCTTTCTCTTTCTCTCTCTCCCTCTCTCTCTCTCTCTCTTTCTATCTCTGTCGGTCTTTCTCTATCTCCTTCTTTTACCTCTCACTCTCTCTCTCTCACTCTCTTTCTCTGTCTCTCTCTCTCTCTTTCTCTCGCTCACTCTCTCTCTTCCCTCTCTTTCTTCCTGTCTCTCTCTCTGTCTGTCTCTCTCTTCCCTCTCTCTCTCTCCCTCTATCTTTCTCTCTCTGTCTCTCTCTTTCTCTCTCTCTCTCTCTTTCCTCTCTCTCTTTCTCTGTCTCTCTCTTTTTCACTCTCTCACTTCCCTCTCTCTTTCCCTCTTCTTTTTACTCTCTCACTGTCTCTCTCTCTCTTCACTCTCTCTGTCTGTCTCTCTCTCTGTCTCTCTCTCTATATATATATCTTTCTCTCTCTCTGTCTCTCTCTGTCTCTCTCTCTCTTTCCTCTCCCTCTTTTTCTCTTTCTCTGTCTCTCTCTTTTTCACTCTCTCTCGCTTCCATCTCTCTTTCCCTCCTCTTTTTTCTCTCTCACTGTCTCTCTCTCTCTTCACTCTCTCTCTGTCTCTGTCTCTCTCTCTCTCTCTCTCTATATATCTTTCTCTCTCTCTGTCTCTCTCTCTCTTTCCTCTCCCTCTTTTTCTCTTTCTCTGTCTCTCTCTTTTTCACTCTCTCTCGCTTCCATCTCTCTTTCCCTCCTCTTTTTTCTCTCTCACTGTCTCTCTCTCTCTCTCTCTCTCTTCACTCTCTCTCTGTCTCTCTCTCTCTCTCTCTTCCCTCTCTCTCTTTCGCTCTCTCTCTCTTTTTCTACCCTCTCTCTCTCCCTCTCTCACTCTCTGTGTGTCTCTCTCGCTCTCTATTTCTTTTCCCTCTTTTCCCCTCTATCTCTCTCTCTCTTTTTCTCTCTCTTCCCTCTCTCTCCCTCTCTCTCCCTCTCTCACTCTCTGTGTCTCTCTCTCTTTTCCCTCTCTCTCTCTCTCTCTCTCTCTCTCTCTCTCTCTCTCTCTCTCTCTCTCTCTCTCTCTCTCAGGTGTATATGAAGAGGAAACATGGAGCAGCAGGTAGGAGCTGGTGTTCTTGTACTATTGCAGGCTGTGATCATGTGACCTCTCCTGATAACCTTTACAGGAGCGAGCAGGTCATGCGGGCTGCTGCTCGGAGGTGGACTCGTGGGTTCAGCTGATTGACTGGGTGTTTCTTCTGTTAGACCTGTTAGTGGTTACGGTTCCTCTGTTGTGTCTTCTGAGCTCTGACAGGAGCCGCGCTGTGAGAGACGGTTTGTAATCACACTGCGTGTGTGGCGTGAAGGTAGTTTCCACAGTTTAATCACTCGGACACTGCAAGTCTCTGTCTTCCTCTCGCCTTCTGTTCCCTAAACCTGATCAGACTAACGAGCAGGAAACAGGATTTTAAATACGTTTAAACCAGATTCTAGCAGCTCAGTTACCTTCTTCCTGCTGTAGCTCGTGTAGTACGTCCTGCTGTAGCTCGTGTAGTACGTCCTGCTGTAGCTCGTGTAGTACGTCCTGCTGTAGCTCGTGTAGTACGTCCTGCTGTAGCTCGTGTACTATGTCCTGCTGTAGCTCGTGTAGTACGTCCTGCTGTAGCTCGTGTACTATGTCCTGCTGTAGCTCGTGTAGTACGTCCTGCTGTAGCTCGTGTAGTACGTCCTGCTGTAGCTTGTGTACTATGCCCTGCTGTAGCTTGTGTACTATGTCCTGCTGTAGCTTGTGTACTATGTCCTGCTTTAGCTCATGTACTATGTCCTGCTGTAGCTTGTGTACTATGTCCTGCTGTAGCTTGTGTACTGTCCTGCTGTAGCTCGTGTAGTACGTCCTGCTGTAGCTTGTGTAGTACGTCCTGCTGTAGCTTGTGCACTATGTCCTGCTGAAGCTCGTGTACTATGTCCTGCTGTAGCTTGTGTAGTACTTCCTGCTGTAGCTCGTGTACTATATCCTGCTGTAGCTTGTGCACTATGTCCTGCTGTAGCTTATGTACTATGTCCTGCTGTACCTCGTGTACTATGTCCTGCTGTAGCTGGTGTAGTACGTCCTGCTGTAGCTTGTGCACTATGTCCTGCAGTAGCTTGTGTACTATGTCCTGCTGTAGCTGGTGTAGTACGTCCTGCTGTAGCTTGTGCACTATGTCCTGCTGTAGCTGGTGTAGTACATCCTGCTGTAGCTTGTGCACTATGTCCTCCTGTAGCTTGTGCACTATGTCCTGCTGTAGCTCGTGTACTTTGTCCTGCTGTAGCTCATGTAGTACGCCCTGCTGTAGCTTGTGTAGTGTAGTACTCAATTTCTACATTTATTATTGATGAAGTATGTTCAGTGACAGCGAGACTTCCTGTCCTGTACACACACTAGGGGGCAGTAAAACATACACATACACTAGTGAGTACACACACTAGGGGAGGACGCTACTCCTACTTAATGATGAAGTTATTTATATTTATATTTATATTTATATTTATATTTACTTCTTTTCTTGCAATTAGTTTCTTTATCAATGTATCCAGGTGAGCCGTTTGTTCTCTCTGGCTGAAAAGGGCATGTATTTTAGTGAGTAGAGCTCAAACTCAAAGAGAGGATACAATAGGAGTATACAGGGGGCGGGGCTACCCAGAATTCCCAGCTCAGGTAGGAGTTTTTCATTATTTCTGTTTATTAGCTTATATAAACAAACAACATGTTCACAGGTTATGTGTAAAAAGCAGCATTGGAGGTGTCTCAGTTCAAATTCAAGAGTTTTATTGTCATATGCACAGCAGAACAGACAGTTACACTGCACAATAAAATTCTTACTTTGCTGCTCCTCCATTCACCAATAGATAACAAAAAAAAAATATATATATATACAAAATATACAAAGTATAATAAGTTGAAGTAAATAAATATTTTTTATATAGTTAAAAAGTACAAAATAAAAGTTACGTGTGCTTTTATGTGCAAGTATGAGGAGCAGCAGCCATAAAGTGCAAGTTGCAAATAACAAATGTAAACAATAGTGTATATTGCAAGTAGTGAATGTAAACAGTATTGTATGTAAAAAGCAGTACAGTGAGTGTAAATAGTATTGTATGTTAACAGCAGTACAGTGAGTGTAAACAGTATTGTATGTAAACAGCAGTACAGTGAGTGTAAACAGTATTGTATGTAAACAGCAGTACAGTGAATGTAAACAGTATTGTATGTAAACAGCAGTACAGTGAGTGTAAACAGTATTGTATGTAAACAGCAGTACAGTGAGTGTAAACTGTAATGTATGTAAACAGCAGTACAGTGAGTGTAAACAGTATTGTATGTAAACAGTAGTACAGTGATTGTAAACAGTATTGTATGTAAACAGCAGTACAGTGAGTGTAAACAGTATTGTATGTAAACAGCAGTACAGTGAGTGTAAACTGTATTGTATGTAAACAGCAGTACAGTGATTGTAAACAGTATTGTATGTAAACAGCAGTACAGTGAATGTAAACAGTATTGTATGTAAACAGCAGTACGGTGAGTGTAAACAGTATTGTATGTAAACAGCAGTACGGTGAGTGTAAACAGTATTATATGTAAATAGCAGTACAGTGAATGTAAACAGTATTGTATGTAAATAGCAGTACAGTGAGTGTAAACAGTATTGTATGTAAACAGCAGTACAGTGAATGTAAACAGTATTGTATGTAAATAGCAGTACAGTGAGTGTAAACAGTATTGTATGTAAATAGCAGTACAGTGAATGTAAACAGTATTGTATGTAAATAGCAGTACAGTGAATGTAAACAGTATTGTATGTAAATAGCAGTACAGTGAGTGTAAACAGTATTGTATGTAAACAGCAGTACAGTGAGTGTAAACAGTATTGTATGTAAACAGCAGTACAGTGAGTGTAAACTGTAATGTATGTAAACAGCAGTACAGTGAGTGTAAACAGTATTGTATGTAAACAGCAGTACAGTGATTGTAAACAGTATTGTATGTAAACAGCAGTACAGTGAGTGTAAACAGTATTGTATGTAAACAGCAGTACAGTGAGTGTAAACTGTATTGTATGTAAACAGCAGTACAGTGATTGTAAACAGTATTGTATGTAAACAGCAGTACAGTGAATGTAAACAGTATTGTATGTAAACAGCAGTACAGTGAGTGTAAACAGTAATGTATGTAAACAGCAGTACAGTAAATGTAAACAGTATTGTATGTAAACAGCAGTACAGTGAGTGTAAACAGTATTGTATGTAAACAGCAGTACAGTGAGTGTAAACAGTATTTTATGTAAACAGCAGTACAGTAAATGTAAACAGTATTGTATGTAAACAGCAGTACAGTAAATGTAAACAGTATTGTATGTAAACAGCAGTACAGAGAGTGTAAACAGTATTGTATGTAAACAGCAGTACAGCGAGTGTAAACAGTATTGTATGTAAACAGCAGTACAGTGAGTGTAAACAGTATTGTATGTAAGCAGCAGTACAGTAAATGTAAACAGTATTGTATGTAAACAGCAGTACAGTGAGTGTAAACAGTATTGTATGTAAACAGCAGTACATTGAGTGTAAACAGTATTTTATGTAAACAGCAGTACAGTAAATGTAAACAGTATTGTATGTAAACAGCAGTACAGTGAATGTAAACAGAATTGTATGTAAACAGCAGTACAGTGAGTGTAAACAGCAGTACAGTGAGTGTAAACAGTATTGTATGTAAACAGCAGTACAGCGAGTGTAAACAGTATTGTATGTAAACAGCAGTACAGTGAGTGTAAACAGCAGTACAGTGAGTGTAAACAGTATTGTATGTAAACAGCAGTACAGCGAGTGTAAACAGTATTGTATGTAAACAGCAGTACAGTGAGTGTAAACAGTATTGTATGTAAACAGCAGTACAGTGAGTGTAAACAGTATTGTATGTAAACAGCAGTACAGTGAATGTAAACAGTATTGTATGTAAACAGCAGTACAGTGAGTGTAAACAGCAGTACAGCGAGTGTAAACAGTATTGTATGTAAACAGCAGTACAGTGAGTGTAAACAGCAGTACAGTGAGTGTAAACAGTATTGTATGTAAACAGCAGTACAGCGAGTGTAAACAGTATTGTAAGTAAACCGCAGTACAGTGAATGTAAACAGTATTGTATGTAAACAGCAGTACAGTGAGTGTAAACAGTATTGTATGTAAACAGCAGTACAGTGAGTGTAAACAGTATTGTAAGTAAACCGCAGTACAGTGAATGTAAACAGTATTGTAAGTAAACAGCAGTACAGTGAGTGTAAACAGTATTGTAAGTAAACAGCAGTACAGTGAGTGTAAACAGTATTGTATGTAAAGAGCAGTACAGTGAGTGTAAACAGTATTGTATGTAAACAGCAGTACAGTGAATGTAAACAGTATTGTATGTAAACAGCAGTACAGTAAATGTAAACAGTATTGTATGTAAACAGCAGTACAGTAAATGTAAACAGTATTGTATGTAAACAGCAGTACAGTGAATGTAAACAGTATTGTAAGTAAACAGCAGTACAGTGAGTGTAAACAGTATTGTAAGTAAACAGCAGTACAGTGAATGTAAACAGTATTGTATGTAAAGAGCAGTACAGTGAGTGTAAACAGTATTGTATGTAAACAGCAGTACAGTGAATGTAAACAGTATTGTATGTAAACAGCAGTACAGTAAATGTAAACAGTATTGTATGTAAACAGCAGTACAGTAAATGTAAACAGTATTGTATGTAAACAGCAGTACAGTGAATGTAAACAGTATTGTAAGTAAACCGCAGTACAGTGAATGTAAACAGTATTGTAAGTAAACAGCAGTACAGTGAGTGTAAACAGTATTGTAAGTAAACAGCAGTACAGTGAGTGTAAACAGTATTGTATGTAAACAGCAGTACAGTGAGTGTAAGGTGCAGTTAAAGTCAGACCAGTTAAAACCAGTTCAGATAGGAGAGGTTAGAGAGGTAGTGTGTGAAGTGTTCTGATGGCCTGTGAGTAGAAACTGTTTGTCAGTCTTGTGGTCCTGGACTTCACACTCCTGTAACGTCTGCCTGAAGGTAAACGTGTGAAGAGTGTGTGCTGGGGGTGTGTACTGTCCCTGATTATGTTGTGGGCCCTCCTGGTGATCCTGGTGTGGTAGATGTTCTGTAGTGAGGGGAAGGCTGCTCCTGAGATGGACTGTGTGGACAGGTGTTGTAACCATGATGTGGTCAGCATCTGAGCTGAGTGGTCAGTTTGGCTGTAATTAGACTTAAACTGCTGCAGCTGTAACGCTGGTGTTGGGGTATGTGGTTCTAAAGATTCTGTATGAATTATGTTTCTTGTGAATCTCAGTTTGTAGTTAATAAACATAAATGTTTATATAATAACACTTGGTTTGTTAAAGTTGGCGTGTACTTAACTGCTTGTGTAGTTTCAGTGAACTGAGTTTCAGATCATTTGTGGTGACGAGTTACCTTTAACACTGAGAGCGGCCTCGTCTGATCAGGGTTTACAGTGTAATAGTATTAATAGTTTGGACGTCTGGTTCCTATCGGCACCGCTGTAAGAGCCCCTGACGCGCCGGGTCTCTCCAGAACCTCTCCGAGTGCCTGTACTTCCCACTTACAGTGGAGTTTTACAGCCAGTCTCATTTCCTGTTAAATGAACTTCACTGATTTCTGCTCTGTGTGACTCTCAGCTGTACAGCGTCTGCCTCGGTTCTCGGGGGGTGTTGGTGGTGGTGGGGGTAAGCACTGGTGCTCTGTTGTTTTCTCTGGGCTGTGTCGTTCTGGTCTGAGCCAGTGAGAACGTGACAGATGAAGACAGGTGGTCTTGTGTCTGGGGGTCTACAGAATGCAGAGGCATGCACTGCCCTCATTTATAGGCCTATTTCTGTGTGCTGGCTCCGTGTGGGGCACAGTTAAAGAGTGTGTGTGTGCGTGGGGGGCTGCTGGGGAGGCATACCGGTGCATTGTTACTGTTATGGTGAGGTGGAATATTTGCCGAGGCATGATGTGCACCCCCCCTCTCGGGGGGCAGCTGGGAGATTGCTTTAAAGTTTGCTGGGATTCCATTTTGGGCTCAGGTTGCTCTCTGGCCTGACCCCGAGGCTGCAAGGCCGTGTGGCACGAATGTACATTACGACATGCAGACGCTTCTCACTTTCAGCCCCGTGACGCTCAGTCTGTGCCTGTGTGGGCTGTGAATGACTGCCGGTGACTGATGGGCTGGAAAGTGCAGCATTACTTTCACTGAAGGGGCATTCCACCCTAAAACTAGAGTTTAGTGTGTGGTTTCCTCGTGTATGCAATATTTTGTAGTGCAGCGTTAGACCCTTATATCATTTTCACCAGTCACCAGTCTTCTCTCACTACAGTACCCAGCATTCAACACTGAACTAATTCCTGCTGATAACAACTCTTTACTTTAGTATACTTTACTTTACTTTACTCTTTTTTACTTTACACAGTTATAACATAACATACTGACTTCCTATCAGTGACATTAACAATATAATAAATACTCACATTCAAGGTACATCATCAACTCATTTAAAAAAAACTGTACTTGTGTAAGTGAACAATGCTGTTGTAAGTGAACGGTGCTGTTGTAAGTGAACGGGGCTGTTGTAAGTGAACGGGGCTGGTGTAAGTGAACGGGGCTGGTGTAAGTGAACGGGGCTGGTGTAAGTGAACGGTGCTGTTGTAAGTGAACGGGGCTGGTGTAAGTGAACAGTGCTGGTGTAAGTAAACTACACTGGAGTAAGTGAACTGCACTGGTGTAAGTGAACTGTGCTGGTATAAGTGAACAGTGCTGGTGTAAGTAAACTACACTGGTGAAAATGAACTGTACTGCTGTAAGTGAACGGTGCTGAAGAAAGTGAACTGTAGTGGTGTAAAGGAACTGTCCTGGTGAAAATGAACTGTAGTGGTGTAAAGGAACTGTCCTGGTGAAATTGAACGGTGCTGATAAAAGTGAACTGTGCTGGTGAAAGATAACTGTACTGGTGTAAAGGAACCGTCCTGGTGAAATTGACTGGTGCTGGTGTAAGTGAACTGTACTGGTGAAAGTTAACTGTACTGGTGTAAGTGAACTGTACTGGTGAAAGTGAACTGCACTGCTGTAAGTGAACGGTGCTGAAGAAAGTGAACAGTGTTGGTGTAAGTGAACTGTACTGGTGAAAGTGAACTGTACAGGTGTAAAGGAACTGTCCTGGTGAAATTGACTGGTGCTGGTGTAAGTGAACTGTGCTGGTGTAAGTGAACTGTACTGGTGAAGTGAACTGTACTGGTGAAAGTGAACTGTCCTGGTGAAATTGACTGGTGCTGGTGTAAGTGAACTGTGCTGGTGTAAGTGAACTGTTCTGGTGAAGTGAACTGTACTGGTGAAAGTGAACTGTACTGGTGTAAAGGAACTGTCCTGGTGAAATTGACTGGTGCTGGTGAAAGTGAACTGTACTGGTGAAAGTGAACTGTACAGGTGTAAAGGAACTGTCCTGGTGAAATTGACTGGTGCTGGTGTAAGTGAACTGTGCTGGTGTAAGTGAACTGTTCTGGTGAAGTGAACTGTACTGGTGAAAGTGAACTGTACTGGTGTAAAGGAACTGTCCTGGTGAAATTGACTGGTGCTGGTGAAAGTGAACTGTACTGGTGTAAGTGAACTGTACTGGTGTAAGTGAACTGTACTGGTGAAAGTGAACTGTACTGGTGAAGTGAACTGTACTGGTGAAAGTGAACTGTACTGGTGTAAAGGAACTGTCCTGGTGAAATTGACTGGTGCTGGTGTAAGTGAACTGTGCTGGTGTAAGTGAACTGTACTGGTGAAGTGAACTGTACTGGTGAAAGTGAACTGTACTGGTGTAAGTGAACTGTATTGGTGAAAGTGAACTGTACTGGTGAAAGTGAACTGTGCTGGTGTAAGTGAACTGTACTGATGTAAGTGAACTGTACTGGTGAAGTGAACTGCACTGGTGAAAGTGAACTGTACTGGTGTAAAGGAACTGTCCTGGTGAAATTGACTGGTGCTGGTGAAAGTGAACTGTACTGGTGTAAGTGAACTGTACTCGTGAAGTGAACTGTACTGGTGTAAGTGAACTGTACTCGTGAAGTGAACTGTACTGGTGAAAGTGAACTGTACTGGTGTAAAGGAACTGTCCTGGTGAAATTGACTGGTGCTGGTGAAAGTGAACTGTACTGGTGAAAGTGCACAGTGCTGAGGAGTCCAGTGAGGGTTTGGATGATTGGTATTTCCGAATGTTAGGAATTACGGATGACTGTATAAGCGTCGCCTGCTGGTCGTATATATCAGCTCCGCTCCTAACAGGTGGAAAGTTCTCCGATCTGGTTCTGCTCAGATCTGTTTGGACAGACGATCATCAAAAGTCATTTGTTCCCCTCTGTTTATTTTGGGAACATATTTTTCCATATGTGGAGCAGCGAGCTGATCTGTATTAGCTGCTCGTGCTGTAGCTGGAAAAAGTGGTCCGGCTTCACTCTGTGTCACAATCGGTTACGCTCACCGCACCAACTGCCCATGTGTTTTGGATTGAGCCGCTATGCTAATAGCAAAAATAATGATGACGCCATAAAGAGAGTGGAGGCCGTAGAGTTTGAGGCACATGAGGGATAAAATTCCCCTCTCGTGTTTTACTACTGAGCCGCCGAGGCTGCATGATGTCACCGCGCACCGCGGCCAGATGGCCTGCAGACTGTGTAACATACTAATCTGCTCATTACCGTGATGCTCCGCAGACGTGCAGCGCTGCTCCAGACTGCGGCCCCCGAGTCACCGCGGGTCTCAGTATTGCTGTTTAACGAGCGGCTCTAAAATTAAAACATGCTATTTTATTTAATCTGTAATAAAAGCTGTATCTAACGTGAATGTTATGTAACTGGGTACGTCAGGGCGGAGTCACGCGCGGTCTCAGAGAGTTCCTTTAATATAAAATCATCTTTTATACCTTAAAATCATTAATGTCATGAACTGACTGTGTGAGCTTCTATGCCAACTGACTCATTACTAGTTTATTCATAATAATAATAATAGTAATAATAATAATAATAATAATAATAATAATAATAATAATAATAATAATAATAGTTTTGCTTCTAAAACCTGATCTAAATCTAGAACTAGGTTGATACCTAACAGGTTAAACCACACCCCCATTACTGAATTACCATATACTTCACTGTGAACTATATATTAATATAATATATAATATAATATAGAATAATATAATTAATATAAACTATATATTATATAAATAATTCAGTAAAAATTGTTTATACTCTGGTTATACTTTGAAGGTTTTGTGTGACGATTAGTTCGTTATTTTACGGTAAAGTAACTGAAGGTTCTTGTCCTGGTTCAGAAGTCCAGCTGTAAAGTTCTGTAAAGTACAGCCTCTTTATTATAAACCAGACAGTTCTGATTGGCTGAGCCACATTCGACTGCCTGTGACCTCCTCACCACGCCTGAGTAACTGACCAGGTCAGGAAACGTCCCTGTACTGTTAACGAAATAATCCCTAATGCTGCTAAGAACCCGGTTCTGTTTACAGTAAGAATTTGGTTCTGTTTAGAGTAAGAACCCGGTTCTGTTTAGAGTAAGAACCCGGTTCTGTTTAGAGTAAGAACCCGGTTCTGTTTAGAGTAAGAACTCTGATCGGTTTAGAGTAAGAACCCGGTTCTGTTTACAGTAAGAATTTGGTTCTGTTTAGAGTAAGAACCCGGTTCTGTTTAGAGTAAGAACCCGGTTCTGTTTAGAGTAAGAACTCTGATCGGTTTAGAGTAAGAACCCGGTTCTGTTTACAGTAAGAATTTGGTTCTGTTTAGAGTAAGAACCCGGTTCTGTTTAGAGTAAGAACCTGGTTCTGTTTAGAGTAAGAACCCGGTTCTGTTTAGAGTAAGAACTCTGATCGGTTTAGAGTAAGAACCCGGTTCTGTTTACAGTAAGAATTTGGTTTTGTTTAGAGTAAGAACCCGGTTCTGTTTAGAGTAAGAACCCGGTTCTGTTTAGAGTAAGAACTCTGATCTGTTTACAGTAAGAACCCGGTTCTGTTTACAGTAAGAATTTGGTTTTATTTAGAGTAAGAACCCGGTTCTGTTTAGAGTAAGAACCCGGTTCTGTTTAGAGTAAGAACTCTGATCTGTTTACAGTAAGAACCCGGTTCTGTTTACAGTAAGAATTTGGTTTTGTTTAGAGTAAGAACCCGGTTCTGTTTAGAGTAAGAACCCGGTTCTGTTTAGAGTAAAAACCTGGTTCTGTTTACAGTAAGAATTTGGTTCTGTTTAGAATAAGAACCCGGTTCTGTTTAGAGTAAGAACCTGGTTCTGTTTACAGTAAGAATTTGGTTTTGTTTAGATTAAGAACACGGTTCTGTTTAGAGTAAGAACCCGGTTCTGTTTAGAGTAAGGACCCGTGTTCGGGTCAGCTAGCTAACAGGCTAATGCTGAGATGCTAAAAGTCTGATGCAGTCTCGGTTTGTAAGGGTGCTGTAAGAACATCTAGGTACTTTAATGGTTCTTGATACATACATTCATGAGAATTGGACTAGAACCTGTAGAACCTTGTTTTAATTAATATTAATAATAAATTGTCTAATTAATCAAGTTTTGTTTGCAGCTGTTTTATAGATTGTTTGTTACACTGTTACTGCATATCCCTGTGTGTCACTGTGTCTTACTGTGTGTTACACGGTCACTGTGTGTTACTGTGTGTCTCTGTGTGTTACACGGTCACTGTGTGTTACTGTGTGTCTCTGTGTGTTACACGGTCACTGTGTGTTACTGTGTGTCTCTGTGTGTTACACGGTCACTGTGTGTTACTGTGTGTCTCTGTGTGTTACACGGTCACTGTGTGTTACTGTGTGTCTCTGTGTGTTACACGGTCACTGTGTGTCCCTGTATCTTACTGCGTGTCGCTGTGTGTTTCTCTGTGTCACTCTGTCTTACTGTGTCATTGTGTGTCCTTGTGTTACTGTGTGTCTCTGTATGTTTCTCTGTGTCACTGTGTGTCCCTGTGTCTTACTGCATGTCTCTGTGTGTTTCTCTGTGTCACTGTGTCTTACTGTGTCATTGTGTGTCCTTGTGTTACTGTGTGTCTATGTATGTTTCTCTGTGTTACTGTGTGTCCCTGTGTCTTACTGCATGTCTCTGTGGGTTTCTCTGTGTCACTGTGTCCTTGTGTGTCACTGTGTGTTACACAGTTACTGTGTCTTACTGTTTGTTACACTGTCACTGTGTGTCACTGTGTGTCTCTGTGGGTTTCTCTGTGTCACTGTGTGTCCTTGTGTGTCACTGTGTGTCCTTGTGTTACTGTGTGTCTTTGTGTGTTTCTCTGTATCATTGTGTTTCCCTGTGTTACTGTGTTTCTCTGTATGTTTCTCTGTGTCACTGTGTGTCCCTGTGTCTTACTTTGTGCCACCGTGTGTCTCTGTGTGTTTCTCTTTGTCACTGTGTGTCCTTGTGTCACTGTGTGTCTCTGTGTGTTTCTCTGTGTCACTGTGTGTCCTTGTATGTCACTGTGTGTCCTTGTGTCACTGTGTGTCTCTGTGTGTTTCTCTGTGTTACTGTGTCTTACTTTGTGTCACCATGTGTCTCTGTGTGTTTCTCTGTGTCACTGTGTGTCCTTGTGTGTCACTGTGTGTCCTTGTGTTACTGTGTTTCTCTGTGTGTCACTGTGTGTCACTGTTTGTTACACTGTTACTGTGTGTTACACTGTTACTGTTTATTACTGTGTATCACTGTGTGTTACACTGTTACTGTGTGTCACTGTGTGTTACTGGGTTTCTCTATGTGTTTCTCGGTGTCACTGTGTGTTACACTGTTACTGTTTATTGCTTTGTGTCACTGTGTGTTTCTCTGTGCCACTGTGTGTCCTTGTGTTCCTGTGTTTCTCTGTGTCACTGTGTGTCTTTGTGTTACTGTTTATTACTGTGTGTCAGTGTGTGTTACACTGTTACTGTTTATTACTGTGTGTTACTGTGTGTTACACTGTTACTGTTTATAACTGTGTGTTACTGTGTGTTACACTGTTACTGTTTATTACTGTGTGTTACTGTGTGTTACACTGTTACTGTTTATTACTGTGTGTCACTGTGTTACACTGTTACTGTTTATTACTGTGTTACTGTGTTACACTGTTACTGTTTATTACTGTGTGCCACTGTGTGTTACACTGTTACTGTTTATTACTGTGTGTCACTGTGTGTTACACTGTTACTGTTTATTACTGTGTGTTACTGTGTGTTACACTGTTACTGTTTATTACTGTGTGTCACTGTGTGCTACACTGTTACTGTTTATTACTGTGTGTCACTGTGTGTTACACTGTTACTGTTTATTACTGTGTGTCACTGTGTGTTACACTGTTACTGTTTATAACTGTGTGTTACTGTGTGTTACACTGTTACTGTTTATTACTGGGTGTCACTGTGTGTTACACTGTTACTGTTTATAACTGTGTGTTACTGTGTGTTACATTGTTACTGTTTATTACTGTGTGTTACTGTGATTGTATTACAGAGAAGGAGGCTTTAAGGCTCATACTCCCTCTGTGTGCAGAAATGTCTGTGTGCGTTTCAAGCGAAATGACCATCACTGCCCACATACTTCTCTGCATCAGCTCCACTTACATGTTTGCTGAGCAACCCTTCCAGTAGAGGGCAGTACAGAGTAAATCAAACTTGGCGACGATGAAGGAGCTCGTAGTTCTGTATGTCCTTCAGAAACGACGAAAAACCAACTTGCACAACAAATCTTCAGAAAGTCCCACCGTTTCTTCTTCTTCTTCGTGTTCGTATAGAAGTGGTTGCGTCTTGCACTGCCCCCACGGTCTGCAGCGGTAATGCTCCGTCCCATTCGTATCCGTAGGCGCTATATAACCTATAGCCACTTCAGATAGTTCCATTGCTGTGAGCTGGGGTTCGTGCAGGCCTCAGTGTCTCGTCTCCCAGCACTGGGACAGGGTCCGATAAACAGATGTCTCTGTGATCCTATAAAGGGGCATTAGCTTTGAGGCTGGTTAGCGCCAGACCCCTGGGAAGAGGTCGAGAACAAACAAGACCCAGAGCGCTTTTAGGATTCCCAGGAATACAGGAGCTGCCCCCCCCCCCCCACACCCCCCCCCCCCCCCCCCCACCCCCCCACAAAAAAGTTCCAGTGTTTCATCTATGCTTTCATACAGACTGAGCAGATCCACGTCTAGACTGGCCTCTGACTGATCGGCGGAGTCCGGGCAGTAAATTAATAATCCGTGCTTTGTCTGCTCGGACACGCGGCTCAGGCCCGCCGGATCGCTCGGTTCTCATGTTTAAGGAAAGGAAACGACACATATGGAAAAGCGTTTGAACTTCTCGACCCTCGTGGTGTGTTGTGCTGTTTGTCTTTCCTCAGATATAAACAGAACTCCTCCTGGAAGCCCTACATGGAGCGACGTCAGAGGAGCTGGATTTAAAAAGCTGCGGTCATTTTCTGACCCGTGTTTGTTTTTGTAAATCCGAACCTCTTTTGTATCTCAGAGCCGCTGAAGCTTCTCACTCATGATAATGATGTTAAATCACTCTGTAGGTTTTACTCAGTTTCCACTCGTTAATGTTATTTAAAGGGAAATGCCACCAATGTTTTAGAATTAAATCTGTATAACTAAACAGTTCAGATGTGAACGGAGTCGTTCTGTGTGAAAACACCAGGGATTTGCTTTAGGGGACATTTTTAAACAGGCTTAATATGAAGAACCTCGTTTGAACTTTAAAAGGAACGTTTTTGAAATTTACTTCGAGAATGTAGGACCTTCTGAAGCTTTTGCTCTGCAGTCTATACAGTCTTTACTGTCTACACAGCCTATACAGTATATACAGTCTTTACTGTCTACGCAGCCTATACAGAATATACAGTCTTTACTGTCTACGCAGCCTATACAGTATATACAGTCTTTACAGTCTACACAGCCTATACAGTATATATAGCCTTTACTGTCTACGCAGCCTATACAGTATATACAGCCTTTACTGTCTACGCAGCCTATACAGTATATACAGTCTTTACTGTCTACGCAGCCTATACAGTATATACAGTCTTTACTGTCTACGCAGCCTATACAGTATATACAGTCTTTACGGTCTACACAGCCTATACCGAATATACGGTCTACACAGCCTATACAGAATATACAGCCTTTACTGTCTACACAGCCTATACAGTATATACAGTATATACAGCCTTTACCGTCTACACAGCCTATGCGGTATATAAAGCCTTTACTGTCTACACAGCCTATACAGTATATACAGCCTTTACAGTCTACACAGCCTATAAGGTATATAAAGCCTTTACCGTCTACACAGCCTATACAGTCTATACAGTCTTTACCGTCTACACAGCCTATACAGTATATACAGTATATACAGTCTTTACTGTCTACGCAGCCTATACAGTATATACAGTCTTTACTGTCTACGCAGCCTATACAGTATATACAGTCTTTACGGTCTACACAGCCTATACCGAATATACGGTCTACACAGCCTATACAGAATATACAGCCTTTACTGTCTACACAGCCTATACAGTATATACAGTATATACAGTCTTTACTGTCTACGCAGCCTATACAGTATATACAGTCTTTACTGTCTACGCAGCCTATACAGTATGTACAGTCTTTATGGTCTACACAGCCTATACCGAATATACGGTCTACACAGCCTATACAGAATATACAGCCTTTACTGTCTACACAGCCTATACAGTATATACAGTATATACAGCCTTTACCGTCTACACAGCCTATGCGGTATATAAAGCCTTTACTGTCTACACAGCATATACAGTATATACAGCCTTTACAGTCTACACAGCCTATAAGGTATATAAAGCATTTACCGTCTACACAGCCTATACAGTCTATACAGTCTTTACCGTCTACACAGCCTATACAGTATATACAGTCTTTACGGTCTACACAGCCTATACAGTATATAAAGCCTTTACTGTCTACACATCCTATACAGTATATACAGCCTTTACTGTCTACACAGCCTATACAGTATATAAAGCCTTTACTGTCTACACAGCCTATGCTGTATATACAGTATATACAGCCAATACAGTCTGTACAGCATGTGCAGTCTATACATCCTATACAGTATATCTAGTATATACATCTATACCGTCTATCCAGACAATATAGTCTTCACATTCTTTACGGCTTATACAGTCTATATCCAATCTATATGGTTTATATAGTATATGCAGTCTTTAGAGGTTATACAGTATATACAGTCTATATAGTCTATACAGTCTATGCAGTATATATAGTCTCTATGGTCTATATAATATATACAGTCTATACAGTCGATGCAGCCTTTAGAAGCTATACAGTCTGTACGGTATATATTTAGTCTATACGGTATATTTAGTCTATACATTATTTACAGGCTATACCGTACATACCAGACTATACAGTTTAAACATACATATACAGTTTATGCAGTATATACAGTCTATATAGTCTATACAGTCCATGCAGTATATACAATCCATATGGTCTATATAGTATGTACAGTTTATGCAGTCTTTAGAGGCTATACAGTCTGTACGATTATATATTTATCCTATATGGTACATTCAGTCTACACAGACTATACAGTCTATATGGACTATATACTATATACAGCCTATGCAGTCGATACAGTCTGTATGGTCTATACAGCATATATAGTATATGCAGTCTATACAGCCTACATAGCCTATATAATCTATACAGTATTAACAGTCTTTACCGTACATACAGACTGTAGTCTGTACAGTGCTTACAGACTATACAGTCTAAACAGTCTATATAGGTCACATATGGAACACAAACTGCATAAACAGTTCACTTGAATAGTCACGATTAGCCAATGTATTTACACATGCCTGCCTACAGCAGTTTAGCTCCGCCCATTTACATTAAAATCATTGGATGTGGTTCTCCTGATCGGCAAATTGGTCACATAGGGATGAATTCTGATTATATTTGGTACGTGTGCTGTAATAATGGTGACTGTTTTAGAAGTTAGCATTTATGCTAATGAATATCAGTCTGTGAGAATACAGTTATAACACGTTTGTTGCGTATACGTGTGTGTGGTTTACAGAGGAAGCAGAGTTCCTTGAGAGTGCTCTTTTATTGTAAACGAAATGTGCGGGGTGTAAAAACGCTGTGTGATGTAACTGATCTTCTTGTTAAGATGAGGTGAACGTCTGGAGTTCCTGCAGGTCTGAGCCGCGACTGCATGGACTAAAACTCTTGTTGGAATAGATCTGAATTAAAAATACACTAAATTAACTCAAAGAGAAGAGAAAATAGTTAAGTTTTAATTTCTAAACCAATGAGATGTTTGGTGTAATTGGGGGTAATGATAGCTGTAGTGGATCTCTATAGGCTTTTTAGGGTGTTTCTAATGTGGAGATGTGCTAATGTGCTAGCTAATGCTATCCTCATCTTGACTGAACAACTGAAATATGAAGATGTGGATTCATAGCACTAAACTCCCTACGAGAGTATTTCACCATCCAGACTAATTCCCATCCAGTGTTCCTACATACAGCATGTCTGGAAGAAGCGTAGCGGCAGCGCTACCGGGGGTCTGGATGTTCTCCGCTCTCACTCCGCTCTGCTCTGTATTAATACACTGCAGGTCTGTTTGTTATGATGAACATCACCTTGTCAGACCTGACATGACTGAAGAGCAGAGACAGGCTGCTCCGAGACCGTCGCTTCAAGTCCGCGGGAGCCCATCCTGGGAGCGGAGCCTCAAAGTCCGGTCTGAGCGTCGGGTTATTCCAGCCTGACTAATCACATGGAAAACAAAAGAGGAGCCTGGAAAGAACCCGTGTCTGTTCAGGACACTCTGCGCTCCATTTACTAACATAAGCAAGCTTGACCACATTAAAGGCTACTCCTCTCCGGCGGCGTTTACGGTCACAGGGATTCTGTTTCATCTGCTCAGGAAGCTGAACTCCGGTGGTGTTTCCGTGCTGCAGTGTTTTCTGGTTATTTTTCGGATGAGGTTTCGTTGCTGTGTGTTTATCCGATGTGGCTCTTTAGTTTATCGAGTGTCCTCACTGAGCGGAATGTGGACTGAACTCTTCCTCACAGTCTGAAACACAATAACAGATCACTCTGTGACTTAATGAGTCGTTCAGGGTTTGAATGATCATCACTGTTCCTGTTTCAGTTCTGACCTTCAGTTCAGTAGTGATTATTAAACTACTGTTATTTCATCACTGCACTCACTACTTTCACTACTTTCACTACTTTCACTCCATAACCCCCCCTCACTGAACATCCCCGCCTCAGTCACCCCTATCCTCACTGAACATCCCCCCTCAGTATCCCCTCCCCTCACTGCACACCCCCCCTTCAGTATCCCCTCCGCTCACTGCACACCCCCCCTTCAGTATCCCCTCCGCTCACTGCACGTCCCGCCTCAGTAACCCCTCCCCTCACTGCACGTCCCGCCTCAGTAACCCCTTCCCTCCCTGCACAGAGCCCCTCAGTAACCCCTTCCCTCACTGCACACACCCCCTCAGTAACCCCTCCCCTCACTGCACGTCCCGCCTCAGTAACCCCTTCCCTCACTGCACAGACCCCCTCAGTAACCCCTCCCCTCACTGCACGTCCCCTCTTAGTATCCCCTCCCCTCAGTAACCCCTCCCCTCACTGCATGTCCCCCCTCAGAGCTGCTGTTGGGGTCAGTCTCTGGACGGAGCTGTAACTCTGCTGTGTCCGTGTCCCTGCGATGCTCCAGTTGCTGTTATTTAAGTTTCCTTCACTGTTAGTATATTCCAGAGTGGTTTGGGGTCTTGGGGCTCTGTAGCCTCCCAGTGCCGGCCAGCTGCTCTCCCAGAGCCTCGCTTTCCTTCCTTTCCCATCCCGGCTGATTGGCTCCCAGTGTCCAGCAGGGCCACCCCAGACAGCTGCAGCTGGTCAGCAGGCCTGTCTAGCTGACCTGGCAGTTTTAGAGTGTGTTTGTTTTTCCTCCTGTTTGTTAAAGTCAGTAAATTAACAGTAACTGTGCAGTAAATGTGCAGAAGTTGTGACACCGTCACCTCCGTCACCTCTGTCACCTCCGTCACCTCTGTCACCTCCGTCACCTCCGTCAGGTAAACCTGCTACCTGGCTATACTGAGCTGATACTGAACGGTGATGCTGCAGGCTGCTGATTGGTCAGAGAGAATCATCACTATGACTCTAAACACATATCCCAATGCTAGCCACCAGGTTAGTATAGCCTCTTGTTTCTGACTCTGTACTGTAGACTGTCCCTGTACTGTAGACTGACTGTACTGTAGACTGACAATATACTGTAGATGAACTCAGTACTGTAGACTGACTGTACTCGAGACTGACAATGTACTGTAGATGAACTCTGTACTGTAGACTGAGTGTACTGCAGACTGACAATGTATTGTAGATGAACTCTGTACTGTAGACTGACTGTACTGTAGACTGACAATATACTGTAGATAAACTCTGTACTGTAAACTGGCCCTGTACTGTAGACTGACTGTACTCTAGACTGACAATGTACTGTAGATCAACTCTTAGTCAAAAATTAAATCTTAATAGTTGATCGCTGGGTCCGGACCCAGTCCGCCTATTAGTGACCTCTGCTCTAGACTGACAATTTGCTGTTTATGGAGTCTATACTATAGACTGACCCTGTACCGTAGATGGACTTTGTACTGTAGACTGACCTTATACTGTTGGTGGACTCTGTAGTGTAGACTGACCCTGTACTGTAGATGGACCTTGTACTGTAGACTGACCTTATACTGTTGATGGACTCTGTAGTGTAGACTGCCCCTGTACTGTAGATGGACTTTGTTCTGTAGACTGACCTTATACTGTTGATGGACTCTGTAGTGTAGACTGACCCTGTATTGTAGATGGACTTTGTACTGTAGACTAACCTTATACTGTTGATGGACTCTGTAGTGTAGACTGACCCTGTATTGTAGATGGACTTTGTACTGTAGACTAACCTTGTACTGTTGATGGACTCTGTAGTGTAGACTGACCCTGTACTATAGATGGACTTTGTTCTGTAGACTGACCTTATACTGTTAATGGACACTGTAATGTAGACTGACCCTGTACTGTAGACTGGCCCGGTACTAGTGCAATGTTTCTCGTGTTTTCTTACATGTATGAATACAAATCACATTATTAAACATTTTACAAACGCTGTCCTCATAACCAATCAAGTTCCACTAACTTTGTGATGGTGGTGAGACTGTGGTGAGTGCTGGTTAAATGTAAGAGAGCAGATGCAGAGACACACTCTCTTTGTTGAACACAACAACCTGGAATCTGAGCCGGAGAACTTTTCCATGCGACGGTGTGAAGCTGTTTGTAACTGCAGTGTTTGGACACCAGGCGATGCTGAACAGCGCGTTGCGTAACCTCTGCGCTATTATGCGATCGCTTTCAGGCACGGCGCTGCCCAGATCGGTGACATCATTTGTTAAATTTACAGGCGGCCGGTCATGTGGCGAGGCCGGACTGGGCTATAAAGAGAGCCACTGGCAGCACGACTGCCTGAAAAATTCCACATGTGGAAAGTTGGAGATGACTTGTGGCTTCCTGTGGGGTTGAGCGGCCTCCTCTGCAGCCGCCGGCCCTCGGAAATTCAGAAATTCCTCAAAATGCCTTCTGATTCCCACTTACAGCTGGATTGACCAGGGAATACCAGCTGGAGGTCTGGCTGTGAATTCTTCCAGATTTTAAACACTGCACAAAACAAACATTTACATGGTATCCTTTATAAATACAGTCGTACGGAGTCCAGACGCCTGAGCGCTCCAGTCCACTCGCTTCAGTCTACATTCCCCACACATTAAATAGAGGATTATAATCCTATCAGCAGAAACATTTTAATACGAAGAGGAATTTTAACTTGAATTTCTGAAGGTTGACTTGTCCTTTAGCTGTAATGACAATGAGCACAGATTCCACACGTTAACAAGCAGATCAGACTCTTATCAGACCCCATTAAGATAACGCTGGACGAGACTTTTGCGTGTAAAGACCTCAACACGGTCGTATATCTGCTTTTGTTTGATTTACTTTCAGTATTTCTTAGTTTTATTTGTTGCAGATTTTTGTTTTAAACTTAAAAGCAATCTGAATTTTTCTTAAATGATAACAATACCAGCTTTTAAAGGTGGTCTCAAACTTCTGGACTCACTTCTGTAAGAACCTCCTTCTCCGGGATAGTCACTGTGACCCACATGTTTATATATAAAACCTTCACTTCATAAAAACCCAGCCCGCAACGAGTCTCATGCAACACCCATCCTGCTCCACCCCTCTGTGCTCCCTACCCAGTGCACTATGTAGCCGAGTTCCAGATCAGAAAACGAGTAAATCATCAGTTTATTTATCAGAACACTCGCTTCTCCATGTGAGCAGCACTCAAGATTATTACCATTATGACCATTATTAATATTACCCATCCATCTACTTTCTTCTGTGGAGGCATTCGCCAGTCCATCGCGTGGCCAACACGCACTCACATACACACTTACTCACACCTACGTACAATTTAGAGTGAGGATCAACCTAACATACATGTGTTTGCACTGTGGGAGGGAACTGGAGTACCCGGAGGAACCCACACAAGCACGGGGAGAACATACACAATGCACCACCATACTAACCACTACACCACCATACTAACCACTACACCACCATACTAACCACTACACCACCGTACTAACCACTACACCACTATACTAACCACTACACCACCGTACTAACCACTACACCACCATACTAACCACTACACCACCATACTAACCACTACATCACCGTACTAACCACTACACCACCATACTAACCACTACACCACCATACTAACCACTACACCACCGTACTAACCTCTACACCACCGTACTAACCACTACACCACCGTACTAACCACTACACCACCATACTAACCACTACACCACCGTACTAACCATTACACCACCGTACTAACCACTACACCACCATACTAACCACTACACCACCATACTAACCACTACACCACCGTACTAACCACTACACCACCGTATTAACCACTACACCACTGTACTAACCACTACACCACCATACTAACCACTACACCACCGTACTAACCATTACACCACCATACTAACCACTACACCACCGTACTAACCATTACACCATCATACTAACCACTACACCACCATACTGACCACTACACCACCATACTAACCACTACACCACCATACTAACCACTACACCACCGTACTAACCACTACACTACCATACTAACCACTACACCACCGTGCTAACCACTACACCACCAAACTAACCACTACACCACCGTACTAACCACTACACCACCATACTAACCACTACACCACTATACTAACCACTACACCACCATACTAACCACTACACCACCGTACTAACCACTACACCACCATACTAACCACTACACCACCATACTGACCACTACACCACCGTACTAACCACTACACCACCATACTAACCACCGTACTAACCACTACACCACTGTACTAACCACTACACCACCGTACTAACCACTACACCACCGTACTAACCACTACACCACCGTACTGACCACTACACCACCGTACTAACCACTACACCACCGTACTGACCACTACACCACCGTACTAACCACTACACCACCGTACTAACCACTACACCACCGTACTGACCACTACACCACTGTACTAACCACTACACCACCATACTAACCACTACACCACCGTACCAACCACTACACCACCGTACTAACCACTACACCACCGTACTAACCACTACACCACCATACTAACCACTACACCACCGTACCAACCACTACACCACCGTACTAACCACTACACCACCGTACTAACCACTACACCACCGTACTGACCACTACACCACCGTACTAACCACTACACCACCGTACTGACCACTACACCACCGTACTAACCACTACACCACCGTACTAACCACTACACCACCGTACTGACCACTACACCACCGTACTAACCACTACACCACCGTACTGACCACTACACCACCGTACTGACCACTACACCACAGTACTAACAACTACACCACCGTACTAACCACTACACCCACGTACTGACCACTACACCACCGTACTAACCACTACACCACCGTACTAACCACTACACCACCGTACTAACCACTACACCACCATACTAACCACTACACCACCGTACTGACCACTACACCACCATACTAACCACTACACCATCATACTAACCACTACACCACCGTACTGACCACTACACCACCATACTAACCACTACACCACCGTACTAACCACTACACCACCGTACTGACCACTACACCACCGTACTGACCACTACACCACCGTACTGACCACTACACCACCATACTAACCACTACACCACCATACTAACCACTACACCACCGTACTGACCACTACACCACCGTACTGACCACTACACCACCATACTAACCACTACACCACCATACTAACCACTACACCACCGTACTAACCACTACACCACCGTATTAACCACTACACCACTGTACTAACCACTACACCACCATACTAACCACTACACCACCGTACTAACCATTACACCACCATACTAACCACTACACCACCGTACTAACCATTACACCACCATACTAACCACTACACCACCATACTAACCACTACACCACCCTACTAACCACTACACCACCCTACTAACCACTACACCACCGTACTAACCACTACACTACCAAACTAACCACTACACCACCGTGCTAAGCATTACACCACCAAACTAACCACTACACCACCCTACTAACCACTACACCACCATACTAACCACTACACCACCATACTAACCACTACACCACCATACTAACCACTACACCACCGTACTAACCACTACACCACCATACTAACCACTACACCACCATACTGACCACTACACCACCGTACTAACCACTACACCACCATACTAACCACCGTACTAACCACTACACCACTGTACTAACCACTACACCACCGTACTAACCACTACACCACCGTACTAACCACTACACCACCGTACTGACCACTACACCACCGTACTAACCACTACACCACCGTACAGACCACTACACCACCGTACTAACCACTACAAAACCGTACTAACCACTACACCACCGTACTGACCACTACACCACCGTACTAACCACTACACCACCATACTAACCACTACACCACCGTACCAACCACTACACCACCGTACTAACCACTACACCACCGTACTAACCACTACACCACCATACTAACCACTACACCACCGTACCAACCACTACACCACCGTACTAACCACTACACCACCGTACTAACCACTACACCACCGTACTAACCACTACACCACCATACTAACCACTACACCACCGTACTGACCACTACACCACCATACTAACCACTACACCATCATACTAACCACTACACCACCGTACTGACCACTACACCACCATACTAACCACTACACCACCGTACTAACCACTACACCACCGTACTGACCACTACACCACCGTACTGACCACTACACCACCGTACTGACCACTACACCACCATACTAACCACTACACCACCGTACTGACCACTACACCACCATACTAACCACTACACCACCGTACTGACCACTACACCACCGTACTGACCACTACACCACAGCGCTAACCGCTGTGTTACAGAACGTGTTTAAAACGTAAAGTTAAAACTTTTGTTTGTATTTTATTTGTGTACTGTTTCGTGTTTTTTTGTTTTCAGTCCCCAACAAACATCACTCTCTGTCCCCCAGACAAGTGGCCCGAACCTAAAACTCAAAATTCTCGTTGAATTGAAGTATTAAAAAAAACGGTGGGTCACCTGCAGCGAGTCTCTGGCTGAGAGGAAATCAGACTGTGTTTCTAATCTCCTGCTTGTGTGAGTTCCCCCTAAGGAGAAGTGGCTCGGTGGGCTTGAGTGGGCAGTAATTACAATCAGTCTCCTTTTGTAAACGGCTCGTCACTTTTCAGCTGAGCAGACCTCACAGGGGTATTAGTGCTCCGGGACGGTCAGGCTGGACTTCTGTTCTGGAGTCAGTCTTTGTTTTCTGTAAGTTATATGGAAGTGAAGGAATAACAGGCAGACCTGTCAGTGGACAAGCTGATCACAAGACCGCCGCCCACTACAGCTTGTTCTCATGGTTACAAGTGTGTGTGTTTAGGGTTAAGGGGTGGGCTTGGGGGGGGCGTCAGCCACATGAGAGTCATTTCTAGTACATTAATATAACAATAAACAAGTTAAAGAGAAACAGTCCTCATCAGATAAACAGCTCTTTGATCTTTGAGACACAGGAGAACATCAAACTGCTTCAGATCTGAGAACATCCACAGGTGTTTCTGTCCATCCTTCCATGGTGAGAAGCGATGCAGGAGAAGGGAATTCCCGGTGGGCCGGTAGTGTTGTGGTGTAATGTTGATGTTACTCACAGATGCCTGGAGGGGGCGACTAATCAGACTTAAATAATCAAACATGATCACGGACACACTCAGATCCCATGTTCCTGTGGAGCTACAGGATCAGATGTGCAGATTTTGGAGCACAATGTTTTGGATGAAGGCCACGTTGTGGGGACCAATCTCTCACATTGTGGGGACCACTCTTCCTTATGGGGCTCACAGGCTGCTCTCTGGAATGTAAATCATTCTGTTTTTAAGGTTAATGTTAGTTTGGGCTTGGAATACGGGTTGGTTAGGAGTTTTAGGATGAGCTGGTCATGTGACTCCCAATCTGAGAACAAGTCCATCCCAGGCTTTGGTGGAGGGGACAGCTGGACGCTGTGGGTGTGAACGGTGGATGTGCGGTGAGGTTTAATTGGCTGATGAGTCTGGAAGGTGAGAAGCAGAATCAGCTTCTGAACTTTGGAGGTGAGTCTGAACTGAAAGTGAGTCTCCTGGACAGAACAGAAGTTGGAATGAAGGTAAAGAACGTCTCCCGGATTCTTCGGAGAGGTCCGCTAGCGTTCACTGTCCAGTGTGTGTTTATATGACTCATCCACATACATGACCACCATTTCCTGTGTTTGTTTCGGGGTATGTGAGTCAGACATGGTTTGCTTCACTCCAGAGGAAACATTCAGTTGGAGTCCTCTCCTTCTTTACGTGGAACAGACAGAGATGGCGTTCGTAATGGAGAAACGTAGAAGATGCCGGTGAATCATCACCATCACAGCATTGGTATAAACAGTGAATGTAGCTGAAACAGCACAAACATCTCCATCCAGTCACGTCATGTGTTTTCCTTCCATACATCAGTGAAGAATCAGGTATCAGGGGGTCTCGGGGGGACTGAGCATTCTCTCTATGAAAGGTGGGGGAAGGGAAGCAGAGGCGAAGTGTGATGTCATTGAAGTTAAAAGCCATTTCCATGTTTAATAACTCTTTTAGACCCTAAAATTAAGGGACGTGAGGTCAATGCATCTCTTAACAAGTGGACAGTAGACTATAGCTGATAGACTGACTGACCAATGATAGGTCATGTCCAGTGTGTCCTTCATGTCAAGGTCTCCGTTACTTCAGAATGCTATGCTTTATATTTACTGTTTATCATGACTGTTTTGTTTTCCACCAACAAAGCTAATACACCATTCATGGGTCATTACTGGACGCGTGGCTACACCCTGACAACTAATGGACACAGGAATGCCGACCCTGTGCTTCTGGTCCATTTTTCATGTTGTTGACTGTACACAGCAGTCGGGGCTCCATTCAGTCCTGCATTCTGTAGCCACCTGGGCTTCGAGCGAGGCTTCGCATTAGCGCAGCGTCCCGGGGCAGCACAGCGCCTCAGCTTTCTTGTGGTCAAGCGCTGATTAAACAGTTTGGCGAGGCCATAAAAGAGGAGCTGGAAAAGCGGGAGAAGTGCCAGACTTCCCGCTCCGCTCTCTGCGGCCTTCCTGGCCGCGGGACGGCCCGTCTCGGCTGGATCGCACTCGGTTTTGTTTTATGATAATACGGCCCAATTAATGCGGTGCATTGTGGGCGGGCGGCCCGCTGGGGCCCGGCGGAGAGAGGAGAGCGAGAATGAGGGCCGGCAGGCGGGAGCGGCTCGGCTCAGCTCGGCTGGTCAGGGAACTTGGCAGAGAAGGTGTTTTCGTTTGGCTCCGGCTAATTTGGGAGGAAGGTGACACTACAGTGAACTGGACGCACTCTAGATGGGTGACCCTCATTAGGGCCGTGAGGAGAACCTATTGCTACACAGTTGACAGTCTGAGAGTTTTGGTACATATATATATATATATATACACACTACCGCTTAAAAGTTTGGGATCACAGTGAAATGTTCTTGTTTTTAATGGAGTATCTTCTTCCTTAACACAACAATGGACTGAGGGTCTCTAAAGAAAGTTGTTTCTTTCTGGTCATTTTGAGTCGGTCAGCAAGCCATCAACTGCTGATCTTCAGATACTAAACTAACCTAGAATGTTGTTCCCTTTTATACTCACTTATTAGTAGAATGTTTTTCAGCTGTGCATCACAATTGAACAAGAGTGTCCTAACAACCAATTAGTCCAATAACATCCTTAACTTGGATTGGTGGCCGTACCAGGAGATTTAGACAGAGGACTGAAAATTACTGATAATAGACTATATGCAAAAAAGCCTCTATACAAAAACAGACTTTAATACAAACATTTTTATTCTTTAAAAATCATCTGATACACTTACATTAATTGTGAAATGGACAATATTGTTTGTGAATTGCATGAAAATTGCATGAAATAAAATTCTAAAGTGATCCTAAACTTTTGAGCGCTAGTGTATATTGTATAGAAATGTATACATTTCAGTCATATATAAACATTAATGATCCACATATCATATATATATATATATATTAGCACATACATTAACCCACAGGTAACTGACAGTATTTGGGGGAAGTATCACTGTAAACTCCGTATCGGGGGTCTCGTGGGAACAACTCATGTTCATTGTTCTGATACAGGACTGTGGTTGAAGCCTGTTTGCTGAGGAGGTCTAACATGAAACACACACCAGTGATCACGTCGCCTGGTTTATTTTCACTATCACGCTGTTAGTGTGCACCTTTATCAGGGCTGAGTGTGCATGTGAGAGTGTGTGTGTGTGTGCGTGGGCATGTGCGCGTGTGTGTGTGAGAAGTGCGGAGGAGGGCTAGTTTGATGTGTGTGTGTGATATAATCCCCTCTCGGCTAATAGAGTCCAGGTGCTGCGGGGAGGCTGTACGTGTTTCCCATGGATTCCTGCGCTCGGCTGAGTCTTAATACATTCTGACTTGACAGCATTACATGCTTTGTCATACGGTGAAACAATGGTGTTCTCAGGCTCCCCGGACCCCCTGGACCCCCCCCCACAACCAGCCCCCTGGCCTCTCCGCCGAATCTAGAGTGCTGTGCTTGTGTCGCACTCTGTGGAGTTAGATTGTACACGTTTGGAGTTTAAACCACAAGTAACTCGCAAGTGTTACTCATAACAGAAGCATCACTCTGCTGTTTCCTGCACGTCCCTCTGTTCAGTCACTCTCTGTCATTAACACTTTCATTTAACTGATTTCTTCTGGCTCCGCCCCCAAAGAAATTCCTTCATAGCTACTGTTGCTAAGTTAAACACACTTTACATGAGTACACCTCTATACTTCACCTACTACACTAATGAGTACACCTCTATACTTCACCTTCTACACTAATGAGTACACCTCTATACTTCACCTACTACACTAATGAATACACCTCTATACTTCACCTACTACACTAATGAGTACACCTCTATACTTCACCTACTACACTAATGAGTACACTTCTATACTTCACCTACTACACTAATGAGTACACCTCTATACTTCACCTACTACACTAATGAATACACCTCTATACTTCACCTACTACACTAATGAGTACACCTCTATACTTCACCTACTACACTAATGAGTACACTTCTATACTTCACCTACTACACTAATGAATACACTTCTATACTTCACCTACTACACTAATGAATACACCTCTATACTTCACCTACTACACTAATGAGTACACCTCTATACTTCACCTACTACACTAATGAGTACACTTCTATACTTCACCTACTACACTAATGAATACACTTCTATACTTCACCTACTACACTAATGAGTACACTTCTATACTTCACCTACTACACTAATGAGTACACCTCTATACTTCACCTACTACACTAATGATTACACTTCTATACTTCATCTACTACACTAATGAATACACTACTATACTTCACCTACTACACTAATGAGTACACCTCTATACTTCACCTACTACACTAATGAGTACACCTCTATATTTCACCTACTACACTAATGAGTACACCTCTGTACTTCACCTACTACACTAATGAGTATACTCTATACTTCACCTACTACACTAATGAGTACACTTCTATACTTCACCTACTACACTAATGAGAACACCTCTATACTTCACCTACTACACTAATGAGTACACCTCTATACTTCACCTACTACACTAATGAGAACACCTCTATACTTCATCTACTACACTAATGAGTACACCTCTATACTTCACCTACTACACTAATGAGTACACCTCTATACTTCACCTACTACACTAATGAGTACACCTCTATACTTCACCTACTACACTAATGAGTGCACTTCTATACTTCACCTACTACACTAATGAGTGCACTTCTATACTTCACCAACTACACTAATGAGTACACCTCTATACTTCACCTACTACACTAATGAGTACACTTCTATACTTCACCTACTACACTAATGAGTACACTCCTATACTTCACCTACTACACTAATGAGTACACTTCTATACTTCACCTACTACACTAATGAGTACACCTCTATACTTCACCTACTACACTAATGAGTACATGTCTATACTTCACCTACTACACTAATGAGTACACCTCTATACTTCACCTACTACACTAATGAGTGCACTTCTATACTTCACCTACTACACTAATGAGTACACTTCTATACTTCACCTACTACACTAATGAGTACACTTCTATACTTCACCTACTACACAAATGAGTACACTTCTATACTTCACCTACTACACTAATGAGTACACCTCTATACTTCACCTACTACACTAATGAGTACACCTCTATACTTCACCTACTACACTAATGAGTACACGTCTATACTTCACCTACTACACTAATGAGTACACCTCTATACTTCACCTACTACACTAATGAGTGCACTTCTATACTTCACCTACTACACTAATGAGTACACTTCTATACTTCACCTACTACACTAATGAGTACACTTCTATACTTCACCTACTACACTAATGAGTACACCTCTATACTTCACCTACTACACTAATGAGTACACCTCTATACTTCACCTACTACACTAATGAGTGCACTTCTATACTTCACCTACTACACTAATGAGTGCACTTCTATACTTCACCAACTACACTAATGAGTACACCTCTATACTTCACCTACTACACTAATGAGTACACTTCTATACTTCACCTACTACACTAATGAGTACACTCCTATACTTCACCTACTACACTAATGAGTACACTTCTATACTTCACCTACTACACTAATGAGTACACTTCTATACTTCACCTACTACACTAATGAGTACACCTCTATACTTCACCTACTACACTAATGAGTGCACTTCTATACTTCACCTACTACACTAATGAGTACACTTCTATACTTCACCTACTACACTAATGAGTACACTTCTATACTTCACCTACTACACTAATGAGTACACTTCTATACTTCACCTACTACACTAATGAGTACACCTCTATACTTCACCTACTACACTAATGAGTGCACTTCTATACTTCACCTACTACACTAATGAGTGCACTTCTATACTTCACCAACTACACTAATGAGTACACCTCTATACTTCACCTACTACACTAATGAGTACACTTCTATACTTCACCTACTACACTAATGAGTACACTCCTATACTTCACCTACTACACTAATGAGTACACTTCTATACTTCACCTACTACACTAATGAGTACACTTCTATACTTCACCTACTACACTAATGAGTACACCTCTATACTTCACCTACTACACTAATGAGTACACCTCTATACTTCACCTACTACACTAATGAGTACACGTCTATACTTCACCTACTACACTAATGAGTACACCTCTATACTTCACCTACTACACTAATGAGTACACCTCTATACTTCACCTACTACACTAATGAGTACACTTCTATACTTCACCTACTACACTAATGAGTACACCTCTATACTTCACCTACTACACTAATGAGTACACTTCTATACTTCACCTACTACACTAATGAGTACACCTCTATACTTCACCTACTACACTAATGAGTACACCCCTATACTTCACCTACTACACTAATGAGTACACCTCTATACTTCACCTACTACACTAATGAGTATACTCTATACTTCACCTACTACACTAATGAGTACACTTCTATACTTCACGTACTACAGTAAAGAATACACTTCTATACTTCACCTACTACACTAATGAGTATACTCTATATTTCACCTACTACACTAATGAGTACACTTATATACTTCACGTACTACACTAATGAGTATACTCTATACTTCACCTACTACACTAATCAGTACACTTCTATACTTCACCTACTACACTAATGAGTACACTTCTATACTTCACCTACTACACTAATGAATACACCTCTTTACTTCACCTACTACACTAATGAATACACTTCTATACTTCACCTACTACACTAATGAATACACCTCTTTACTTCACCTACTACACTATTGAATACACTTCTATACTTCACCTACTACAGTAATGAATACATCTCTTTACTTCACCTACTACACTAATGAGTACACCTCTATACTTCACCTACTACAGTAATGAATACATCTCTTTACTTCACCTACTACACTAATCAGTACCCTTCTATATTTCACCTACTACACTAATGAATACACTTCTATACTTCACCTACTACACTAATGAGTACACTATACTTCACCTACTACACTAATGAGTACACCTCTATACTTCACCTACTACACTAATGAGAACACTTCTATACTTCACCTACTATACTAATGAGTACACTTCTATACTTCACCTACTACACTAATGAGTACACTTCTATACTTCACCTACTACACTACTGAGTACACTTCTATACTTCACCTACTACACAAATGAGTACACTTCTATACTTCACCTACTACACTAATGAGTACACCTCTACACTTCACCTACTACACTAATGAGTACACTTCTATACTTCACCTACTACACTAATGAGTACACCTCTATACTTCACCTACTACACTAATGAGTACACCTCTATACTTCACCTACTACACTAATGAATACATCTCTTTACTTCACCTACTACACTAATGAGTACACCTCTATACTTCACCTACTACACTAATGAGTACACTTCTATACTTCACCTACTACACTAATGAATACACTTCTATACTTCACCTACTACACTAATGAGTACTCCTCTATACTTCACCTACTACACTAATGAGTACTCCTCTATACTTCACCTACTACACTAATGAGTACACCTCTATACTTCACCTACTACACTAATGAGTACTCCTCTATACTTCACCTACTACACTAATGAGTACACTTCTATACTTCACCTACTACACTAATGAGTACACCTCTTTACTTCACCTACTACACTAATGAACACACTTCTATACTTCACATACTACACTAATGAATACATCTCTTTACTTCACCTACTACACTATTGAATACACCTCTATACTTCACCTACTACACTAATGAACACACTTCTATACTTCACATACTACACTAATGAATACATCTCTTTACTTCACCTACTACACTAATGAATACACCTCTATACTTCACCTACTAAACTAATGAGTACACCTCTATACTTCACCTACTACACTAATGAATACACTTCTATACTTCACCTACTACACTAATGAGTACACCTCTATACTTCACCTACTACACTAATGAATACACTTCTATACTTCACCTACTACACTAATGAGTACACCTCTATACTTCACCTACTACACTAATGAATACACCTCTATACTTCACCTACTACACTAATGAGTACACCTCTATACTTCACCTACTACACTAATGAATACACTTCTATACTTCACCTACTACACTAATGAGTACACCTCTATACTTCACCTACTACACTAATGAATACACCTCTATACTTCACCTACTACACTAATGAGTACACCTCTATACTTCACCTACTACACTAATGAGTACACCTCTATACTTCACCTACTACACTAATGAGTACACCTCTATACTTCACCTACTACACTAATGAATACACTTCTATACTTCACCTACTACACTAATGAATACACCACTATACTTCACCTACTACACTAATGAGTACACTTCTATACTTCACGTACTACACTAATGAATACACCTCTTTACTTCACCTACTACACTAATGAATACACTTCTATACTTCACCTACTACACTAATGAATACACCTCTTTACTTCACCTACTACACTAATGAATACACTTCTATACTCTCACCTACTACACTAATGAGTACACTTCTATACTTCACATACTACACTAATGAGTACACTTCTATACTTCACTTACTACACTAATGAGTGCACTTCTATACTTCACCTACTACACTAATGAATACACTTCTATACTCTCACCTACTACACTAATGAATACACTTCTATACTTCACATACTACACTAATGAGTACACTTCTATACTTCACCTACTACACTAATGAATACACTTCTATACTTCACCTACTACACTAATGAGTACTCCTCTATACTTCACCTACTACACTAATGAGTACACTTCTATACTTCACATACTACACTAATGAGTACACTTCTATACTTCACCTACTACACTAATGAATACACTTCTACACTCTCACCTACTACACTAATGAGTACACTTCTATACTTCACCTACTACACTAATGAGTACACTTCTATACTTCACCTACTACACTAATGAGTACACCTCTATACTTCACCTACTACACTAATGAGTACACTTCTATACTTCACCTACTACACTAATGAATACACTTCTATACTCTCACCTACTACACTAATGAATACACCTCTTTACTTCACCTACTACACTAATGAGTACACTTCTATACTTCACCTACTACACTAATGAGTACACTTCTATACTTCACCTACTACACTAATGAATACACTTCTATACTCTCACCTACTACACTAATGAATACACTTCTATACTCTCACCTACTACACTAATGAGTACACCTCTTTACTTCACCTACTACACTAATGAGTACACTTCTATACTTCACCTACTACACTAATGAATACACTTCTATACTTCACCTACTACACTAATGAGTACACTTCTATCCTTCACCTACTACACTAATGAATACACTTCTATACTCTCACCTACTACACTAATGAATACACTTCTATACTTCACATACTACACTAATGAGTACACTTCTATACTTCACCTACTACACTAATGAATACACTTCTATACTTCACCTACTACACTAATGAGTACACTTCTATACTTCACATACTACACTAATGAGTACACTTCTATACTTCACCTACTACACTAATGAATACACCTCTTTACTTCACCTACTACACTAATGAGTACACTTCTATACTTCACATACTACACTAATGAGTACACTTCTATACTTCACCTACTACACTAATGAGTACACTTCTATACTTCACATACTACACTAATGAGTACACTTCTATACTTCACCTACTACACTAATGAGTACACTTCTATGCTTCACCTACTACACTAATGAGTACACTTCTATACTCTCACCTACTACACTAATGAATACACTTCTATACTCTCATCTACTACACTAATGAGTACACTTCTATACTTCACCTACTACACTAATGAATACACTTCTATACTTCACCTACTACACTAATGAATACACTTCTATACTCTCACCTACTACACTAATGAGTACACTTCTATACTTCACCTACTACACTAATGAATACACTTCTATACTTCACATACTACACTAATGAATACACTTCTATGCTTCACCTACTACACTAATGAGTACACTTCTATACTTCACCTACTACACTAATGAGTACACTTCTATGCTTCACCTACTACACTAATGAGTACACTTCTATACTCTCACCTACTACACTAATGAGTACACTTCTATACTCTCACCTACTACACTAATGAATACATCTCTATGCTTCACCTACTACACTAATGAGTACACTTCTATACTCTCACCTACTACACTAATGAATACATCTCTATGCTTCACCTACTACACTAATGAGTACACTTCTATGCTTCACCTACTGCAACCTCAAAAATAAAGTAACTGCTAGACAACTACCTTCACCTTCATGATCACTCCTCGCTTTCTTTGTAGCTCCACAAAAATAAATAAATATGTTTGATTTCTTAAGCAGCTCCGTACGGGGACTGGGTTGTTCTTAAGGGCCAGTTTGTTCTTAGGGGCCGATTTGTTGTATATGCCTCACGTTTTACACACAGCACTGTCACTGGCTCTACAGCAGAGTGGTTAAATCACCGACTCTCTCATTTCCTCCCTGCTCTCGCTGCAGCCTTCACACAGGACCTGAGGTGGAAATTCATACTGGGTGATGATGAAAGTATGATTACTCGTGGAGGCCCAGCTCTATTATTAACCCTGCTGTAGCCGTGCTCAGTAACCACTGTAGCTTTAAGACGTTTCTCCCCCCTTCAGTCCCTCGATCCAAACCCAGATACATACCACATGTGTGGCTTTTCCGGAAAGCTGGAGACTCGGCTTGGGAATATTCACTCAGGAAATTTATAGCGCATGCCTCAGACGGGCCTGCGCGAGTTGGGGGAAGGTTCCACGCCTTGAATCCATTAAGATGGGAGCGTAATCCCGCTGGAGTCCTCGGACCGCCTTCCCGAGTAGAAGACGGCCAATCAGAAGCCAGAGAAATCAGGCCGTCAACATCTTGACTTTTTCCCATCGCAGCTCATTGGTCAGTGCGGAGCAGCGGAGTAAAAGTGATCAGGCAGGTTTTTATCTGCTGTGTCTATATTTAGCCCATCAGCCAGATTTCCGTGATATTGGCTATTTAATGCTGGAACCTCGACTGCGTCCTGAAACTGTTACCAGCTTCTGCACAAACATACTGCACCTCAGAAACACCTCAGGTGTGAACGTCTATCTACCACACTAATGTACTACACTAATGAGTACACTATACTTCACCTACTACACTGAGTACACTTCTATACTTCACCTACTACACTAATGAGTACACTTCTATACTTCACCTACTACACTAATGAACACACTTCTATACTTCACCTACTACACTAATGAATACACTTCTATACTTCACCTACTACACTAATGAATACACTCTATACTTCACCTACTACACTAATGAATACACTTCTATACTTCACCTACTACACTAATGAATACACTCTATACTTCACCTACTACACTAATGAATACACTTCTATACTTCACCTACTACACTAATGAATACACTCTATACTTCACCTACTACACTAATGAGTACATTCTATACTTCACCTACTACACTAATGAATACACTTCTATACTTCACCTACTACACTAATGAGTACACTCTATACTTCACCTACTACACTAATGAGTACACTTCTATACTTCACCTACTACACTAATGAATACACCTCTATACTTCACCTACTACACTAATGAATACACTTCTATACTTCACCTACTACACTAATGAATACACTTCTATACTTCACCTACTACACTAATGAATACACTTCTATACTTCACCTACTACACTAATGAATACACCTCTATACTTCACATACTACACTAATGAGTACACTTTTATACTTCACCTACTACACTAATGAGTACACTATACTTCACCTACTACACTAATGAGTACACTATACTTCACCTACTACACTAATGAGTACTCCTCTATACTTCACCTACTACACTAATGAATACACCTCTATACTTCACCTACTAAACTAATGAATACACCTCTATACTTCACCTACTACACTAATGAATACACTTCTATACTTCACCTACTACACTAATGAATACACTTGTATACTTCACCTACTACACTAATGAATACACCTCTATACTTCACCTACTACACTAATGAGTACACTTTTATACTTCACCTACTACACTAATGAGTACACTATACTTCACCTACTACACTAATGAGTACACCTCTATACTTCACCTACTACACTAATGCGTACACTTCTATACTTCACCTACTACACTAATGAATACACTTCTATACTGCTACACTGATGAGTTTATTTCAATACTTTACCTCCTACACTAATAAGTACACCTCTATACTTCTCCTACTACACTAATTAGTACACTTCTATACTTCACCTACTACACTAATCAGTACACTTCTATACTTCACCTACTACACTAATCAGCACACTTCTATACTACTACACTAATGAGTACACTTCTATACTACTACACTAATCAGTACACTTCTATACTACTACACTAATCAGTACACTTCTATACTTCACCTACCAAAACTTTATTCTAATAGAGTAAAAGTGCACTATTTTTTTTACATTATACTCTTTAGTGTTGCAGTATGCAGATTGTGGCGCAGAAGTGAATCTTTTTCTGGACCTGGAGCTAAAAAATTTTGACCCTGTTTAGTCTCACTAAAGATGGAGACGGTCGTGGAAAGGTTCACAGGTTCCATCACTGCTGTTTGTTTTTGGGATATCAAGGAATGTTTGGAAACAGCTTTCACGCCAGATTTAAGGAATGAATAGCCGCCGATGATGTGGAGGAAGTGTCTTCAGATCCTGTTCATATATTTTGTCTATGAAGGATTTTGTCTCGTGTGTTTAAGTCCTGGTGACTCTGATGGTGAACTCTGTGAACTCGTGGCTATAAGCTGTAATGAGGTGCTGGAGAAGCTTGTTCGTTTGTGATTGCTGTGAAGGAGACAGCAGCAGTGTTCAGTTCAAAGAGTTTGGAGGGAAGATAAGTGTCTGATTGCGACTTGCCAAAACAAGCGACCCCAGCGGGTCAGCGTGGGGAACCGGTCACATGCTGATGGCTTCTTCCTGTCCTGAGATCAACCATGGCTTCCTCGGCGTCTGCTGTGGAGACCAGAGTCGGAGTGCAGCCCCAGTAATCTTCTCCCCGATAACTCGGCTCTGAGGCCACAGTGTTCTCGGCTCGGAACTGAACACTCACGCTGATGGTCCCAGTCGACTCTGCTCGGCTCTGGATTTGATATGATTGTTTGGTTCAGGAGCAGAACTGTGTTTCTAGATGTTTCCAGATGTTTCTGCTGGTCCAGTCATTATTAAATGTTCACACAGCGTGAAGAAAAACTGTTTATATAAGAACCTGAACAGAATGATGAGGTTGTGATGTGATGATGTTCCACAGGAGCATCAGTGGAGATCCGTTGTGGGAGTTCAGGAGTTGATAATTGTGTCTAACACAGTTCTTCCCGGCGTTGGTCTAGATTGATCCCACACTTAGATCTTTCATTAGATGGTCAGCTTTTCCACCGGGCAGCACAGGTCAGATAAAATCCATGATTTTGTGGTTGCTTCCATTTCCAAGTGAACTGTTTGTATTTACCTTTCACTCCAGCGTTCCGAGCTAGAAAAAATAGGTGGAGCTAGAAAAAATGGGTGGAGATAGAACAAATGGGTGACGCTAGAACCTGATGACCAGATATGATAAACACTGACCGTCCAGGATCGCTGCTGGATTGTTGTTGCTGTTGTTTATGTTCACTGTTTGTGTCAGATTTGCCCTGGAAATCATCTCCAACTTACACAACTTAGATAGTTTAAAGTTGATGGCTTTGTAATGAAAGTCTGATGTCATGTATAAATCCAGAGGAGCAGAGAACGCTTTACACCAATCAACTTTAAGAATTCGTCATTAGAAAGCTGAACTCCCCGGATCAGTAGAGCGTAGCGAGCCCTGAATTGCATTGCTGGCCTTCAGGAAACCGGAGATACGGACCATGGAATCTTGTGTCTGACTTAGGCGCACCGCAGGCGGCTTTGCCGAGACTGTAACCCATGGCAGTGGTCCAGAGAGCTGGAGATATTTAGATCTTCATAACTCATAAAATAAGAGTAACTGACTTTAAACTGATTATATACTATTCAGTGAAGTCTTCAGACAACCGGACAAGACGACGTACAGTATCTGATCTCTGAGTCTCTGTAGATCAGCAGAGAAATGTTAGAACTCCACAAGTCAGTACAGCGACGAGTCCTGTCCAGTCACACTTCAGTAAACCAGACACACAAACTATGAAGTAGCTCTGCAGAAGATAATTCCTGGTTAAGCTGAGGAGATCTTGCAGAACACAGTAGTTTTGCTGAAGCATGTAAAGATTTATTTTGAGCTCCTGCTGTGTTTACAGTTCAACACGCTGCACTAACGGTCTGCACTGCGTTCCTTTAGGTTCATGAAACCCACGACAACAGAAGCTGCCACTGCCCTAACAGCAGCTCCACTACTGAACAACAGCTCCACTACTGAACAACAGCTCCACTACTGAACAGCAGCTCTACTACTGAACAGCAGCTCAATTACTGAACAACAGCTCCACTACTGAACAGCAGCTACACTACTAAACAGCTCCACTACTGAACAACAGCTCCTTTACTGAACAACAGCTCCACTACTGAACAGCAGCTCAATTACTAAACAACAGCTCCACTACTGAACAGCAGCTACACTACTAAACAACAGCTCCACTACTGAACAACAGCTCCTTTACTGAACAACAGCTCCTTTACTGAACAACAGCTCCACTACTGAACAGCAGCTCAATTACTGAACAACAGCTGCACTACTGAACAACAGCTCCACTACTGAACAACAGCTCAATTACTGAACAACAGCTCAATTACTAAACAACAGCTCCACTACTGAACAGCAGCTCCACTACTAAACAACAGCTCCACTACTGAACAACAGCTCCTTTACTGAACAACAGCTCCACTACTGAACAACAGCTCCTTTACTGAACAACAGCTCCTTTACTGAACAACAGCTCAATTACTGAACAACAGCTCCACTACTGAACAGCAGCTCCACTACTGAACAGCAGCTCAATTACTAAACAACAGCTCCACTACTGAACAACAGCTCCACTACTGAACAGCAGCTCAATTACTGAACAACAGCTACACTACTGAACAGCAGCTCCACTACTGAACAGCAGCTCAATTACTGAACAACAGCTCCTTTACTGAACAGCAGCTCAACTACTGAACAGCAGCTCCATTACTGAACAGCAGCTCCACTACTGAACAGCAGCTCAACTACTGAACAACAGCTCAATTACTGAACAACAGCTCCTTTACTGAACAGCAGCTCAATTACTGAACAGCTCCACTACTGAACAGCAGCTACACTACTAAACAGCTCCACTACTGAACAACAGCTCCTTTACTGAACAACAGCTCCACTACTGAACAGCAGCTCAATTACTAAACAACAGCTCCACTACTGAACAGCAGCTCCACTACTGAACAGCAGCTCATTTACTGAACAACAGCTCCACTACTGAACAGCAGCTACACTACTAAACAGCTCCACTACTGAACAACAGCTCCTTTACTGAACAACAGCTCCACTACTGAACAGCAGCTCAATTACTAAACAACAGCTCCACTACTGAACAGCAGCTACACTACTAAACAACAGCTCCACTACTGAACAACAGCTCCTTTACTGAACAACAGCTCCTTTACTGAACAACAGCTCCACTACTGAACAGCAGCTCAATTACTGAACAACAGCTGCACTACTGAACAACAGCTCCACTACTGAACAACAGCTCAATTACTGAACAACAGCTCAATTACTAAACAACAGCTCCACTACTGAACAGCAGCTACACTACTAAACAACAGCTCCACTACTGAACAACAGCTCCTTTACTGAACAACAGCTCCACTACTGAACAACAGCTCCTTTACTGAACAACAGCTCCTTTACTGAACAACAGCTCAATTACTGAACAACAGCTCCACTACTGAACAGCAGCTCCACTACTGAACAGCAGCTCAATTACTAAACAACAGCTCCACTACTGAACAACAGCTCCACTACTGAACAGCAGCTCAATTACTGAACAACAGCTACACTACTGAACAGCAGCTCCACTACTAAACAGCAGCTCAATTACTGAACAACAGCTCCTTTACTGAACAACAGCTCCTTTACTGAACAACAGCTCCATTACTGAACAGCAGCTCCACTACTGAACAGCAGCTCAACTACTGAACAACAGCTCAATTACTGAACAACAGCTCCTTTACTGAACAGCAGCTCCACTACTGAACAGCAGCTCCATTACTGAACATCAGCTTCATTACTGAACAGCAGCTCCACTACTGAACAGCAGCTCAACTACTGAACAACAGCTACACTACTGAACAACAGCTCCACTACTCAACAGCAACTTTTTTACTGAACAACAGCTCCTTTACTGAACAACAGCTCCTTTACTGAACATCAGCTCCTTTACTGTACATCAGCTTCATTACTGAACAGCAGCTCCACTACTGAACAGCAGCTACACTACTGAACAGCAGCTCCATTACTGAACAGCTCAATTACTGAACATCAGCTTCATTACTGAACAGCAGCTCCATTACTGAACATCAGCTCCACTACTGAACATCAGCTCCACTACTGAACATCAGCTTCATTACTGAACAGCAGCTCCACTACTGAACAACAGCTCCTGTACTGAACAGCTCCTGTACTGAACAGCTCCTTTACTGAACAGCTCCTTTACTGAACAACAGCTCCTTTACTGAACATCAGCTTCATTACGGAACAGCAGCTCCACTACTGAACAGCAGCTCAACTACTAACCAGCAGCTCCACTACTAAACAGCAGCTCCATTACTGAACAGCAGCTCTACTACTAAACAGCAGCTCCATTACTGAACAGCAGCTCTACTACTAAACAGCAGCTCCATTAATGAACAGCAGCTCTACTACTGAAAAGTTGACATTATAAAAAGTCTAATCTGAAATGAACCTGGATCAGTCAAAGCGGCACATTAGGAGAAAAGCGGAATTCTGGGAACCACTAATGGAAACGTCCAGGACTTAAGACACGCTAAGTACAGGCGCTGACAGGGCAGTGATCTGGACATGCAGGCTCACAGCAGGTCAGTGGAAGGCTGATAGAAAGAGACAGGTTGTCTGAGTGGACACGACCTGAGCGTCCAGCAGTCTGTCTGCACGCTGAGCAAGAGGAGCTAAAAATAGAAACCTGGGGGTCCTCAGTGGGGAAGACTGCACTCTCCGGATTACAGGCATTGTGTTTAGAGGAGGTAACGTCAAAAGTTTGGTGACACCGACTGGGCATGTTTTCTTTGTCTGTGTGTAAAAGCCTAAAGGGTATTTGGGTCTGTTAGTGTTTTTTGGGGTCGACAGACATCTCAGCGCTGCAGGTGGTCTTAGTCCTGCACCACAACAGTTTAGTCTGTAGTTTTACAGCTCAGCGACGGAAACAGACTGAAAGCAGCACACTGTCATAGCACAGTGCTGTTTACTTTGTCTTGTCCTCATTAGGAAGAAACAATGTTATACAGTATCACAACTACCTGCTGGCACAACATAATGGAATAACTATACATTCTACAGAATTGTGACTGTGTACTGACTGTGTTCTGGCAATGGCTGACAGTGTACTGACTGTACTAACTCTGTTTTGACAGTGTATTGACTGTGACTGACTGTGTACTGACTGTGTGCTGACTTTGTATTGACTGTGTTCAGGCTGTGTACTGACAGTGTACTGACTGTGTACTGTTTGTGTACTGCCTGTGACTGACAGTGTACTCACTGTGTTCCGGCTGTGTACTGACTGTGTACTGACTCTTTATTGACTGTGTACTGACAGTGTAGCGATTGTGTATTGACTGTGTTCAGGCTGTGTACTGTCTGTGTACTGTCTGTGACTGACAGTGTACTCACTGTGTTCCGGCTGTGTTCTGACTGGGACTGACTGTGTACTGACTCTTTATTGACTGTGTACTGACAGTGTACCGATTGTGTATTGACTCTGTACTGGCTGTGTACTGACTGTGTATTGACTGTGTACTGACATTGTACTGACTGTGTTCTGGCTGTGCTCTGACTGTGTATTGACTGTGTACTGACAGTGTACCGATTGTGTATTGACTCTGTACTGGCTGTGTACTGACTGTGTATTGACATTGTACTGACTGTGTTCTGGCTGTGCTCTGACTGTGCATTGACTGTGTACTGACATTGTACTATGGTGTTCTGGCTGTGCTCTGGCTGTGTACTTACTGTATTGACTGTGTACTTACATTGTACTGACTGTGTTCTGGCTGTATATTGACTGTGGAGTTATGATACTACGTTAACAGCAGGAAGTTAAAAGTATAGGGTTACGTTCACCATCATGAAAAGTTGCCAGATTCACAGTTTTCACCCCCAGTTAGTACAGATGAATACAACACTGTGTGTTTTTGCTTGGACAACTTTCAAAATGAACTGCAGCAGGTTCGAAAAAGGAAAGGGGATTCTAGTGTAGCATATCTGGCAACCCATTATGAACGTGGGGTGCATGAGTGGCACAGTGGAGCAGCAAGAACGTAAACACAGCTCTGTGGTGTAAGTGGGTGGGGCCTACCTTCTCTAGGATGAATAGGTGGGCGTATGTAAATGTGCTGTTTTTGTGACATCACAAGAACATTAAATTCAGAACGGTGTGCTTCTGTTCGGACTGGTGATGTTTATAAAGGGAAGAAGATGTTTTCCATGATATATGGGATCCATACGCCCTTTTCCTTTCACTGGAAACCTGGATCTGATACTGGCCTCACACTCAGTGATGCAGCCAGTCAGCTGAATGCTGCACTGAAATCTGTGGAGGACAAAGTAACTCAATTGATCTTCCCTTTTCCTTATTGCCCAGCCAGCGCCGGCTCCGAGTCAGCATTCCATGGCAAATCCCACATGAGGGGAAATGTTTGGCCCCAACCTTTGACCTCTGACACATAAGCAGAGGCATGGCAGATGCGGTCCATGTTCTTCCGGGAGCTTTTTCCATCAGACGACTCTATCACGGAATAAGTCTCAGGCCCATCTCTCTGTGCAGACTGTCCCTCGCTCACGTTCCGGCCGGACGACCGGCAGGACTAACACGACTGCAGAATTCCAAACCGGAGATTACAGGGTGAACCGTGGAGCACGTTCAGGGTACGTGGCACGATCGCTCCCACGAGCATGATTAATATACACGTCTGTCTTCTTTCCTCTCTCACCTACTTCTGGTGCTCCGTCTCTCCTCGGCCCACCGCTCCTCAGATTACTGACTGTAAGCACGAAGCAGCCTTACTGTCATACAGAGTGCTACAGGCTGAGACCCCTCTGGGAGGAAGAGTGGGGGCCCCACAGGTTCATTACAAGAACCTTACCAGCAGTCCAGTGCTTCACCAGCACAGTCCAGTCCTTCACCAGCACGGTCCAGTACCTCACTAGCACAGTCCAGTCCTTCACTAGCACGGCCCAGTTCTTTACCAGCGCGACCCAGTACTTTATTAGCACAGCCCAGTACTTTACCAACACAGCCCAGTCCTTTACCAACACAGCCCAGTACTTTACCAACACGGCCCAGTACTTCACCAGCACGGTCCAGTCCTTCATCACCACAACCCAGTTCTTCACCACCACAACCCAGAGCATAGTCCAGTCCTTCATCAGCACAGCCAGGTACTTCACCAGCACAGCCTAGTTCTTCATCAGCACAGCCTAGTTCTTTACCAGTACAGCCTAATTCTTCACCAGCTCAGCTCAGTACTTTACCAGCACAGCCTAGTCCTTCACCAGCATAGCCTAGTTCTTCACCAGCACAGCCTAGTTCTTCACCAGTACAGCCTAATTCTTCACCAGCTCAGCTCAGTACTTCACCAGCATAGCCTAGTTCTTCACCAGTACAGCCTAGTTCTTTACCAGCACAGCCTAGTTCTTCACCAGTACAGCCTAGTTCTTCACCAGCACAGCCCAGTTCTTCACCAGTACTGGCCAGTACTTCACCAGCACAGCCTAGTTCTTCACCAGTACTGGCCAGTACTTCACCAGCACAGCCTAGTTCTTCACTAGCACAGCCTAGTCCTTTACCAGCACAGCCTAGTTCTTCACTAGCACAGCCTAGTCCTTTACCAGCACAGCCTAGTTCTTCACTAGCACAGCCTAGTCCTTTACCAGCACAGCCTAGTTCTTCACTAGCACAGCCTAGTCCTTTACCAGCACAGCCTAGTTCTTCACCAGTACAGCCTAGTTCTTCACCAGCACAGCCTAGTTCTTCACCAGCACAGCCCAGTACTTCACCAGCACAGCCCAGTACTTCACCAGCACAGCCCAGTACTTCACCAGCACAGCTCAGTCCTTCACTGGACGAACAGACAGACAGACAGACAGACAGAGTGTGTGTGTGTGGTAGTGAATGTGACCTCTCTCTCACAGAGCGCTTGTACACTGACAGCACGTAGCTCACAGAGAGAGAGAGAGAGAGAGAGAGAGAGAGAGAGAGAGAGAGAGCGAGCAGCGCGCGCCTTTTCCACTTCACTCAGAATCCCATCTGGAGGAGCTGAACTCCGCGGATCTGCTGCGCGCGCTGTGAAAGAGAGTAAATTCTCGCGCTCTTTCTCCTCCCGCGAGCGCGGAGGACTGTACGGACTCTATACCCGCCATGGAGCCGCTGTTCGGCCGGACGCCGCGCGCTGCCGCGTGGAGAGCAGCGCTCCAGCGGGACTAACGGGAAGCAGCATGAACCCGGATTAACCATGACGGCCAAGAGAAGATCTCTGAGCCTGAAGCTCCGCCGCTCCTTCAGCGAGCAGCTCCGGGACTCCACCAGCAGAGCCTGGAGCTTCCTGTGGAGGACCAGCCGGGAGAGGCGGCTAGCAGGTCAGTGCAGGACTCGCTGACCACTCTTAGAGGAACCTGCTGCTCTTAGAGCTCCTAATGACGTCAAAGCGGCGAGCAGAAACTAACCTGAAGTAAAAAACAAAAAAATAAACAGCGTTGAGGAACTTTTAGAACTGCAGTGGAACCTGATAGAACATCCAGCAGCTCTGAGAACAGCAGAACCTCATTAGGCTCTGTTCTTCTCCTGCTTTGGAGTAAGTAGTGCTGGAGCTCTGATCTGAGAGGGCTTAGCAGAGCAACAGCTGCAGGAGCATCAAATACATGGGAACAGGTTCTTTAGTGAACACAGTGGTTCTGTTTAGAACCGTGAAGACTCAGAGAACAGTGTGCATGTTTAAACTCTTAACCACATGGTAAGCTGTTCTCCAGGCTGATGAAGAGGACGTTCTGTGATTAACCTTTTGTTCTATAATGGTTCTGTACAGCACTACGAACAGTTCTGCTATTGTTATGATGTCAAGTTTGTAGAAGAGCAGAACCTATTTGGTTCTATATAGACGCATAAACATATAGTTCTTTGATTGTTTCTGTTTCTCTATGAACCTCTTTTCTGGACATGTGCTTTACTGGCTGCTTTTAAATTAAAGTTCTTGTACACTCTTAAAGAAGACAGTTCTGCAAGGGTTCTGTAATCTATGTCAAGCTTATAGCAAGAGTAGAACTTTTGGTGCTATATAGAACCGTATACAACACTTTCTCCATTAATCTGAAGGACTGTTTAAAAAAGGCTTGTGGTTTTTAAGTGTTCCTATATATAGAACCACTGTCTTTACTGAAGAACCCTCTAAAGAACCGGATTCTGGATTCAGTCAACTTACTAAGCTGTAATAGACTGTCTGTCACTGTTCATAGTTCATCAGCAGGAACATATCTACGTTTACTGTTCAGTAGTTTGGAATCACTGTTTGAAATCGTTGTTAAAAAGTTAGGAGTTTCTGTTCAGTACTTTGAAATTGCTATTCAGAAGTTTGAAATTGCTGTTTAGAAGTTTGAAATTCCCATTCAGAAGTTTGGAAACACTGTTATAAGTTTGGAATTGCTGTTCAGTATTTGGACATTGCTGTTTAGTAGTTTGGATGCACTGTTACAAGGTTGGAATTGCTATTCAGAAGTTTGGAACCACTGTTCAGTAGTTTGGAATCACTGTTTGAAATCGTTGTTAAAAAGTTTGGAGTTATTGTTTGTAAGTGTGGAATTTTTGTTCAGTACTTTGAAATTGCTGTTCAGAAGTTTGGAATCACTGTTATAAGTTCGGAATCCCTGTTCAGAAGTTTGGAATTGCTGTTCAGTACTTTGAAATTGCTGTTCAGAAGTTTGGAATCCCCATTCAGAAGTTTGGAATCACTGTTATAAGTTTGGAATTGCTGTTCAGTACTTGGACATTGCTGTTCAAAAATTTGAAATTGCTGTTCAGTAGTTTGGATTTACTGTTACAAGGTTGGAATTGCTATTCAGAAGTTTAGAATTGTTGGCCAGATGTTTGGCGTTACTGTTCAGTAGTTTGGAATCACTGTTATATCTCCTGCAGCGTCTGGACTGATGATCTGAGCTTATCATATAACTGGAGACTCCTCCAGTTTTCTAAAATGTATACATAATTAAACAGTTAGTATGTAAACAGAGTGATTCAGAGTGGGTTCAGTGTAAAACTGTTCTAGATACAGTCAGAACTGTTCACAGTGGTGGTGAATGGAACCAGATGTCCACCTCTAAAAGCTCTCTCACAGAAAGTTATTACAGTAGATGTTATAAAGACACTGTCTGATGTCTGAGACGCTGTTTATGATAGTTTAGAGAAGATTTCAGTCTTAAACTCCATTCATGGTGGAGGGATACATGCAGGACGCTGTGAGGTTAAAATAGTCCCCAAAGAAAACCTAGTATTTTCAGATTCTCCAGATTTTACCATCAACATCCATATAAACTCAGAAGACCATATAAACTCGTGTAGGTTCACTGGTGGGTTTGATGGTTAAATACAATGTGTATATAAGTTGTAGACATGGAGACCCCTGGTTACCATCATCATCACTGTAAACACCATCACCAACACTGTAAACATCATCACCACCACTGTAAACATCACCACCACCACTGTAAACATCACCACCACTGTTAACCCCATTAACACCACTGTTAACATAATCACCACTGAAAACACCATCACCACCACTGTAAACACAATCACCACCACTGTAAAAATCACCATCCCCACTGTAACACCACCACTGTTATAGACTGTTATATAAGTTGTAGACATGGAGACCATCACCACCCCTGTAAACCTCATCGCCACCACTGTAAACACCATCACCACCACTGTAAACACCATCACCACCACTGTAAACAACATCAACACCACTGTAAACAACATCACGACCACCACTGTAAACACCATCACCACCCCTGTAAACCTCATCACCACCATTGTGAACACCATCACGACCAACATTGTAAACATCACCACCATTGTAAACACCATCAAGACCACTGTAACCATCACCATCACCACTGTAATCACCACCACTGTAATCACCATCACCACCACTGTAAACACCATCTGATCCATATCACACCAGAACTCTCTGACTATCTCTGTTTATATACCAAACACTGAATTATGGAGAGATTCTGGAGAGATTTTAAAATGTTCTTTAAAGGGATTTGAAAGACGTTCTTCTTTAAATCCGCTGGTCATATGTGGTTATTGTGTACAATATAACATAAAGTGAATATGGAAGTGATTCTGAATGTTGGTGATATAACAGGAGATCATGTATGCAGTCTGTCGTATAGAACAGAGTAAGGGTCAGTTTGGTTTGGCTGGTTTGATTGACAGCCAGTTTCCTACATGCCCAGACGACCTTTGGTTTGGAATTGCTCAACTCGGATCTCAGCTGGATCTAAGCGTTATCTCTGTGGTGCTCAGGGCAAATATTCCCGGACGCTGTGCTGTTTTTATTTCGGGTGGTCAGTTTGGTCCAGCCATGTTGATATTTCCTTCAGTTATTCCAGACCATTCATATCAGCGGCGCGTCTCGGAGCAGATGTGATGGTGGGGGATGGTACGGTTAGAGTTAGGCGGTAGATGAGTGCTAATGGTCATAACTTACTGGACATCTTGGCCTGATCTTGAGGGAACAGCCTAAGGAAGTGACTCTCCATCTGACCACTAGAGGTCAGCCAAGGCAATATGGTGAACTGAGTTTCTGCTGTCTTTTCAGTGAACAGCCTCCCTGATAAAAGCAGTTCTTAGTTATTACGGTCGTGTGGGAAGGTTTGAACACGCTGGTCAGATGCTGGTAGTTGGAAGTTAAAGTGTTCTGAACATTTTCTCTGTCCAGCTCAGGAGGAAGCTTTTCTCTGCAAGGAAGCAAGTTTGTGTTCAATAATCAGAAAAATGTGAATATCAGCTCTGATGGTCAGCCGATAGTACTGCAGTGTGATGGTACTGCAGTGTGATGGTACTGTAGTGTGATGGTACTGTAGTGGGATGGTACTGTAGTGGGATGGTACTGTAGTGTGATGGTACTGCAGTGTGATGGTACTGTAGTGTGATGGTGCTGTAGTGGGATGGTACTGTAGTGTGATGGTACTGTAGTGTGATGGTGCTGTAGTGGGATGGTACTGTAGTGTGTTGGTACTGCAGTGTGATGGTACTGTAGTGTGATGGTACTGTAGTGTGATGGTTCTGTAGTGGGAAAGTACTGTAGTGTGTTGGTACTGCAGTGTGATGGTACTGTAGTGTGATGGTACTGTAGTGTGATGGTGCTGTAGTGGGATGGTACTGTAGTGTGTTGGTACTGCAGTGTGATGGTACTGTAGTGTGATGGTTCTGTAATGGGAAAATACTGTAGTGTGATAGTACTGCAGTGTGATAGTACTACAGTGTGATAGTACTGCAGCAGGATTAGTACTACAGTGTGATAGTACTGTAGTGGGAAAGTACTGTAGTGTGATAGTACTGCAATGTGATAGTACTGCAGTGCAGTGGTACTGTAGTGTGATGGTACTGTAGTGTGATAGTACTGTAGTGGGAAAGTACTGTAGTGTGATAGTACTGCAGCAGGATTAGTACTACAGTGTGATAGTACTGTAGTGGGAAAGTACTGTAGTGTGATAGTACTGCAGTGTGATGGTGCTGTAGTGTGATGGTACTGTAGTGGGAAAGTACTGTAGTGTGATAGTACTGCAGTGTGATAGTACTGTAGTGGGAAAGTACTGTAGCGTGATAGTACTGCAGTGTGATAGTACTGTAGTGGGAAAGTATTGTAGTGTGATAGTACTGCAGTGTGATGGTGCTGTAGTGTGATGGTACTGTAGTGGGAAAGTACTGTAGTGTGATAGTACTGCAGTGTGATAGTACTGTAGTGGGAAAGTACTGTAGTGTGATGGTACTGCAGTGTGATAGTACTGCAGTGTGATGGTACTGCAGTGTGATAGTACTGTAGTGGGAGAGTACTGTAGTGTGATAGTACTGCAGTGTGATGGTACTGTAGTGTGATAGTACTGTAGTGTGATAGTACTGTAGTGTGATAGTTCTGCAGTGTAATAGTACTGCAGTGTGATAGTACTGTAGCGTGATAGTTCTGCAGTGTGATAGTACTGTAGTGTGATAGTACTGCAGTGTGATGGTACTGCAGTGTGATAGTACTGCAGTGTGATAGTACTGCAGTGTGATAGTACTGCAGTGTGATAATACTGTAACGGGATAGTACTGCAGTGTGATAGTACTGCAGTGTGATAGTACTGTAGTGTGATAATACTGTAACGGGATAGTACTGCAGTGTGATGGTACTGCAGTGTGATGCTACAGTGTGGGGTTTCATCTGTATCCTGCAGCCCTGCGTGTTTGAGCTGTTGATGAATTTAGAAGCTGGACATTGTTGCTGTGCTTCACACATTCTCTTCCATATACGAATATACTGGACATGAGCCGGTCATTCCCGCCACCTCGCCTGTTTATACATGACCGGAGGGAATATCCCGAATATCCTGGCAGTCACTGAGTATAGAGGCTGAGTTCTGCCACTGATTTAATAATCTAGGAGAAGTCCTTCGCAAGTACAAATAAGATCAAATGCATGAATAACCCACTTTAATAAGTAGTGAGCGGTGGTTTAATTCCTGATTACTGTACTAAGTAGGCAAGTTACAGCTGATTGTTATTGGTTATGATGATAAACACTAGTATATGTTCTGTTTTCTCAGTCAGAGTGAAATAAAAAAGTTCTGAAACACTGAAAGGGCTGTTGATATGCTCTGACATGCACGCTGGTAGGTTATATTTCAGGTATATTAACTGGTTTATTTTTTTATAACCAGTTTATTACTGGTTACTATGGTTAAAGTATTTTGGCGCTCTGACCAAATACAGTTATATTCAGGCGCTTCTCTGATCAGTTCCTGAAGACGAGCTGTCAGAGGAAACATGAGCGTGATCGTTCTTCACAGCAGAAATGTGCAGCTCAGTCCGGCTGGAATTCCAAAATGGCTGTGAAAACATTTTCACGGTTGCTTTTTTTCTCCGTGTTAAATGTAACGCACCTGCTGGTGTGCTCTGGCGTCTGGCCACTGCCCTCGGTCAGAGGCGCTTCCCAGAATAAATATTATGCCCATCCAAGTTTTTCCACTGGCTGGGTTGAGATCTTGTCTCCACGTCCCTGAAATACAGAGCAGAGGCAGCTCCGCGAGATCTGTCTTTACTCCTGTTTTGGTGGTGACAGTTATGACTGGGGTGATGGTGATGACGGTTGTGATAGAGGTGGTGATGGTGGTGACTGGCTGACGGGTGATGGTGATGGTTGTGGTGGAGGTGATGATGGTGGTGACTGGCTGACGGGTGATGGTGATGGTTGTGGTGGAGGTGATGATGATGGTTACTGGGTGCAAGGTTGGTGATGGTGTTGGTTGTGGTGGAGGTGATGATGATGGTGACTGGGTGCAAGGTTGGTGATGGTGATGATTGTGGTGGAGGTGATGATGATGGTGACTGGGTGCAAGGTTGGTGATGGTGTTGGTTGTGGTGGAGGTGATGATGATGGTGACTGGGTGCAAGGTTGGTGATGGTGTTGGTTGTGGTGGAGGTGGTGATGATGGTGACTGGGTGCAAGGTTGGTGATGGTGATGCTTGTGGTGGAGGTGATGATGATGGTGACTGGGTGCCAGGTTGGTGATGGTGATGCTTGTGGTGGAGGTGATGATGATGGTGACTGGGTGCAAGGTTGGTGATGGTGATGATTGTGGTGGAGGTAATGATGATGGTGACTGGGTGCAAGGTTGGTGATGGTGTTGGTTGTGGTGGAGGTGGTGATGGTGGTGACTGGGTGCAAGGTTGGTGATGGTGTTGGTTGTGGTGGAGGTGATGATGATGGTGACTGGGTGCCAGATTGGTGATGGTGATGGTTGTGGTGGAAGTGCTGATGTTGTTGATGGTGTTGACAGCTATGACAGTTGTAATGATGGTGATGGTGGTGACAATTGTGACGGATGTGATGGCGGTGGTGACTAGGTGACGGGGTGATGGTGGTAATGGTTGTGATGGAGGTGGTGACAGTACTGACATGGGTTATGTGATGGAGGTGGTGACAGGTTGGCTCAGGTTGGCATTCAGTACTCAGTTTAAGATTCACTACTGACTACTGATAAACTCATTTACACCATCAAACATCCTCATTATTCTTTTAAAGTTAATTCAGTTCAGTACTCAGTTTAATAATCACTACTGACTACTGATAAACTCATTTACACCATCAAACATCCTCATTATTCTTTTAATATTCATGCAGTTCAGTACTCAGTTTAATAATCACTGATAAACTGATTTAATTAATTAATACTTTGTGCTGTTATGTAGTAATATAGTGATTCATAATTGAATGTTCTTTAATGTGTTCAGTGCAGCTCGTCTGCTGTATGTAAAGATTAATCCTCATCACAGTCTCTCGCTGAATCTACTAATCAGCAGGTTTTACTCCGAGAGTCTCTCCAGGATCAGATTCCTCCACTCAGCCTGGAGAGACGGCAGGCAGAGCGAGTCGAGACAGGCCTGGCAGGACTGCACCACCATCACTGCACATTACATACACTTCCACTGAGGCGTAGTGAGGCTGAGGGGTCTCAGGGTGCAGGAGATGTCAACAGCCTCCTTTAGTGAGGTCAGCGTTTGTGTTATAACTGTTTAATAATCTGTATAATAAGAAAATAATAATAATAGAATATCAGAGTCTTACCAGATGTTCAGATTCCACTAATGTTCAATCACTCACACTGAGATTTGATGATGTTTCCTTTGATCTCTGGTAGAATAGAACTGTTTGGAGATTCAGATATGTATTTTAGAGAAAAATATCTGCATTTAGTTCATTTTACTGCATGTGTGCACAAATAAATCATCTTCATTTACAAATACATAATTCATATATCATCAATACATCATCAATCCATCATCACTATATCACAAGTATATCATCATCAGTATATCAACATATCATCAATATATAATTCATATGTCATCAACATATCATCAATATATCATTAAAACATCATCAATATATCAACATATCATCAATACATCATCAGTGCATCATCAATATTTCATTGACATATCATCAATACATCATTTATTTATCATCAATATACCATCAATACATCATCAATATATCATCGACACATTATCAATATACCTTCAACATATCATTAATACATCATCAATATATCAACAATATGCCATTGACATGTCATCAATATATCATTAATAAATCATCACATATCATTACTGTCATAACACATACCTTCATGAGAGAACGTTCTTCAGCTTCAGTCTAATGTAGCAGAGGTTGTCTTAGTGTTTAACTGATATAATACTGTATGCGTGATAAAACAGTAAAACATATACAGAATGTATTTACATAATATAATACACATGTTATGATAGATTGATAAACAGTATAATAGTATAATAAACAGTATAATAATATAATAAAAAGTATAGTACGAAAAACTATACAATTATATAATAAACAGTATAATAGTATAATAACCTGTATAATATTTTAATAAACAGTATCATAGTATAATAAACAGTATAATAAAATGATAAAAAGTATAGTATGAAAAACTATACAATTATATAATAAACAGTATAATAGTAAATTATACAGTATAATAATATAATAAAAAGTATAGTACGAAAAACTATACAATTATATAATAAACAGTATAATAGTATAATAACCTGTATAATATTTTAATAAACAGTATCATAGTATAATAAACAGTATAATAAAATGATAAAAAGTATAGTATGAAAAACTATACAATTATATAATAAACAGTATAATAGTAAATTATACAGTATAATAGTATAATAAAAAGTATAGTACGAAAAACTATACAATTATATAATAAACAGTATAATAGTATAATAACCAGTATAATATTTTAATAAAAAGTATAATAGTATAATAAACAGTATAATATTATAATAAACAGTATAATAGTATAATAAACAGTGTAATAGTAAATAAGCAGTACAATAGTATAATAAAGAGTATAGTAATATAATAAACAGTATAATAGTACAATAAGCAGTGTAATATTATAATAAACACCATAATTATAAATAAACAGTGTAATAGTACAATAAACACTATAATAATGTAATAAACAGTATAGTAGTATAATAAAAAGTATATTGTTATAATAAACAGTATAATAGTATAATAAAGAGTATAGTAATATAATAAATAGTACAATAAGCAGTATAATATTATAATAAACACTATAATTATAAATAAACAGTGTAATAGTACAATAAACACTATAATAATGTAATAAAAAGTATAGTAGTATAATAAACAGTATAATAGTACAATAAGCAGTATAATATTAAAATAAACAGTATAATAATACAATAAACAGTATAATAATAAATAAACAGTATAAAAGTACAATAAGCAGTATAATAATAAAGAAACAGTATAATAATACAATAAGCAGTATAATAATAAAGAAACAGTATAATAATACAATAAGCAGTATAATAATAAAGAAACAGTATAATAATACATAAACAGTATAATAATAAATAAACAGTATAATAGTAAATAAACAAGCTTTTAATATGCTGATATTTTGTAAATGTAACACAAATGAATCTTTTGAGAAAGACAGAGGGGGAGAGGGAGAGAGATAGCAGGAAAGAGAGAGAGAGAAAGAGAGAGAATGAGAGGGAGGGAGGGAGAGAGAGAAGGAGAAAGAGGGAGAGGGACAAAGAGACAGAGAGAGAGGAAAGAGAGAGAGTAGGAGGGTGACAGAGTGAGAGTGAGACAGCGAAAGAGAGAAGGAGAGAAAAGGAGAGACAGAGAGAAAGAGAGAGAGTGGGAGGGTGAGAGAGAGAGAGAGAGCTTGTGGAATGTGAGTTCTCTGGCAGGCAGCAGGCCGTCTGTTCTCTCCTCCACGTTTACATACATTAATTCTGCAGCCTGTCAGCTGTGTGTCATTAGCTCCTGTAAATAGATGATGAAAGTCTTGGCTCAGTTGGCTCTGGTTGACCCAGGTTAGTTCTGGATGGCTCTGTTTGGTCCAAGTTTGCTCAGGTTGGCTCTGGATGGCTCAGGTTGGCTCTGGATGGCTCTGGATGGCTCAGGTTGGCTCAGGTTGGCTCTGGTGGTTCTGGTTGACCCATGTTGGCTTGGTTGGCTCTGGATGGCTCAGGTTGGCTCTGGATGGCTCAGGTTGGCTCTGGATGGCTCTGGTTAACCCATGTTGGCTTGGTTGGCTCTGGATGGCTCAGTTTGGCTCTGGATGGCTCAGTTTGGCTCTGGATGGCTCAGTTTGGCTTTGGATGGCTCTGGATGGCTCAGGTTGGCTCTGGGTGGCTCTGGTTAACCCATGTTGGCTTGGTTGGCTTCATTGACTCAGGTTGGCTCTGGTTGGCTTGATTGGCTCTGGTTGGCTCAGAATGGCTCTGGTTGGCTTTGGTTGGCTCTGGATGACTCTGGTTGGCTCTTGTTGGTTTTGGTTGGCTCTGGTTGGCTTTGGATGGCTCAGGTTGGCTCTGGTTGGTTGTGGTTGGCTCTGGTTGGCTTTGGATGTCTCAGGTTGGCTCTGGTTGGCTCAGGATGGCTCTGGTTGACTGTTGGCTCTGAATGACTTTGTTTGGCTCTGGTTGGCTTTGGTTGGCTCTGAATGACTTTGTTTGGCTCTGGTTGGTTTTGGTTGGCTCTGGTTGGCTTTGGATGGCTCAGGTTGGCTCTGGTTGACTGTTGGCTCTGGATGGCTCAGAATTGCTCTGGTTGGCTTTGGTTGGCTCTGGATGACTCTGTTTGGCTCTGGTTGGTTTTGGTTGGCTCTGGTTGGCTTTGGATGGCTCAGGTTGGCTCTGGTTGGTTTTGGTTGGCTCTGGTTGGCTTTGGATGGCTCAGGTTGGCTCTGGTTGGTTTTGCTTGGCTCTGGTTGGCTTTGGATGGCTCAGGTTTTCTCAGTTGGGCAGGAGAGTAAGGCTGTTTTCTGGAGAGATCCAGAGATCCATCCTGAGCTGTTCTATTCCGCCTGCTTTCTGCTTCTTTATCACTGTGTGGGCTCATTTGTCTGAACATGTCAGGCTTCTGGAGTGAGTGTGGATTGGTGTTGTCCTGAGTAGGGGCTGAATATGGCCTCATGGGCTGGAAGTGACCCCTAGACCACCGATTTCAGAAGGACCAGAATATCTTTTTACACTTAACCAAACTCACAGAGCGTACAGCCATGAAAAACTCCAGTAACAGCCTTTCATCTCAGTATTTATAGTGACCTGCTAAGTAAAAACACTAATTAGAGTTTTCTGAATTGGTACCTGTACTCAGTATGGACAGACAGGTATCAGCAGACAGGTATTAGCAGACCGGTATCAGCAGACAGGTACCAGAAGGAGAAAAGTAGTTTCTTTACTCAGGAGCAGAAAGTCAGTATTAAGGTCAAAGCAAGGGAGGGCGTAACTGAAGCTTATCGACATGAAACTGATCATGTGACCCAGCTGATTATAAACTGATGTGTACCTGTGAGATAAGGCGGGGGGGGGGTGGGGCGGCGCCCGCAGGTTCCGGGAGGTTGTATATAGACTGCGGTAGACGTGTAACCTCCAACTGCAGCTCTACACACACAGACCTGACCTCATGTGGGTGGAGTGGGTGGAGCTCTAACTGGCCCATCAGCGTCCTGTACGAGTGAGCCCACTACCAGTGCGGTCACTGAAACGCAGGAAGTCACACCTGGAGTCATTAGAGTGCGTCTGAGCGGCGTGAGCACAGAGCGCACCCTGTTTGTACACTCCAGCTTTCAGTCAACAAATGAAATCATTGGTGATGGCGTCGCGCAGACACGTCAGAGCTGTCGGAGAAACATGGCGCCGAGGGCTGGGGGCCGCGTGGGGGGGTTCTGGGGGGGAGAATAAGGGCTGGTTTAACCACCGCGGGACACTAAACGCAGCTGCTTGAATCGCGCCCTTTGTGTGGTTGTACCGTGAGCTGAATGTGCCAGTCAGGCCGCGAGGGCAGGAAGTGTGTTTAATTTGGCACTGTGCCAGTTTTCTACACTGTCCAAATAGCTGTGGAGTCTCTAAACACACACACACGTGGCCTGAGCAGAGAGTCCGAGAGTGATTTTAACAGACGTGTGTTCGTTTATTTGTAGGGATTCAGGTTATTTAACGCCACTGTAGGAATTAAATGTTAAATTAACTGAAAATAACATGCGGGTGTCAGCAGATACTCACCTGAGTGACCCTATCAGATCAGGTGATGCTGAACATTTGGGAGACAGGGTGTGTCTCAAACCTAGTGAGCTCCTACATAGGCAGCATTTTACGTCATAGTATGCACTCTTGACATGTAGACTGTCCCAATTCTTACATACCTTAAACATACTGTCTACTGAGGAACCTTATTTAGACCTGATTTTAAAGAAGCATCAAACGCTTCCTCAGCTGCTAAGACAATCCCATGATGCAACACAGGCTAATCTACGAGCAGTGAAGTGGTTTTAAAATGTGAGTTATTTTGATTCTCTCTGGAGTTTTAATGTGTTTCTGGTCATATAATCACACAAAACAGTATTTTATTATCAACTCTGTAACGAGTTCTTCATCATTTACACTTTTATACTCCAGCCATTAGCATCTATGCTAGCAGATTTTTAAGCCTCAGGCTATTGTTTTGGATGCCGGCCGGTATCTTAGCAACCAGCTAAACCACTGGTGGCGTGCTGTAGTGAGAGGAACAAGCCGTGACGCAGTCTCTCTCTAACTAGAGCGTCTCAGTAATCTGTTTTATGAGGAGAGATGAGGAGAGAACACTGATACTTAAACAGCTGCTACCTAGACAGCCTACTTAGACACTCACTAGGGTTTGAGACACACCCGGTATGTTAGGGTATGTTAGACAGTATGACCTGCAAACATGAATAAAACGTGTATATATATAGAACTCAGCGTGTAGCTATTATAGATAACAGGTGTCGTACGGAATTCTGACCCTGCTGGACAGTCCGACTCCAGGTCGCATCACACATGACTGTGTGTTACATTCTGTAGTTTATGAACACATAGCTGTAGTTTGAGATGTTATTTATGAGAAGCCGCTGGAGTCTCCTCTGTAACGCGGTGTCGGTGCCGGTGTACATGAGAAGGACAGTCAGAATTCAGCAGTAATGCTGTCTAACAGGTCTGACCGCTGTGTTCAGCTACCCAGTCCCGCTGTATTAAACACTACTCAGTGTTATAACCAGCACCGAGACGTCTGACTCACTGTCTGACTACTGACTTCAGTTTATTAGCAGCATTAGCTTTAGCATTAGCATTAGCAGCTCCCAATGAGAGAAAAGACAAACATGACTGAGTAGATCCAGACTGACAGTGAACAGATGAAGGAACACTGTTCCCTCACTCTCTCTTTCTCTCTCTCTCTCTTCCTCTCTGTCTGTGAGTCTCTCTCTCTCTCTTTCTCTGTCTTTCTCTCTCAGTCTTTTTCTCTCATTCTCTCTCTCTCACTCTCTCTGTCTCTGTCTGTCTGTCTCTCCCCCTCTCACTTACTCACTCACTCTCTCTCTCTTCCTCTCTCTCTTACTCTCTCATTCTCTCTCTTTTTCTCTCTCTTTCACATACACATACACTCACTCTCTAACTCAAACTTTCTCTCTCTCTCTCTCTCTCTCATTTTCTCTCTCTACCTCTCTCTTTCACTCTCTCCCTTTCTCATTCTCTCTCTCTCTCTTTCTCTCTGTCTCTCACTCTCTCTTTCTCTCATTTTCTCTCCCACTCTTTTTCTCTCATTCTCTCTTTCTCACACTCTCTCTGTCTCTGTCTGTCTGTCTCTTCCTCTCTCTCTTACTCTCTCATTCTCTCTCTCTTTTTCTCTCTCTTTCACATACACACAAACATACACTCACTCTCTCACTTAAACTTTCTCTCCCTCTCTTCCTCTCATTTTCTCTCTCTCTCTCTCATTTTCTCTCTCTACCTCTCTCTCGCACTCTCATTTTCTCTCTATCTCTCTCTCTTACTCTCTCATTCTCTCTCTCTCTTTTTTCTCTCTCTCTTTCACATACACACACACATACACTCACTCTCTCACTCACTCTCTCTCTCTCTAATTCTCTCTCTCTCGCACTCTCATTTTCTCTCTCTCTATCTCTCTCTCGCACTCTCTCAATTTCTCTCTATCTCTCTCACTCATTTTTTCTCTCTCTATCTCTCTCTTTTACTCTCTCATTCTCTCTTTCTTTTTTCTCTCTCTTTCACATACACACACATACACTCACTCTCTCACTCACTCTTTCTCTCTCTCTCTCTCTCATTCTCTCTATCTCACACTCTCTCTCACTCTCTTTTTCTCTCTCTATCTCTCTCTCGCACTCTCATTTTTTCTCTCTCTATCTCTCTCTCTTACTCTCTCATTCTCTCTCTCTACCTCTCTCTTTCACTCTCTCTCACACTTTTATTCTCTCTCTCCCACACACTCTCTTATTCTCTCTCTCTCTCTCTCTCTCACTCTCTCATTTTCTCTTTCTCTCTCTTACACACTTTCTTTCTCTCACTCTCTCTGAGTAAACTTGGCACCTGAGTGGAGCTTCACAGCAGTGGGCTTGTTCTCTTTGGTCCAGGGTGGGTCTCGGCCCATGCTGTTTTTCTTTGCCCCCCCCACCCCCGTCACCCCCAACACCCGTCGCCCACCACTACCCCCACCGTCCCCCACCGCTCTGCTCCACTCCCGTCTTGTCAGTTCACAAGCATTCCTCTGGTATTTATATTTCCCTCCCGCGCCTCGCCGTGCTCACACAGGGCCTGGATTCAGCTGCAGCTCTAGGGCCGGCCCCCTCTCCCTGTCTCCGCATTGGCTCCAGGCCGGTCATATGACCCTGATGTGGGCAGAGACTTGGCCCCTGACCCTCCGCCCAGATTCCGTACAGCTCCTAGCTCTCATATCTCACACGTGTGGGGCTGCTGGCTGTTGCTGGACACACGTTTGCGTGACTGTGTGTTGCTTTCTTTGGTGTTTGTTTTTGGGAGAACGTTGGGGGGGCGGCTGCGCAGTCATGTTCAGGGAGCTGCCCGAGTCCGAGAGCAGCGAGTGTTTGGGCAGTATGACCCCAGAGACGCAGGACATCTACCTGAGGATGGACCACCACCGCAGACGGTCCGGCTACAGGCTGGGCCGGATCATCGCCCGCCAGCAGCTGCTGAAGAGGATAGCTGCAGGTACGGCCAGGTGGACTTATACTCGGTCCTAGAGCGTTGCTGAGGAACCTCTATATATAGGACGATGTTCCTTGGAGAACTTAGTTTAGTGATCAGCTTTCACGTCGCAGGGCGGTGACCTCACCTTTGGTTTGTTTACTTTTATTCTGCTGCCTTTTGGTTTGAGACGTTCAGCTCTGGTTCTTGAAGAGAAGCAGCTTCAGCTCACGTTCTAGACAGTTCTGAAAGAAGGTTCTTGTTAAGCTTGTTGTCATTTAGAAGTACAAGTAAGTTCTTGAAAGGGTTCTTTGGGAAAACAACACAGAAAATAATCTTTACTGTTTTAACTGGAGCATTTAGGACGTGTTTATTTAGAGAACCGTTCTGTAGAACCCTTTATTAGAACCAACAGATCTTTCAGATATCATAGAAGAACCCATTTCAAACTGTTTCATTTAAATTGACAATTTAACCTGCCAATTTTAAAGAATCTGTTTAGTTAATAAAGAACCTTGTTATGAAGGGTTCCTTTGTGTTTAAAAAGGTTCTCCAAACTTGTGCATCATTTCCAACAACAGTCCTTTAAAGAACTTAACATGGGGCGGTTCTTTAGGGACCTGGTAATGTTCTCCTCTGGAACTGCTCTGCTGTTTTTGGCATCTTGATTTTTAGGAGTGTACCCATTTAGGGGTTCTTCCTAGAACCTCCTTTAAACATTCTTTAAAAAGGTTCTTCACTCTCATTAGAGATACCAGTCTTTTGCACTGTAAGGTTCTCCGTGAACCCAGAACCGGTTCCTGTATTAAGACTTTTCTCCAGTAACGTCTAACAGCCACGTGAGTCCCAGTTACCAACAATCTGACAGGAAACTGTCAGAGCGGTGAGGTCAGCGATGAGCTGTGGTCAGTTAAAGTGAGTCACGTTAGTGAGTCTGGAGGAATGTTGACACCTCAGGCCGCTCTGAGTGAAGGACAATGGAGCGGCCAGCCTGAGCAAACGGGGTTTGACCTCTCGGAGCAGCCGGGCACTCCCTACAGCTTTTGTCCTAATCAGCATGGAAGCTCACCTGGGGGGATGAGCGCGCATGACAAGAGGAGTTAGGTCCCTCACACCCCACCTCCCTCCCCTCACTGACACATTCACACACACATTTGCAGGTGTGGCCCCTCAAGCCCCCCACAAGTACATCTGTCTGTTGAGAGTAAAGAGGGTTTTGGTCCTCTGCTGGAAAGTTATTCATCTGGAGAACTATGTTTTTCTTTGAACAGAGACGGTATATAATAATAATTATTTTTATTATAAAAATATATGAATGTAATATGTTCCTCGATGCGGCCGGCACGATGGTGTAGTGGTCAGCACGGTGGTGTAGTGGTTAGTACGGTGGTGTAGTGGTTAGTACGGTGGTGTAGTGGTTAGTACGGTGGTGTAGTGGTTAGTGTGGTGGTGTAGTGGTTAGTATGGTGGTGTAGTGGTTAGTATGGTGGTGTAGTGGTTAGTATGGTGGTGTAGTGGTTAGTACGGTGGTGTAGTGGTTAGTACGGTGGTGTAGTGGTTAGTATGGTGGTGTAGTGGTTAGTACGGTGGTGTAGTGGTTAGTACGGTGGTGTAGTGGTTAGTACGGTGGTGTAGTGGTTAGTATGGTGGTGTAGTGGTTAGTATGGTGGTGTAGTGGTTAGTATGGTGGTGTAGTGGTTAGTATGGTGGTGTAGTGGTTAGTACGGTGGTGTAGTGGTTAGTATGGTGGTGTAGTGGTGAGTACGGTGGTGTAGTGGTTAGTACGGTGGTGTAGTGGTTAGTATGGTGGTGTAGTGGTTAGTATGGTGGTGTAGTGGTTAGTACGGTGGTGTAGTGGTTAGTATGGTGGTGTAGTGGTCAGTATGGTGGTGTAGTGGTTAGTATGGTGGTGTAGTGGTTAGTATGGTGGTGTAGTGGTCAGTATGGTGGTGTAGTGGTTAGTATGGTGGTGTAGTGGTTAGTACGGTGGTGTAGTGGTTAGTACGGTGGTGTAGTGGTTAGTACGGTGGTGTAGTGGTTAGTATGGTGGTGTAGTGGTTAGTATGGTGGTGTAGTGGTTAGTATGGTGGTGTAGTGGTTAGTACGGTGGTGTAGTGGTTAGTACGGTGGTGTAGTGGTTGTTACGGTGGTGTAGTGGTTAGTATGGTGGTGTAGTGGTTAGTATGGTGGTGTAGTGGTCAGTATGGTGGTGTAGTGGTCAGTATGGTGGTGTAGTGGTCAGTATGGTGGTGTAGTGGTCAGTACGGTGGTGTAGTGGTTAGTACGGTGGTGTAGTGGTCAGTATGATGGTGTAGTGGTCAGTATGGTGGTGTAGTGGTCAGTATGGTGGTGTAGTGGTCAGTATGGTGGTGTAGTAGTTAGTACGGTGGTGTAGTGGTCAGTATGATGGTGTAGTGGTCAGTATGGTGGTGTAGTGGTTAGTATGGTGGTGTAGTGGTCAGTATGGTGGTGTAGTGGTTAGTATGGTGGTGTAGTGGTTAGTATGGTGGTGTAGTGGTCAGTATGGTGGTGTAGTGGTCAGTATGGTGGTGTAGTGGTTAGTATGGTGGTGTAGTGGTCAGTACGGTGGTGTAGTAGTTAGTACGGTGGTGTAGTGGTCAGTATGATGGTGTAGTGGTCAGTATGGTGGTGTAGTGGTCAGTATGGTGGTGTAGTGGTCAGTATGGTGGTGTAGTGGTTAGTATGGTGGTGTAGTGGTTAGTATGGTGGTGTAGTGGTCAGTATGGTGGTGTAGTGGTCAGTATGGTGGTGTAGTGGTTAGTATGGTGGTGTAGTGGTCAGTACGGTGGTGTAGTAGTTAGTACGGTGGTGTAGTGGTCAGTATGATGGTGTAGTGGTCAGTATGGTGGTGTAGTGGTCAGTATGGTGGTGTAGTGGTCAGTATGGTGGTGTAGTGGTTAGTACCTCCCACAGTCCAAACACATGCTTGTCAGGTTGATCCCCACTCTAAACTGCCCGTAGGTGTGTGTGTGGGTGAGTGTTGGCCATGCGATGGACTGGTGAACTGTCCATGGTGTACCCCGCCTTTACTCGATGACGCTGGGATTGGCTCCAGCCCTCTTGTGACCCCGACTAGCAGGATAACGTGGATGTACTCGATGCTACTTTGCAAACCACTGTAGCAACTTCAGCCGCTGGGAACTTCTCTAATATCTGTCTCTGAGTCGTATATGATAGTATATGATATGATACTCAGTTTATGATATGTTTGCTGTATTGCCCACTCTTACCCTGATTTTAAAGGTGTGGTCTGTATACGAGTGTTGGACTAGCAGGAGGTTCTATTTCTGTCTCTAGTACCATTTCTGGGCTCCAGAGGTTCTGCCGTAATTAACTGTAAATATTAGAAGCTTTGCTGGTTCAGGTGAGCTGAGAAAGCTGTTCGATCATCTGCGCCCCCTCAAACTTTTTGTACAGTCGAACGTTTCACCGGCGGGGCTGCGCGCTGGTTTCGGTCAGGCTCGCTAGCCTCTCTTAGCGGATAATAGTGCAGTGGGCTAACAAACACTGTACAGAGTATAAACACTTTACAGAGTATAAACACTGGCGGGTATAATGTACTGTAGGGTCTCCACACTAGTAAAAAAGTAGCTGAGAAGAAATGTTTACGGGTGGAGTGGTGGGTTTTCAGGAGTATTCTGTGTTATGGCTGTAAAATACTTTAACAAAATAATAATAATACAAATATATAATACAAATTTCCTGTAATCTCTTTATTAATTAAGTGAAGTTGCTTTGTTTCAGGGGTTTAGCACAAATAGCGTACACAGTATATTAAAACTAACATTACAGTAAAGATGAAGCGGTGAAGTTAGATCATGTGTTCAAAAGGAAAAGGAGAAACTCATACACAGACACAATAAAGAATAGGCTGGAATGTCTGTACAGCTCAGAATTCCAGCTGATCTTCTGTGGGATGTGAACTGTGGGGTGTGAATGGAGTTAAAACTGAAACTGTGGAATCCCTTGTGAAAGTAAGGCCTGTAATTAAACTCCATTATTGACGTTCTGTTTTCTTCTGTGGTCCAAATTCAACACGGTGACCTTCTAACTGGATCAGAGCCTACGTGCTGGCCTACGTGCCCTATCAGCCGTACTGTAAGTTACTGTTTGACCGGAGAGAGTGGAATCTCAAGGCCCGGCTCAGGCATGTGTTATGCGTTCAGAGGATCTAGATTATCTGCGATGGGACACAGAAGGACGTGTGGGGTCTTGCAGTTGGGGGCTTCAGGTAGGGGGGGATCAAAGTTGTCTGGGTTGACATCAGCTCGAGGTATTCAGGTCAGACGTTCTGGAGAAATGTCAACTGTCTGCTGCTCGGCGGCGTTCCTGAAGAGAATTCCTCAATAACGGAGAGCCGTGCGCTTCCTCAGGTGTCCGGTTACAGCGTTTCACGGCCAGACGGATCCCTATTGTGTTACATGGTTACTTATCTGCTCTGACATTTTGAAGAGTAGACATTCTTTCGGTCTGTGTGATGTCTGTTTGTCCAGTTTTAGGTATGTGGTGGTCAGTTATGGTCAGTGCCTGTGTTGGTTGGTTACAGCACACTGAGAATTGCAGTGTGTTAAATTGATTTGGTGGAATAGTTTCATTCCAGTTTAATTCATTAGCACTGAGTGTGTATACGATGAAGTATGTATAGTTAATGTTGTGAATCGTCAGGTTGGTATGTAACTGTTTCTCGTGCAGTTCTGTCAGTTAAAAGCCTCTGATATGAGATTATTTCTATTAAACGAAGGCTGGTTTGTTCATAAGGAATGTTTTTGAAGGAGGGAAAATGTCCAGAGGCACAGGGACACTAGGACAGACAGCTGCTCTCTGAGAGGGAGCGTGATGACTGGCAAAGTGAAGGGCAGCATTGTACGTGATAGATGGTGACCACATGCTTGTGGGAGGCACTGAGCCAAAGCTGGTCGTGATCATGGCGTGTATGCTGGTTTTGGCTGAGCAGAGCAGCAGATACACACTTAGAGCTTCAGAATGTGGAGTCAGTAACTGAACACTGACCGTTACAGTCGTTTCATCAGCTTTGAAGCTTTTGTGATCTTATACTCTGAGCTGTTTAACCCGCATGTAAACACAGTTGATCACTGTAATGGTCAGAGTTGATTATGATAATGGTCAGAGTTGATCACTGTAATGGTTAGAGTTGATTATGATAATGGTCAGAGTTGATCCCTGTAATGGTCAGAGTTGATCACTGTAATGGTCAGAGTTGATTATGATAATGGTCAGAGTTGATTATGATAAGGGTTAGAATTGATCACGGTAATGGTCAGAGTTGATCCCTGTAATGGTCAGAGTTGATCACTGTAATGGTCAGAGTTGATTATGATAAGGGTTAGAGTTGATCACTGTAATGGTCAGAGTTGATCCCTGTAATGGTCAGAGTTGATTATGATAATGGTCAGAGTTGATCACTGTAATGGTCAGAGTTGATCATTGTAATGGTCAGAATTGATCACTGTAATGGTCAGAGTTGATCACTGTAATGGTTAGAGTTGATCACTGTAATGGTCAGAATTGATCACTGTAATGGTCAGAATTGGTCACTGTAATGGCCAGAGTGGCTCACTGCAATGGCTAGAGTTGATCCCTGTAATGGTCAGAGTTGATTATGGTAATGGTCAGAGTTGATCACTGTAATGGTTAGAGTTGATTACTGTAATGGTCAGAGTTGATTATGATAATGGTCCCAGTTGATCACTGTAATGGTTAGAGTTGATTATGATAATGGTTAGAATTGATCACTGTAATGGTCAGAGTTGATCGCTGTAATGGTCAGAATTGATTATGATAATGGTCAGAGTTGATCACTGTAATGGACAGAGTTGAACACTGTAATGGTCAGAGTTGAAGACTAATGGTCAGAGTTTATCACTGTAATGGACAGAGTTGAACACTGTAATGGTCAGAGTTGATCACTGTAATGGTCATAGATGATCACTGTAATTGTCTTACTGGAGAAGTTGCTTACTGGACACAGCAACTCAGATCGTAAAACCGCTGAACCAGAGACTCATCCTCGTTTAGAGCCCTCGTCTGGTCTTTAGGATAGATTTTAAATTCTGCTACTAGTTTTTGAAGCTGTAAGCGACCTTAAAGCTCTCGAATGTTTGTATCTGATCTTAGATCTGCAGATACTGGCCTTCTGTAGAAACTGTAGTAACATTCAGAGAACCTGGAGAGACTCTTTCAGCTCTTCTGCTTCTAAACTGTGGAGCTCAGTTCAGCTTTCATTAGACAGTCGAGCTCAGAGTCACTTTTAAGACACACCTGAAAAGGCTAAGACTCTGCATCTCTTTGGTGTTTATCTTTGTGTTGTTGGGTTATGTGATGTATATTAATGACTAATATGACTAAAGACTGTTACTGACATGCGAGGAGGATCTTGGGAAGCGTTACACATGGGCTGCTTGTGAGGAGAAGTTGTTGGTTTGAGGTTGTGCTATTCTAACTTGGGTTTGGTAGTTTGTGTGGGTTTGCTGTCTGTACAGACACACGACAGCAGATCATTGTACAGAACTACACAGTACAGATACACAGCAGCAGCTCATTGTACAGAACTACACAGTACAGATACACAACAGCAGCTCATTGTACAGAACTACACAGTACAGACACACGACAGCAGATCATTGTACAGAACTACACAGTACAGATACACAGCAGCAGCTCATTGTACAGAACTACACAGTACAGACACACAACAGCAGCTCATTGTACAGGACTACACAGTACAGATACACAACAGCAGCTCATTGTACAGAACTACACAGTACAGATACACAACAGCAGCTCATTGTACAGAACTACACAGTACAGACACACAACAGCAGCTCATTGTACAGAACTACACAGTACAGACACACAACAGCAGCTCATTGTACAGAACTACACAGTACAGATACACAGCAGCAGCTCATTGTACAGAACTGCACAGTACAGACACACAACAGCAGCTCATTGTACAGAACTGCACAGTACAGACACACAACAGCAGCTCATTGTACAGAACTGCACAGTACAGACACACAACAGCAGCTCATTGTACAGAACTACACAGTACAGACACACAACAGCAGCTCATTGTACAGAACTGCACAGTACAGACACACAACAGCAGCTCATTGTACAGAACTGCACAGTACAGACACATTTATACAAGAGACATTATTAATTATCAGAGTCTATTAATAAATTATTATTACAGTATTATTACAGTATTATTACAGTATTCAGCTGGTGCATGTATTTCATGGCCCAACCAATCATATTTCAGAACTGGAACCACCCACTTCATGACTGGTTGAGTCCTTGATGTTAGATTTGGGGTAAAAGACAAATAAAGGTCAAAAGGTTATTAATCATGAATGTTATATATATTGTGTTTTTCAGTTCAGTGTTTGTGGTCAGCAGTAATGATGTAGTGAGTTGACCCTCTTAAAAACCCTAAACTCTGTGTGATTGTGCCCGGCCCCTCTGATTGCCCCTCTGCCTGGCTGTATATTGTCTTGCTCGGGCAGTGAAGAGGTGGTCAGGAGGGTAAATGCTTGCCCTGAAGGGCAGGAGAAAGTGGAAGCTTGGTCGTATGACCCTCATTCCTTCTGGTCAGCTCTGTTGACAGAGAGGGAGAGTGAGACAGACTGGACCTCTGCAGGTATGAGAGCAGTGCTGGGTATATATCATCACAGCCAAAACAAACCCCCCTCACTGAGACATACTGTTACTAGTGTTTCCAGGAATAAATACTGTAATACATGTGTGAGTATATCAGTCTCGGTGTAGATCATATCTGTTTACAGGAGAAGATAAAAACAGTTGTAACTGTTACACTTATTACAACTAACTGGTGTTGGTTTAGTGTTCACACAGCAGCATCATTTACGACAATTTACAGTGGTGGTGATTATGTTCACAGTGGTGGTGATGTTGTTCACAGTGGTGGTGATGATGTTCACAGTGGTGGTGATGATGTTCACAGTGGTGGTGATGGTGTTTACAGTGGTGGTGATGGTGTTTACAGTGGTGGTGATGATGTTCACAGTGGTGGTGATGGTGTTTACAGTGGTGGTGATGGTGTTTACAGTGGTGGTGATGGTGTTTACAGTGGTGGTGATGATGTTCACAGTGGTGGTGATGGTGTTTACAGTGGTGGTGATGGTGTTTACAGTGGTGGTGATGATGTTCACAGTGGTGGTGGTGATGTTTACAGTGGTGGTGATGGTGTTTACAGTGATGGTGATGATGTTTACAGTGGTGGTGATGGTGTTTACAGTGGTGGTGATGGTGTTTGCAGTAGTGATGTTAACAGTGGTGGTGATGTTTACAGTGGTGGTGATTATGTTTACAGTGGTGGTGATGATGTTTACAGTGGTGGTGATGGTGTTTACAGTAGTGATGTAAACAGTGGTGGTGATGGTGTTTACAGTGATGATGATGTAAACAGTGGTGGTGATGGTGTTTACAGTGGTGTTGATGGTGTGTACAGTGGTGGTGATGTTAACAGTGGTGGTGATTATGTTTACAGTGGTGATGGTGATGTGTACAGTGGTGATGGTGTTTACAGTGGTGATGAGGTAAACAGTGGTGGTGATGGTGTTTACACTGGTGTTGATGGTGTGTACAGTGGTGATGATGTAAACAGTGGTGGTGATTATGTTTACAGTGGTGGTGATGGTGTTTACAGTGGTGGTGATGATGTTCACAGTGGTGGTGATGGTGTTTACAGTGGTGATGATGTAAACAGTGGTGGTGATGGTGTTTACAGTGGTGTTGATGGTGTGTACAGTGGTGGTGATGTTAACAGTGGTGGTGATTATGTTTACAGTGGTGATGATGATGTGTACAGTGGTGATGGTGTTTACAGTGGTGATGAGGTAAACAGTGGTGGTGATGGTGTTTACACTGGTGTTGATGGTGTGTACAGTGGTGATGATGTAAACAGTGGTGGTGATTATGTTTACAGTGGTGGTGATGATGTGAACAGTGGTGGTGATGGTGTTTACAGTGGTGTTGATGTTGTGTACAGTGGTGATGATGTAAACAGTGGTGGTGATTACGTTTACAGTCGTGGTGATGATGTAAACAGTTGTGGTGATGGTGTTTACAGGGGTGTTGATGATGTGTACAGTGGTGGGGATGTTAACAGTGATGGTGATGGTGTTTACAGTGGTGATGATGGTGTTTACAGTGGTGGTGATGATGTAAACAGTGGTGGTGATGGTATTTACAGTGGTGTTGATGGTGTTTACAGTGGTAGTGATGTTAACAGTGATGGTGATGTTAATAGTGGTGGTGATGATGATGTGTACAGTGGTGGTGGTGGTGATGTTTACAGTGGTGGTAATGGTGATGTGTACTAGAGATGTACCGATCAGCGTTTTTGAGGCCGATTCCGATCGACGATCACCTTTCAGCAAGACCGGCCGATAGCCGATACCGATCGAGGACGGGGTTTATGCCACGGCAGGGCTACATGTAGTTATTTTAGCACAAGCAAGTCATGAAACATGGTCTAAACTGGTTTATTACCATTTTAAATGAGCTCATATGAAACAGAACAATAGTTTTTCTATTATATATATTTTTAACAAAATTTGCAATAAATAAACAATAAATATCCCTAATACTGCAATCATTCATTTTAGACCCTTAATTTAAAACTAAAAAGCTAATTAAATAAATACAGTAAAAACTGCAGTCATTAAACACAGACTGTTATTTTAAACGACAAACTGTAATCATTAAATGTAGATCTTGAATTGCTGCTGCTGTTCTGTTAGTACCGGTCAGATCTGGTCTGTATGGTGTTCTGGGTTGTTTGTTTTGTGTTAGCTGTGCGTGTTAGCTCTGCTGTTTGCTGCTACTCACTGTATTCAGCTGTGTGCAGTGTCGTATCAGATTAGTAGTTTTAAATGTCTTTGTCTTGGTTCCTCAACGAGACGCTGATTTTACTCATTTAAAAACGTCCTGAATGAGCCGGTCACTTACAGTAAACAACTGCCAGACGGGCACGTTTACTTTCAGCGCATTCTTTTCTGCGACGTCGCTGCTTTTGTCAGTTTGTCGAAAATGAAGGGGTATGTGTTTCCACCTAGTGGTTCAGAAATGCATTGCAGTGACCTGACCAGAGGGGGCCATCGATCGGCTCTCGGGATCGGCTCTAAATTGGAGAAATATCGGCCAATCACCAATCACATATTTTGATTAAAAATCGGCCGATATCGATACATAGCCGATCGATCCTTCCATCTCTAATGTGTACAGTGGTGATTATGTTTACAGTGGTGGTGATTATGTTTACAGTGGTGGTGATGGTGTTTACAGTGGTGGTGATGGTGTATACAGTGGTGGTGATGTTTACAGTGGTGGTGATGGTGTTTACAGTGGTGGTGATGTTAACAGTGGTGGTGATGGTGTTTACAGTGGTGGTGATGGTGTTTACAGTGGTGTTGATGGTGTTTACAGTGGTGGTGATGTTAACAGTGGTGGTGATGGTGTTTACAGTGGTGGTGATGTTTACAGTGGTGGTGATGTTTACAGTGGTGGTGATGGTGTTTACAGTGGTGGTGATGTTTACAGTGGTGGTGATGGTGTTTACAGTGGTGATGTTAACAGTGGTGGTGATGGTGTTTACAGTGGTGGTGATGTTTACAGTGGTGGTGATGGTGTTTACAGTGGTGGTGATGTTTACAGTGGTGGTGATGGTGTTTACAGTGGTGGTGATGGTGTTTACAGTGGTGGTGATGTTTACAGTGGTGGTAATGATGGTGTTTACAGTGGTGGTGATGTTAACAGTGATGGTGTTTACAGTGGTGGTGATGGTGTATACAGTGGTGATGATGGTGTATACAGTGGTGGTGGTAATGATGGTGTTTACAGTGGTGGTGATGGTGTATACAGTGGTGGTGGTAATGATGGTGTTTACAGTGGTGGTAATGATGGTGTTTACAGTGGTGGTGATGTTTACAGTGGTGGTAATGATGGTGTTTACAGTGGTGGTGATGTTAACAGTGATGGTGTTTACAGTGGTGGTGATGGTGTATACAGTGGTGGTGATGGTGTTTACAGTGGTGGTGATGGTGTTTACAGTGGTGGTAATGATGGTGTTTACAGTGGTGGTAATGATTATGTTTACAGTGGTGGTGATGGTGTTTACAGTGGTGGTGATGGTGTTTACAGTGGTGGTGATGGTGTTTACAGTGGTGGTAATGATGGTGTTTACAGTGGTGGTAATGATGGTGTTTACAGTGGTGGTGATGGTGTTTACAGTGGTGGTAATGATGGTGTTTACAGTGGTGGTGATGTTAACAGTGATGGTGTTTACAGTGGTGGTGATGGTGTATACAGTGGTGGTGGTAATGATGGTGTTTACAGTGGTGGTAATGATGGTGTTTACAGTGGTGGTAATGATGGTGTTTACAGTGGTGGTGATGTTAACAGTGATGGTGTTTACAGTGGTGGTGATGGTGTATACAGTGGTGGTGATGGTGTTTACAGTGGTGGTGATGGTGTTTACAGTGGTGGTAATGATGGTGTTTACAGTGGTGGTAATGATTATGTTTACAGTGGTGGTGATGGTGTTTACAGTGGTGGTGATGGTGTTTACAGTGGTGGTGATGGTGTTTACAGTGGTGGTAATGATGGTGTTTACAGTGGTGGTAATGATGGTGTTTACAGTGGTGGTGATGGTGTTTACAGTGGTGGTGATGGTGTTTACAGTGGTGGTGATGTTAACAGTGATGGTGTTTACAGTGGTGGTGATGGTGTATACAGTGGTGGTGATGGTGTTTACAGTGGTGGTGATGGTGTTTACAGTGGTGGTAATGATGGTGTTTACAGTGGTGGTGATGGTGTTTACAGTGGTGGTGATGGTGTTTACAGTGGTGGTAATGATGGTGTTTACAGTGGTGGTGATGGTGTTTACAGTGGTGGTAATGGTGTTTACAGTGGTGGTGATGGTGTTTACAGTGGTGGTGATGATGTTTACAGTGGTGGTAATGATGGTGTTTACAGTGGTGGTGATGTTAACAGTGATGGTGTTTACAGTGGTGGTAATGATGGTGTTTACAGTGGTGGTGGTGGTGGTGATGTTTACAGTGGTGGTGATGGTGTTTACAGTGGTGGTGATGGTGTTTACAGTGGTGGTAATCATGGTGTTTACAGTGGTGGTAATCATGGTGTTTACAGTGGTGGTAATCATGGTGTTTACAGTGGTGGTAATGATGGTGTTTACAGTGGTGGTGATATTAACAGTGATGGTGTTTACAGTGGTGGTAATGATGGTGTTTACAGTGGTGGTGATGTTAACAGTGATGGTGTTTACAGTGGTGGTAATGATGGTGTTTACAGTGCTGGTGGTGGTGGTGATGGTGTATACAGTGGTGGTGATGGTGTTTACAGTGGTGGTGATGGTGTATACAGTGGTGGTAATGATGGTGTTTACAGTGGTGGTGATGGTGTTTACAGTGGTGGTAATGGTGTTTACAGTGGTGGTGATGGTGTATACAGTGGTGGTAATGATGGTGTTTACAGTGGTGGTGATGGTGTTTACAGTGGTGGTAATGATGGTGTTTACAGTGGTGGTGGTGGTGTTTACAGTGGTGGTGATGGTGTTTACAGTGGTGGTGATGGTGTATACAGTGGTGGTAATGATGGTGTTTACAGTGGTGGTGATGGTGTTTACAGTGGTGGTAATGGTGTTTACATTATCCTTTACACTAACAGGAGCCCCTAACCTGAATACCTGAGCTGCTTCTTCCAGTACTCACTGACCTGCTGTGGTGTAACTCTTACGTTGTGAGTTAATGTGAGTACAGACTGTTACTGAGGTGCGGAGGGAGCTGCTGGACTCTAACCTCATTTCAGTAGCCTTGATTTAGCGTTTAGCGTAGCAGTAGCAGTAGCAGTTCTACTTCTGTAAGTACCTCTGGAACTCAGTCTGCTGCACATCACTCTGTATACCTGTGTTTACAGGTGACACATACAAACATACATATACACACACATTCACACACACACACACACACACACACACTGCACACAAACACACCCTATAACCTGCTTGTGAGCGACTGGTGTACATGTGCTCAGACGCTGCCGAGCGGCGTGGTGAGCTACTCGTGACCTCGTGCTGAGGAAGTGGTGAATTTTGGTGCTGACTGTTTTCTCCTCTCTGCTGTTTCAGTTTAACTCTGTCGTGTCTGTTGGTGTATTTGGTAACTGATGGGTCTGTTGAGTGCAGCCCAGCTTCTGAATAAGCACTGCACAACTCTTCAGTTCTGTTTCTGCTAAACATCACATTCATTCTGCTTTTGTTTTAACTTATATATGAATAAAAGTGAGCAAGCCTCAATATTTGAAGGTCTTTAAAAAGACATTCAGTGTATTTTAATATTAAACATATTATATATATATATATAATACTTGTAATGCCTGACCGTGTCTCATTTTTCTGACTACAAATGTTTACAAACGTCTGTAGTTCCTATCAAACTCCATAGTGAACACATTAGTGATATAATTAGTGATACAAACATGATTCTTATTACTGTGGCTGTTCTGTTCTGTTCTGTTCTGTTCTGTTCTGTTCTGTTCTGTTCTGTTCTGACTGTTCTGTTCTGTTCTGACTGTTCTATTCTTACAGTTCTGTTCTGTTCTGTTCTGTTCTGTTCCGCTCTGTTCTGACTGTTCTGTTCTGACTGTCCTGTTCTGACTGTTCTGTTCTGTTCTGACTGTCCTGTTCTGACTGTTCTGTTCTGACTGTTCTGTTCTGTTCTGTTCTGTTCTGTTCTGTTCCGCTCTGTTCGGACTGTTCTGTTCTGACTGTCCTTTTCTGACTGTTCTGTTCTGACTGTCCTGTTCTGACTGTTCTGTTCTGACTGTTCTGTTCTGTTCTGTTCTGACTGTTCTGTTCCGCTCTGTTCTGACTGTTCTGTTCTGACTGTTCTGTTCTGTTCTGTTCTGTTCTGTTCCGCTCTGTTCGGACTGTTCTGTTCTGACTGTCCTTTTCTGACTGTTCTGTTCTGACTGTCCTGTTCTGACTGTTCTGTTCTAACTGTTCTGTTCTGACTGTTCTGTTATATTCTGACTGTTCTGTTCTGACTGTCCTGTTCTGACTGTTCTGTTCTAACTGTTCTGTTCTGACTGTTCTGTTATATTCTGACTGTTCTGTTCTGTTCTGTTCTGTTCTGACTGTTCTGTTCTGACTGTTCTGTTCTATTCTGACTGTTCTGTTCTGTTCTGTTCTGTTCTGTTCTGTTCCGACTGTTCTGACTGTTCTGTTTTGTTCTGACTGTTCTGTTCTGACTGTTCTATTCTAACAGTTCTGTTCTGTTCTGTTCTGACTGTTCTATTCTAACAGTTCTGTTCTGTTTTGTTCTGACTGTTCTGTTCTGTTCTGTTCTGTTCTGACTGTTCTGTTCTGACTGTTCTGTTCTATTCTGACTGTTCTGTTCTGTTCTGTTCTGTTCTGTTCTGTTCTGTTCTGTTCCGACTGTTCTGACTGTTCTGTTTTGTTCTGACTGTTCTGTTCTGACTGTTCTATTCTAACAGTTCTGTTCTGACTGTTCTATTCTAACAGTTCTGTTCTGTTCTGTTCTGACTGTTCTATTCTAACAGTTCTGTTCTGTTTTGTTCTGACTGTTCTGTTCTGACTGTTCTATTCTAACAGTTCTGTTCTGTTCTGTTCTGACTGTTCTGTTATGACTGTTCGATTCTAACAGTTCTGTTCTGTTCTGACTGTTCTGTTATGACTGTTCGATTCTAACTGTTCTGTTCTGTTCTGTTCTTTTCTGACTGTTCTGTTCTGTTCTGTTCTATTCTGACTGTTCTGTTCTGACTGTTCTGTTCTGTTCTGTTCTGTTCTGTTCTGTTCTTTTCTGTTCTTTTCTGTTCTGTTCTGTTCTGTTCTGACTGTTCTGTTCTGACTGTTCTGTTCTGTTCTTTTCTGTTCTGACTGTTCTGTTCTGACTGTTCTGTTCTGACTGTTCTGTTCTGTTCTTTTCTGTTCTGTTCTGTTCTGTTCTGACTGTTCTGTTCTGACTGTTCTGTTCTGACTGTTCTATTCTAACAGTTCTGTTCTGTTCTGACTGTTCTGTTCTGTTCTATTCTGACTGTTCTGTTCTGTTCTAACAGTTCTGTTCTTTTCTGACTGTTCTGTTCTGTTCTGTTCTGACTGTTCTGTTCTTTTCTAACAGTTCTGTTCTTTTCTGACTGTTCTGTTCTGACTGTTCTGTTCTGCTCTATTCTGTTCTGTTCTGTACTGTTCTTTTCTGACTGTTCTGTTCTGACTGTTCTGTTCTGTTCTGTTCTGTTCTGTTCTGACTGTTCTGTTCTGCTCTATTCTGTTCTGTTCTGTTCTGTTCTTTTCTGACTGTTCTGTTCTGTTCTGTTCTGTTCTATTCTGTTCTGTTCTGTTCTATTCTGACTGTTCTGTTCTGACTGTCCTGTTCTGACTGTTCTGTTCTGACTGTCCTGTTCTGACTGTTCTGTTCTAACTGTTCTGACTGTTCTGTTATATTCTGTTCTGTTCTGTTCTGTTCTGTTCTGTTCTGTTCTGTTCTGTTATATTCTGTTCTGTTCTGTTCTGTTCTGTTCTGTTCTGTTCTGTTCTATTCTGTTCTGTTCTATTCTGTTCTGTTCTGTTCTATTCTGACTGTTCTGTTCTGACTGTCCTGTTCTGACTGTTCTGTTCTGACTGTCCTGTTCTGACTGTTCTGTTCTAACTGTTCTGACTGTTCTGTTATATTCTGTTCTGTTCTGTTCTGTTCTGTTCTGTTCTGACTGTTCTATTCTGACTGTTCTAACTGTTTTGTTCTGTTCTGTAAGCGTTCCGTGTGATCCGTGTAGTAAAAACGTCCAGTTAATGCTGTTCTGTAGAAGTAACGCAGGCCGGTCAGCAGCAGTGGTCGAGCGAACTCACAGAAGAGGCTCTTGTTCCGAGCAGCTTGAGAACCTGGTCTCTGGAGACTAATGGGGGGTTTGTGAAGAGCATAAGGCCGAAGTCCTCCTCTTTGTTTGGGACAGCTGGAGAGTGTTTGGCCACTTGAGCCTGAAGGAGGACGAGTGCTGTAGCTCTTCCTCCCGGCTGGACGGCCCGCTGAGCGGCGCTGCTCGGCTGGGCCGGGTCCAGCTCTGTGTATCTGAGGGCTGTTGAGATGTTTTGAAGTGAAGGAGCTCTCGAGAGAGAGAGACTGGGATGTGTTACTGAGGGGAGGATGAAGCGCAGCGTGGAATTTAGATTGAGCATGGGCTCCTGACGAGAGTGGGAAGTTCTCACCGCCGGATTGTTGTAATTGACAGCAGTAATGATCAGGACTGCGTTCCTACTGGAGCAAAGTACAGAACTTACTCATCTTCAACAATGACTCAGAGCTCTGAGAGGAACCCTTTGGCTCCCCTCCAGGGATTTTCTGCTATCAGTCGGTTTCAGTCTCGGGGAAAGAACCGGGATGGGAAGTAGCAGTTTTATAGGAAAAGGCTACGGAAAAACTGGGAATTCTCACCCTAATGATTAACCAGTAGACACACCAGCCATAAGACCCATTCTCAGCTAAAACAGAGGGTTCTTCAAGAGTTCTTTAGTAAAGAAAAAAGTTTTATCTTCAGATGGAACATGTGCTGTGGATGGTTCTCTATAGAACCTGTTGAACATTTTTTCTCTTGTTATGAGGTTCCGTGTAGTGTGTATGTGCGTCTGTAGTGTGTATGTGTGTCTGTGCTCTGTATGTGCGGCAGTGCTCTGTATGTGCGTCTGTGCTCTGTATGTGCGTCTGTGCTCTGTATGTGCGTCTGTAGTGTGTATGTGCGTCTGTAGTGTGTATGTGCGTCTGTAGTGTGTATGTGCGGCTGTAGTGTGTATGTGCGGCTGTGCTCTGTATGTGCGTCTGTAGTGTGTATGTGCGGCTGTAGTGTGTATGTGCGTCTGTGCTCTGTATGTGCGTCTGTAGTGTGTATGTGCGGCTGTGCTCTGTATGTGCGTCTGTGCTCTGTATGTGCGTCTGTGCTCTGTATGTGCGGCTGTGCTCTGTATGTGCGTCTGTAGTGTGTATGTGCGGCTGTGCTCTGTATGTGCGTCTGTGCTCTGTATGTGCGGCTGTGCTCTGTATGTGCGTCTGTAGTGTGTATGTGCGGCTGTAGTCTGTATGTGCGGCTGTGCTCTGTATGTGCGGCTGTGCTCTGTATGTGCGGCTGTGCTCTGTATGTGCGGCTGTGCTCTGTATGTGCGTCTGTAGTCTGTATGTGCGGCTGTGCTCTGTATGTGCGTCTGTGCTCTGTATGTGCGGCTGTGCTCTGTATGTGCGTCTGTAGTGTGTATGTGCGTCTGTAGTGTGTATGTGCGGCTGTGCTCTGTATGTGCGGCTGTGCTCTGTATGTGCGGCTGTGCTCTGTATGTGCGTCTGTAGTCTGTATGTGCGGCTGTGCTCTGTATGTGCGTCTGTAGTCTGTATGTGCGTCTGTGCTCTGTATGTGCGGCTGTGCTCTGTATGTGCGTCTGTAGTGTGTATGTGCGGCTGTAGTGTGTATGTGCGGCTGTGCTCTGTATGTGCGTCTGTATTGTGTATGTGCGTCTGTAGTGTGTATGTGCGGCTGTAGTGTGTATGTGCGGCTGTGCTCTGTATGTGCGGCTGTGCTCTGTATGTGCGTCTGTAGTGTGTATGTGCGTCTGTAGTCTGTATGTGCGGCTGTGCTCTGTATGTGCGGCTGTGCTCTGTATGTGCGGCTGTGCTCTGTATGTGCGGCTGTGCTCTGTATGTGAATGTGTAGATAATCATTGACAGGTTTCAGTAAAGTGTGTACGAGTCTCACAGTAACGGCTGAACACAAAGTCACCCATTAACAGAGCCCGAGCGTGAGCGTGCAGTCGTCTGTCTTCCTGTTTCACAGATAAACACAGCAAGCGCTTCGCAGACCGAGCACACACGGAGAAACTGTAGAGTATGTGTGTATCATCTTAAAAACATCAACAGGATCAGGGATTTTCTGTCTAAACCAGACCTGGAGAAACTCATCCAAGCCTTTGTTTCCAGCAGGATGGATTACTGTAATGCTCTCCTAACTGAACTTCCAAAAAAGACAACCAAACAGCTTCAGCTGATTCAGAAAGCAGCCGCCAGAGTTCTCACTAGGAGCAGAAGAAGGGAACACATCACCCCCATTCTTAAATCCATACACTGGATACCAGTCTGTTACAGAATAGACTTCAAGGTCCTGTTACTGGTCTATAAATGTCTAAATGGTGTAGGACCAGCATATCTGTGTGATCTAGTACAGCGATATGAGCCGAGCAGATCTCTTAGATGGTTAGGAAGTAGTCAGTTAGTCCTTCCTAAGGTAAAGACTAAACATGGGGAAGCAGCGTTTAGTTACTGTGCTGCTGTTAAATGGAATCAGTTGAGCGAGAGTGCTAGAAGAGCCCCAACACTGGACCCCTTTAAACCCAGACTGAAAACATTCCTGTTTGAGCAGCTCAGTTTAAAACTCTAAATACTCACCGTATTTATTTCTTTTAACTGATTTATTTTAATGCTTTATTTCTTATTTCTTTATTTCTGTAAAGCACTTTGAGTTGCCACTGTGTATGAAAGGTGCTATACAAATAAACTTGCCTTGCCTAGAGTATGTATGTAGAGTATGTATGTAGAGTATGTTTGTAGAATATGTATGTAGAGTATGTGTGTAGAGTACGTGTGTAGAGTATGTTTGTAGAGTATGTGTGTAGAGAATGTTTATAGAGTATGTGTGTAGAGTATGTTTGTAGAGTATGTGTGTAGAGTATGTGTGTAGAGTATGTTTGTAGAGTATGTGTGTAGAGTATGTGTGTAGAGTATGTTTGTAGAGTATGTGTGTAGAGTATGTGTGTAGAGTATGTATGTAGAGTATGTATGTAGAGTATGTTTGTAGAATATGTATGTAGAGTATGTGTGTAGAGTACGTGTGTAGAGTATGTTTGTAGAGTATGTGTGTAGAGAATGTTTATAGAGTATGTGTGTAGAGTATGTTTGTAGAGTATGTGTGTAGAGTATGTGTGTAGAGTATGTGTGTAGAGTATGTTTGTAGAGTATGTGTGTAGAGTATGTGTGTAGAGTACGTGTGTAGAGTATGTTTGTAGAGTATGTGTGTAGAGAATGTTTATAGAGTATGTGTGTAGAGTATGTTTGTAGAGTATGTGTGTAGAGTATGTGTGTAGAGTATGTGTGTAGAGTATGTTTGTAGAGTATGTGTGTAGAGTATGTGTGTAGAGTATGTGTGTGGAGTAT
>CM038716.1:36912551-37015051 GCA_021613375.1 Megaleporinus macrocephalus
CGCACACACATACACACTCACATACACATATATACACACACACACATAAACACTCACACACACACAAACACATGCACTCACATACACATATATACACACTTGCACACACAAACACTCACACACACATTAACCTATACGCACACATACGCACACACTCACATACACATATATACACACACACACATAAACACTCACACACACACAAACACATGCACTCACATACACATATATACACACACACACATAAACACTCACACACACACAAACACATGCACTCACATACACATATATACACACTTGCACACACAAACACTCACACACACATTAACCTATACGCACACATACCCACACACTCACATACACATATATACACACACACATAAACACTCACACACACACAAACACATGCACTCATATACACATATATACACACTTGCACACACAAACACTCACACACACACTAACCTATACGCACACATATCCACACACATACACACTCACATACACATATATACACACTCGCACACACATAAACACTCACACACACAAACACACACTCACACTCATACACATACACATACTAACTCATACGCACAAATACACACTCACACACACATACACACTCACATACACATATATACACACACACATAAACACTCACACACACACAAACACATGCACTCATATATACATATATACACACTTGCACACACAAACACTCACACACACACTAACCTATACGCACACATATCCACACACATACACACTCACATACACATATATACACATTCGCACACACATAAACACTCACACACACAAACACACACTCACACTCATACACATACACATACTAACTCATACGCACATATACTCACTCACACACACATACACACTCACACACACATATACACACACACAAACACTCACAAACTCATATGCACACATATGAGCAGCGTAACAGCTAAATGTTTTCTGTGGTGTGGTGCTTGGATGATTTTGGGTGGACTGCCCCTCTCAGCAGGAGAAACGTCAGCCTGACCAGATTTAGGATAATTCCTTATTCCCTGATATGAAGTCCTGCAGCGTAACAGCTAAATGTTTTCTGTAGTTTGGCGCTTGGATGATTTTGGGTGGACTGTCCCTCTCAGCAGAGCAGTTGGTGCAGCTGAGAGCTGGTCTGGTGTGGTCAGTCTCAGAGAGAGAGGTTACAGGGTGAGAGATGAAAGCTGAGGCTTCAAGGCCGTCCTTCAGAGGCGTGTGTGTGTGTGTGAGAGTGTGTGTGTGTTGCCACAGCTGCACCAGCCTTGTTTACACTCATCTCAGGGTTTTTGGAAAGAAAACACACGGAGGGACTTCTGACCCTCAGCACTTTATCAGCGGTCAGTCAGCTACTGGTTTCTGCTTCGCGAGTCAGGAAGCAGGCAGCCGCTGTGTGTGTTTAAAGGTGCAGTCTGTTTTTTATTTGTTTGTTTGTTAGTTTGTTTGCATCAGACTGTAGTTTGCAACACTTTTCATAAGACTACACAACACTGACATATCTCACATAGCTCTACACAACTGTTTATAAATGCTTAGTACAGTAAAGTCATCTGTTATAACAGGTAAATGGTGAATGTAACCTTCAATAAGTGTCTATAAACAGGAGTAGGGTGATGTGAGCTGTTATAACAGCCTTATTAAGCCTTATGAGTAGTACACTAATGTGTTACCACTTTAAATAGTTAGTAGCTTCAGTAATCAGTTCTTTGTCACTTCAGTGGACACGTGTGTTATAACACGCGACCGACACTTAATAAAACTGCTTTATGAGTGTTTATTGTTTACACATTAATAACATACTATGATACTGTAATTGAAACTCAGTGTTATGTCACTGATGGTGATGCTGACTCCACAAAGCGGCTCAGGTGTCAGTAGAGAGAGCTCACCGGCGTGTCGGCTGTGTTGTGCTATGGCTCTTATAGGGCCCTATGATTTCTGTGATATGGAAAACACAGACAGAATCATGGAATTGAGGAATAAAAAAAAATGGAATTCAGATATAAACATGGAATACGCATGGAAGTGCACAGAATTAGAACATCTACAACAGTCTGCTGTCTGAAAACCGTGAATTAGTTCTTTTAGTAGCTGTACTCACTATTAGAGATCGACCGATATATCGATCAGCTGATATATCAGACCAATATTTGCCATTTTTCAATATATCGGCATCGGTCGATATCATTTAAGCTGGACACTTAATGAAGGATAGGTGGTCCTTTATTGTGGGCGTTCTCAGGTGGATTTATTCCACTTCTTCCTTTCAAATGGTACGCGCTGAAGCCAGCTGAGTGCTATTTCCGCCCCCTTGTGGAGAAGCTATGACACTAAAGTACATCTGCTGTTTGTTTATTTAATTCCATTTTTTTTATCCAAAAGAAAAAATCAGTAAAAACAAAAGCAGAAATAAATAAAAGGGATTTTGTATACGCCCTGTTCTTACTACTGACCATACTTATTACAGAAAATACTGAATATATGTCTTAAGCAAACAAAAACAGGCTTTCATAAACGTCTCATTATTAATAATCAGTTTTAATAATCTTTGTGATGTAGATTTTATTAGAATGCAGTACTTTAATCTGGTAATAGTATAAATATCAGCACTTATAGATCAGTGTTGGCAAATAGAGTGAGTGCCGGTCTCAGTCAATATATATATATAATATTATTATATTATATATTTATCAACCTTTATTTCCACAGGGGAGTACACAAGGGTGTACACAAGGGTGTAAATATAAAGATCAATACTCTGTAAATGACCAATGGTGGCAGTGGTCAGTGAGTTGAGGGTGTTTGAATGGACTCAGGTATGTTTTTCACTGGAGAGCAGCTTCCAGTGTGAATCACACGCAGGACCGTTATCAGTTGGTATTTCCTACAGCAGTAAAATTTCCCAGATTCACAGAAATTCTCAGGAAACTGCAGCGTCTGATTCCCAGATATTCCTGCCGGATTCCCCACCGCGCTCACTAATATAGCTCCTGTTGGGTCACGCTGAGGAACGCTGCCCGGTGTCCGCGGAGCCGCTTCGGGCTGCATGTTTTCCGGTGAGTGTAATTTCCCTTGGCTGGCTGCCGGACCGTGTGACACTCTGCCCAAAAATGCTGCCCACTGGAGCCGTGGACGTGTGATCTCTTCAGGTTACTGACTGGAGCTCCTGTTAGACCTTTGTGCTTTGGATTGGGCCCGCTAGGGGGTCCGCAGTCACCGGCGTTGGGTTAATTAAAGCCCGGCCGGAGGAATAATGGAGCTGTGTTCTCACGCCTTTGTCACCCCGACCCGCGGCTCTTGGATATTAAGCCGTGTTTTGCTCGGCCAGCAGTGTTTAGGAGCCGCCGTTAGCCGTAGGTGCCGTCCGTCACTCCTCAGGTCTTGAGCTAGACGGCCTGATTGAGCCGGGGTCCTCCCCCTGCGCTGGGGGGGGGCTCATTCATTATAAGGGTCTTTTTGAGAAGTTCTCAGTGAAAAGCCGCTGGTTCTCTTCTGCGGATCGTAAATCAAACCTGCGTGTTTGACAAATGAGCCACACATACAGACCTGCACAACAGCCGCTCCGCCCGAACACACGCCGGCGCACGGGAGTTTCACCACAGACGTGTTTACACAGCGCGTCTGACCTTCATACCGTGCGTCATCTGTTCACTCACATACATACATGTCTGCTGTTCGCGTGACACACGCTGTCTGTCCCGTGACTGAGGGTCTTTGTAGTCGTTGGATAGTTGGTGTTTACCGTTTCCCAGTCAGTCGCTGAATCTGATCATCATCTGATCTGAAACGACAGAAATAGCATCAGACGGCTAATGTATGTAGTATACGTTCAGAACAGACCGGGCATTATTTACTATCCATGAAACTTACCCACAATCCTCCACAGCAAATATCATATCAGGTGTTTGAGTGTTCAGTGTTTCACTCTTTACCTTCATTCCAGGTTCTGTTCTTCTCAGGAGACTCACTTCTGGTTCAGACTCTCCTCCAAAGTTCAGTCTCAGAAGCTGCTTCTTCTTCTTACCAGCCAAATAACCCCAGTGGTGTTGAGGTTCTGGACTCTGGGGTGGTCAGTCTATTCAGTGGGGTTGAGGTTCTGGAGTCTGGGGTGGTCAGTCTATGCAGTGGTGTTGAGGTTCTGGACTCTGGGGTGGTCAGTCCATTCAGTGGTGTTGAGGTTCTGGATCTAAGTTTTTCTTTGCACAGTAACGATATTATAATTAAAGTTTCTGTATAAGATAAACAGTGTCGGCGCTGGTCGTCTGTGCTGGTCATCGATGCTGGTCTTCGGTGTCGATCATCTGTGCTGGTCGCTTATGCTGGTTGTGGTGCCAGCCATCTTTGCTGGTTGTCTGCGCTGGTCTTTGGTGCTGGTCGTCGTTACTTGTCATCTACGCTGGTCGTCTGCAATGGTCATCTGTGTTGGTTGTCTGCGCTGGTCTTTGGTGTTGGTCATTTTTGCTGGTTGTCTGCGCAGGCCTTTGGTGCTGGTCGTCTGCAATGGTCATCTGTGCTGGTTGTCTGCCCTGGTCTTTGGTGTTGGTCATTTTTGCTGGTTGTCTACGCTGGCCTGCAATGGTCATCTGTGCTGGTTCTCCATGCTGGTCGTCTGCGCTGGTCTTTGGTGCTGGTCATCGGTACTTGTTGTATGTACTGGCCGTTGGTGCTGGTCGTCTGTGATGGTCGTCTACGCCGGTCGTCTGCGCTGGTCGTGTACCTGCTCACTATAAATAAAACACTGTTCACTTTGTTGTTTTCACTGTGACGAGTCTCAGACCTCAGATCTTATCTCAGCTCTGACTCAACCCGGTCATTAACACAGAGCACCTCTGTCTGTGCTGAGCTGTCCGTCAGGACGCGGTGGTGAGACAGTCGCTGGAAGCTTAATGCCGTCCAGGTGTTTTCAGTCAGACGGTTTACAGTAACAGACTAGTGTTTTTCTAGAACATGTCCAACAGCAGCGACGCGCTGATTCATCCCGCATGTCCAGTTCGAATTAAACTAGCGTAACGAGCATTTCCTGTACTTCCTGCTCTTCAGTGACCCAACACGACGTACATGCAAGTCCAAACACGTCACTGAGCAGAACCTGATACCTCAGCGCGTCTGCTTCACGTCCAGCAGGAATAATAAAAGAGCTTGTGATGAAGATGGTGCTCAGGGTGACGGTGGAGTTTGTTTTGAAGGCCTGTACAGAGAAGCAGTGAACAGTATGACTGTGTTTTATTGTTATTAATATGAGAATAAACTGGTCTGTTTAGCTTTTATTATTATTTATCTATGTATTGTACTACTACTACTACAAATAATAATAATACTAATAATATTTTTGGCAATGGTTCTATTTTTTCTGTTTAAACTTATAAAATCTTAAATGTTTTTTTCTGAATATATATATATATATATATATATATATATATATATATATATATATATATATATATATATATATATATATATATATAATCAATGTCATTTTTATAGTAGAGGACAAAACATTCTTATATCAATGTAATATATTGGTTTTGGAGCATTTCTATTGATCCATTCATTATGAAACTTGTGTCGTGATTGAATTTTCTATATTATTTCTATATTATTTAAAGTTTTTGTTTGGTCAGAGGTGATATGGTCAGTAAGAGTGACCTGTGTGTGTGTGTGTGTGGTTATAAAGAGAGTGAAGTGATTCTGGTTTGATTGGATTTAGTGCAGCTCTGTTTGTGCCAGTACTGAATAAACAGTATGTACTGTGTTTGTATTAAATGTAGCTGCTGCTTTGTTTCTCTGTTCCGGCCGATCAGACGTCTGATCTCGTCACACGTGAAGTATATTAATATTATATGTTATTTGTAGGTCCCCTCACCCATACAGAGGTGCTTGTGCAGTGTGAACGCTGGTCTGAATGAAACCAGTTCATAACACAAAACATTCGTAATGTTTATGTTATCTGAATATCAGTATATCAGTATATCAGTATATCAATATATCTGTATATCAGTATATCAGCATATCAGTATATCAATATATGTGTATATCAGCATATCAGCATATCAGTATATCAGTATATCAGTATATCAGCATATCAGTATATCAGTATATCAGTATATCAATATATCTGTATATCAGTATATCAGCATATCAGTATATCAGCATATCAGCATATCAGTATATGAGCATATCAGCATATCAGCTTATCAGCATATCAGTATATCAATATATCAATATATCTGTATATCAGTATATCAGTATATCAGCATATCAGTATATCAGTATGTCAGTATATCAATATATCTGTATATCAGTATATCAGTATATCAGCACATCAATATTTATATCAATACATGGCCTGTTCAGAGTGAACTCGTTTGAGCGGTGTGAACTGGTCTGAGTGGTGTGAACTGGTCTGAGTTGTGTGAACTGGTCTGAGTTGTGTGAACTGGTCTGAGTGGTGTGAACTGGTCTGAGTTGTGTGAACTGGTCTGATTGGTATAAACTGTTCTGTGTGATATAAACTGGTCTGAGTTGTGTGAACTGGTCTGAGTGGTGTGAACTGGTCTGTGTGATATGAACTGGTCTGAGTTGTGTGAACTGGTCTGAGTTGTGTGAACTGGTCTGAGTGGTGAGAACTGGTCTGAGTTGTGTGAACTGGTCTGATTGGTATAAACTGTTCTGTGTGATATAAACTGGTCTGAGTTGTGTGAACTGGTCTGAGTTGTGTGAACTGGTCTGAGTTGTGTGAACTGGTCTGAGTGGTGTGAACTGGTCTGATTGGTATAAACTGATCTGTGTGATTATAAACTGGTCTGAGTTGTGTGAACTGGTCTGAGTTGTGTGAACTGGTCTGAGTGGTGTGAACTGGTCTGATTGGTATAAACTGATCTGTGTGATTATAAACTGGTCTGAGTGGTGTGAACTGGTCTGAGTGGTGTGAACTGGTCTGAGTTGTGTGACCTGGTCTGATTGGTGTGAACTAGTCTGAGTGGTGTGAACTGGTCTGATTGGTATAAACTGATCTGTGTGATATGAACTGGTCTGTGTGATATGAACTGGTCTGAGTGGTGTGAACTGGTCTGAGTGGTGTGAAATGGTCTGAGTTGTGTGACCTGGTCTGATTGGTGTGAACTAGTCTGAGTGGTGTGAACTGGTCTGATTGGTATAAACTGATCTGTGTGATATGAACTGGTCTGTGTGATATGAACTGGTCTGAGTGATATGAATTGTTCTGTGTGATATAAACTGATCTGTGTGATTATAAACTGGTCTGAGTTGTGTGAACTGGTCTGAGTGATATGAACTGGTCTGATTGGTATGAACTGTTCTGTGTGATATAAACTGATCTGTGTGATTATAAACTGGTCTGAGTTGTGTGAACTGGTCTGAGTGATATGAACTGGTCTGATTGGTATGAACTGGTCTGTGTGATATAAACTGGTCTGTGTGATATGAACTGGTCTGAGTGGTATGAACTGTTCTGTGTGATATAAACTGATCTGTGTGATTATAAACTGGTCTGAGTTGTGTGAACTGGTCTGAGTGATATAAACTGGTCTGTGTGATATGAACTGGTCTGAGTGGTGTGAACTGGGTAACCGGGTAACAGTGGAAGTGGTGGATGGTTCCAGGAGAAGAAAGAGTCTCTGTGTTGGTGGAATCTCTGCTGCCATTTCGCTGACCGCTGTCCTTTGTCCAGTGTGTATTGTTGGAGTGTAAAGGCCTCTGCCCACTGTGCTGGTCAGGGTTGAGGGAGCTCGGCGTGTGCTGCTGGCAGCTGGTGCCGCTGGTGGTTGCCGGGCTGTGATGTCATGTTTTCCCTTCCACTTCTTCTTTTCTTCTTCTTCCTACGTTTTCCGCCCCTTCTGAAGACTTGCTGGAACTCAGCTCCATCAGACTTTCCCAAACTGTCCGCCCCCTTCCAAATATCCCCCCCCCCCCCCCGTCCTGTTTAACGGGAAAAGTGTTATTATAATTATTATTATTATTATTATTAATATTATTATTATTATTATTATTATTTTTATTATTATTAAGATATGTGTTTCCACAGTGGCTTTTCTGTCCTGATGATGATGATAGTGATGATGATGATGATGATATACATGCCGGAGCTGAAGTTCAGTCAGTCTCTGATATATAAACAGCATTGCTGGAATTTAAGGGGTTAATGTTAACCCCTCTCTGAGTTTGGCATGAGCTGGGATAAAGGGGGTTGGGGGGGCTTGTGGATAGTCTTAGGGGTCTTCTTGAAAACAGAGACTCCGGGAGAAACCCGATCCCGAGTGACGTCGGAGGGCCGGAATAAGTAGAAAGTCCCACGTTGTGACCGTCCTGCCACTTTGGCGTGTGTCCAGCAGGACGCTGCCAAAAATGTGCTGAGAGAGAGAGACGGAGCGGTCTTAGAGGAGGGGGGGGAGCTAAACGAGGGGATGGCTCTGAGGAGGAGAGGAGCTGGGGTTCGTTTATGACTGCAGGAGAGGAGGAGGAGCAGGGGCGGGAGGGGAGAGAGCGAGAGCGAGAGAGAGAAAGAGAGAGAGAGAGATAAGGAGGAGAAGAAAAGACCAGAGTAGGAAAAGTCCTTTAAAGTCCTTCCCTGAGCGGCGCTGGCCTCGTTCCTCAGGAGACTGGAAGCATTTCAGCACGGCTTCTTCTGGAAATGGACCCACGATGAAAGTGTCTCGTAAGTCTTTCGGTGATCCTGACGTTCTTCTTCACGTTCTTCTTCACGTTCTTCTTCACGTTCTTCACTCGTTTGTTTGATGTTGAGGCTGAGGTGTCTGAGGTGAGACGGCTCTGCGTCTGTGAGACAGTGAGAGGAGGAATGAGTGAGGTCTGACTTTGTGAGAAGGTCCTGCATCAGTTCTGCTGTGGTTCCCCTTCAGGGCTCACAGCATCCCAGTTCTCCGAGTTCCCTCAGTTCTCCGTAACGTTACGTAATGGAACGTGTGTGTGTGATAGTGCTGCGCTAATGTGGAACAGGAGAGGAAAGCATAGCTCTGCCACGCACACGTCTGCAGGACACCTCCATCAGCGTCCACTGTCTGGACCATATGACCAGCTCACAGTTAATCAGCGTTTAATAGACTAATAATATTGATAATACCAACTGTTTACTCTCACTGGGGTGGATCCCTTAGTACCTTCAGTCTGGAACTTATTAGAACTGCAGCTTATTACACAGTAATAAAGTCTTTATTAATGATGCTGACTCTGCATGGCCTGCACTTTCTTTTAAATGTGGAATTTTAAAACATCAGGTCCTGAAAAAGGTACTAATACAAACCTGTTAACACAGACCCTAAAACTGTTTCTAGTGTTTATGGTTTGATTGCTGACGGACGTACCTGCAGATAAGCGGCTGCTGTGACGTTCGGGAACTTCAGCTTCCAGTCAAGTATAAATATATACTGTGTATCTGTTGTGGTGTTTCTGCTCTAGAACGTTCCGGCTCCTCTGCTGTGAAGGAGAAGAACATTCAGGTGGACGACCTGAATGTTCTAATAATAAATGATGTGTCACCATATTTAACATTGAAATACCTTTTTTGATACAGTATTGATTTTTAATGAATATATTACATGTAGAGATTTGTGCTGGACAGCAGTTCATAGTAGTGCTGGACGGTATGACCAGAAATTTGTATCACGTTTGAATTTTTTAAAAGATTCTAGTGGTTTCACAGTTTATGTTCATCACAGTATTTATTTATATATTTATAATTTATTTTATTTGCGTGACTGGGCTTTTCTATAGGTTCTATTTGTTTATTCTCCTGTCAGCTGTACATAGTATATAAAACATTAAGGCTTTAAATAAAGGCTGTGGTTACTATAGCGTTTTCTGTGTTTACTCAGTGTTGTTGGTATAAAGTTGGGACAGCAGTTCTTGCCCCTGGTAAGACATACTACCTTCAATCCAGCGTTTCAATCACTGCTCTAATCCCGCCTCTCACTCCCTCGACTGTCTGTAGTGGACTGTGTCCTCATATTCATGCTATTTTCCATGACAACACTGGGGGGTCATCTTTGTTTGCTGTGTGTTAGAACTTCTGGTGCACCCGCAGACACGTTGATACTAATTACAAGCAAAAGACAATAAACATATAAAATGATTAGCGTAATATGTTCAGTTAGAGGGAGTCAGTAATTGGAAGAAGATGAAAACGTGTCTTGAACAACAGAGTTACGAACACAGCACATAAAGATCAGAGTGTTGGGGGGCCGCCTTCCAAAGAAGAGGACCTGCGTCTCTAACTGAAGCTCTAAATTTAAAACATCCACCCAAACCTCCGTATGTCTGCTCTTACCATTCTGTGGAGGAGAACCAGCACCAGAGCTTCCTTATCCAGAGAAACGTCTCACTTATGAAGCTCCGAGGAAGCAGACGTGTCGGTGCTGGTGAGTCTATCAGTTCAGTAACTGTTTATGATCAGTGTCCACCGCGCTAGGCTATCTGGACTGTAACTAACACCCACGCAGAGTGGCTCGGGCAGCTGGCTGGACTTGGGTTTAACCGGCTTTCAGAAATATAAACTCACCGTCTGTGTGTAGGAGGACACGCCCACCTTCCCACTGTGCAGGTACTGATACGCTTCAGTACTTTTATAGTTTTTCATTGCTGAACCCTCTACACCTTCCAAGAGTCCAGAGTAATTAAAAACGTTGCCGTAGGTAACCTCAGACCACCTTTTCATATCATCCACCCACTGTGTTATTAACCTCAGACCACCTTATCATATCATCCACCCACTGTGTTATTAACCTCAGACCACCTTATCATATCATCCACCCACTGTGTTATTAACCTCAGACCACCTTTTCGTATCATCCACCCACTGTGTTATTAACCTCAGACCACCTTCTCATATCATCCACCCACTGTGTTATTAACCTCAGACCACCTTTTCGTATTATCCACCCACTGTGTTATTAACCTCGGATGAGACAGTGTTGTCCCATTTGAACTTCTTACTGTCTCTCTGGTCTCCTCCCATGTAACTGTATTCATTTTGGTTAGCTGAGCGGAAGTTCTAACACAAAGGTGGAACAAACACACGCTTGAAAGTGGGTGTGGAGAAATACGGTGTATAGATAGACTGTTATTGTCTGACCCTTTGGCGTAACTGGTTCACTGGTGCTACTGGTTCACTGGTGCTACTGGTTCACTGGTGCTACTGGTTCACTGGTGCTACTAGTGGACGGAGTTGAATCTGACAACTGTGATCATGTATGTTCTTGGTATTCCAGCACTGCTGAGGTGATGGAGTGAGTTGCTACGGTTACTACCAGCAGCAACAACATCGGCTCCACAGACTTTGCAGTGCACAGCCTTTCAAACCCAAAACACTTCCAGACGGCAGACGCAGCTCCTCTCTCAGACACAAGCTCTTCCTCTGCATCTCCAGTCTCACTTTCTTTATCCTCCATCTGCTTTCTGTTCCTTAATCTACAACAGCCACAGAGCTTCTCCCAGCTGGTAGCGAACTGACTGCTATGCTACCTGGCTAGCTAGCCAGCTGTACCCTGTATGCGGTTTGGCGGTGCTATTCCACGCGGCGCTCAGCAGCACTTCTAGCACCAAACAGTTTTCTATCATTAGCCGCAAGTTGACGTGTTACAGCTGTTTTTCAGATATGCTGCGGTACTAGTTCATATCGTGTTGTGTTTAAACCCCTGACCACTAGAGGGCAGAGTTGTAGTCTATGTTGAGCCAGTAGACACTAATGTTAGCATTAGCACATGGTGGTGTGTTTTTATACTGTGACAGTTTCTCTGAAATCAGATGTGAATAATCAGAACATCTCGCCGCTTATAGTATCGCAATATATCAGAATGTACTGAATCAGTAACCTGTATACACCGTCCTGCAGTACTTAATGCTTCTGATCAGACATGCTCAGATAGTCAGACTGTGATGTAATTTTTCATGGTAATGATGAATATATTACATCATCAACAGAGGTGTTGATGATGTAATAGTGACTGAAAATCAGTAAAACACTGAAAATAAACGTCCAGCTATTAAATCAGATAACAAATCAGGAAAGTACAACATGGAATATTTACTGTATTACTGATCAGTTAATCTCAATTCAATCTATTTCTCTTTTAATTAATTAAATTAATTAAATTCAGTAAAAGTTTGGATATTGTTTATGTTCTCATGTAAAAAAGGTATATTGTATACTTTCAATATACATTATATTAATAAAACATGAACAATTCTTAATATTAAATTCTTAAGTATCAGTAGTTAAACAAAAGAGAAGAGAGTACGTTCTTAAGTATAAAGGATATAAGTGTTGATTTGTGTATTAACTGGTAAACCTCTGATACCAGTACGACTAATTTCCTGCAGGTGTTGTGGAAACACTTCTTCTGACCACTGGGATAAAAGAATCCCCCTCAGGGAGAGAGAATTCCCGACGGTAGGCTCTGAGTATTAGGGCTGTGTATGGGCAAGAACCTGGCGATACGATACGTATCATGATACAGCGGTCACGATTCAATATATCGCGACTATACTGTGATACTGCAAGCAAAGTGATAGATTGTGATTTTTTAAATCCTACTATTAAAACACACCACTATATGAACAGCTCTGTCAATGTTTACAATAGCATTGCGCCCTTGTGCTGCTTGGGAATGTTGGAGTGGAGCTAAAAATGGATTACAACACTGCCATCTAGTGGTTAGAGGTTTAAACACAACACACAATGGTTCACTGTCTGCCAGAAATCTGTGTATCGATACTGTGTTTTTGAGAATCGATACAGTATCACAAAACATAATATCCCAATATTCGATATTTTCGATATTTTCTTACACCACTAATGAATATGGACGTGATGTTCTTGTCCCGCTTGTGTTTAAAGGTTCCTGTCACCTTCGAGTTACATCATCAGAAGGTTCTTCTGGTCTTTAACTCACTGCGGAACCACAAAAATAGACAAAAATAAACGATCCAGGATTACGAACACAAAGATCAGTTGCCGTGTTTAAATAACAGGATAGAACAAAAAATGGAGCCGCGAAAACCTGCAGTGTCCTGTAACAGTCATATCTTCTGCTCTGTGTTTAATTCTGAAGCTGCAGGTTGTGTTTGTTTGTAGCTCAGCCAGCGCCAATGCTAAACGCTAATGCTAAACGCTAAATGCTAACGCTGCTCTTCCAGCCTCCAATATACCCCTTATCAATTATTACTATCAAGTTAATAAAAAAATAATCAGTTAATACAGATATAATTCCGATACACATTCCGAACATCTCTTAGTGACTCTCTGGGACGTGAGTTATCAGTTAGCGGTTAGCAGTCCTGGCTAAAATAGATTCCAGTAGTTTGATTATGTAACAGACCAGATCCAGCTCAGTGACCTGCCGTGAGTTGGCGTGCGCGGAGCCTCAGGAGGAAGAACAATGAGAAGCGAGTGTGAATGCAGGGCATCCCGGGATAGTGTTACGGAACGCTGTGTTTAGCGGAATTCCCAGCTCGAGTTTCAGCCTCTCTGCGTCGTATCCGCGGCTCTGGGACAATAACGAGATCCGGCATCGCCGTCACAACCAGTGTACAACAGCGGCACGGCAACAATGGCTGTCCAGAACACTCCAGCGTACCTGCAGGCAGCTCACGTAGGAGGAGCCCCTGAGGGATCCTCTCACCTTCTGAAAGGTCCACAGGTGTGGGAGACGGTGCTGGCCGCCAGCGGTGGACGGTTGAGCTGGCAGGTTACACCGCGCTGGTGTTCTGCTCACATGCTCTGCTAATATTTACTGAGTGGAAAGTCCAGCTTGCAGTGGCAGGTCAAGTGAGTGTGGAGCAGCCTGCAGGTCTCAGTGAGGAGCTTTACATACCACACATACAGAACCGTTATCGGATTCCTCTTTGTTTGGATGTAAATATGATAGAAAATAGTAAACATAAATAATAATAATAATAATGAAACATTTCATACAAACTCAAACCTGGCTTTACTCAAACCCGCTGAACTTCTCCTGCAGCTGGACAGCGTTTTTGTTACTGCGGATAATAAACGAGTCGTTCTTCTGGAGGGACTGGAACAGAAACTGGAATTCTGTGGAAAACTGGGTGGAGACAGGAGGCTGTCAGCGTTCCCTACCAGGAGTTGAATAGGAGCCGTGACATGAGTGGGTCTCTGGGAGACGCCGCTGCTGGGAGTGGGCGGTCCCGACCATGGGAGACTCTGGGAATGTGTGTCCGTGGGATTCAGGGTGGATCCTTTTGTGTGTGGATGCTGTGACATTCAACCTCCAGATCCTGTTTCAGGTACGGAGAGTTGAGGAGGTCTGTACCTGCTGGATATCTCAGCGGGAGGAACAGGGAGCGGGAGCAGTGCTCGTGTAGTTTCGGGTCAGGTGAGAACGATCCAGGTAGAAGTTTTTGTGTCTGTTGTTGTTTATTTTGGGTGTAAATTTAATGATAAATGGACTAAAATAAACAACCCAGAATAAGCTGGATATTAAATCTGGTTCCATTAAGGTACATCAGCACCGCACGGTTGTAGAGATGATTGTAGTAATGGTTATAGCTATGGTTGTAGAGATGGTTGTAGCGATGGTTGTAGTGATGGTCATAGCTATGGTTGCAGCGATGGTTGTAGTGATGGTTTTAGCTATGGTTATAGAGATGGTTGTAGAGATGGTTGTAGTGATGGTTATAGCTATGGTTATAGAGATGGTCATAGCTATGGTTGCAGCGATGGTTGTAGTGATGGTTTTAGCTATGGTTATAGAGATGGTTGTAGAGATGGTTGTAGTGATGGTTATAGCTATGGTTATAGAGATGGTTGTAGTGATGGTTGTAGAGATGGTTGTAGAGATGGTTGTAGTGATGGTTTTAGCTATGGTTATAGAGATGGTTGTAGAAATGGTTGTAGTGATGGTTATAGCTATGGTTGTAGTGATGGTTGTAGTGATGGTTATACTGATGGTTATAGCGATGGTTGTAGAGATGGTTATACTGATGGTTATAGCGATGGTTATAGAGATGGTTGTAGAGATGGTTGTAGAGATGGTTGTAGTGATGGTTATAGCTATGGTTGTAGAAATGGTTGTAGTGATGGTTATACTGATGGTTATAGCGGTGGTTGTAGTGATGGTTGTAGCGATGGCTGTAGCAGTTGTTGTAGAGATGGTTATACTGATGGTTATAGCGATGTTTGTAGTGATGGTTGTAGAGGTGGCTGTAGGGGTGGTTGTAGAGATGGTTGTAGTGATGGTTGTAGAGATGGTTGTAGTGATGGTTATAGCTATGGTTGTAGAAATGGTTGTAGTGATGGTTATACTGATGGTTATAGAGATGGTTGTAGTGATGGTTATAGCTATGGTTGTAGAAATGGTTGTAGTGATGGTTATACTGATGGTTATAGCGATGGTTGTAGTGATGGTTGTAGCGATGGCTGTAGCAGTTGTTGTAGAGATGGCTGTAGTGATGGTTGTAGTGATGGTTGTAGTGATGGTTGTAGCGATGTTTGTAGTGATGGTTGTAGAGGTGGCTGTAGGGGTGGTTGTAGCGATGGTTGTAGTGATGGTTGTAGAGGTGGCTGTAGGGGTGGTTGTAGCGATGGTTGTAGCGATGGTTGTAGCAATGGCTGTAGTGATGGTAGTAGAGATGGTTGTAGTGATGGTTGTAGTGATGGTTGTAGTGATGGTTATAGCGATGTTTGTAGTGATGGTTGTAGAGGTGGCTGTAGGGGTGGTTGTAGCGATGGTTGTAGTGATGGTTGTAGCGATGGTTGTAGCGATGGCTGTAGTGATGGTAGTAGAGATGGTTGTAGTGATGGTTGTAGTGATGGTTGTAGTGATGGTTATAGCGATGTTTGTAGTGATGGTTGTAGAGGTGGCTGTAGGGGTGGTTGTAGCGATGGCTGTAGTGATGGTAGTAGAGATGGTTGTAGAGATGGTTGTAGAGATGGCTGTAGTGATGGTTGTAGTGATGGTTGTAGTGATGGTTATAGCGATGTTTGTAGTGATGGTTGTAGAGGTGGCTGTAGGGGTGGTTGTAGCGACGGTTGTAGTGATGGTTGTAGAGGTGGTTGTAGCGATGGCTGTAGTGATGGCTGAGAGATGGTTGTAGTGATGGTTGTAGTGATGGTTGTAGTGATGGTTGTAGCGATGGTTGTAGTAAAAGCCCTTATATGGAGTCTGTATATCAGCATTTCTCTCAGTCAGGTTAGTAATAAAACAGATTATTAATCTAATTTCTAGATGTTTATTTGTGTTTTCAGTCTGTTTATCTTTCTAGATAAGAGGTTTCTCTGGATAAAAGGACTCCAGACATGAGAAGAATGCTCTTATAATGCTCTTATTATTATATAAACTATAGGAATAATTGTTCTAGGTTGTATATGTGAGAGGTATTAACTGGATTTAAGGTGATTAAGTTGTCAGGATATGATGTAACAGTGTTTCTGGGCTGCTTGTCTGTGTGAGCTGGAGGGTTTTGGATGAAGATCTCAGTAAATGTGGTTCCCAGCCAGACATCTGCTGGTTCTTGTTTGGGTTGCATCTTCTTTTGGGTTACTAGACACTGTTTACTGGTTTGGGTTTGACAGTGTTTTTCTGGAAGCTGTGGGTTCTGAGGGTGGTCGTGTTCTCTGCATCTGTTCTGCATCCCTGTCATAGAGGCATGCGGTCAGTCAGGAGGGGTCATTGTTTAGGCTGTCGGGTACAAACAGTGCTGGTGTTCAGTGTCCGTCTGCTGGGACGTGAGGCGTAGCTACCTGTGGTTACAGGATTTAGGATGCGGGTCTAGTGCTGAGAGGTGTGCGGACCTGGTTTGTCCTGGTTGTATGTGAGTTCTGGTACGGGCTCTGAGAGTGAACGAGAGTGGACGCAGTAGAAGAAAGACAGAGCAGACCAGGTTATGTAAGGTCTCTCCTCCACGTGCTCCTATAAATAGTTGTGATAAGTCCCGGCGGAAGTGCCTGAGAGTATTCCTGGAGGCCGGACGTGGTTCTCCGTATCAGAAACGCTGTGTACAGAACCGGTAGATGCCGGTTTGAAGGCTACGTTTGGAATATGATGGAACAGTCTGGAGGGCTATTACTGCGGAATGTTATTATGGAAAAGTTTTCTAAATACATGTTTTCCTAAATGGTCACTGGGTCCAGTACTGTAAGAGCCGGACACAGTGGGATTGCTGTCCAAGTGCGGAATTCTAACATAACATCTGTGTCCCATTAAACACGCGCGGCAGCAGACGGCTCGTTTGGTCTGTAACTGCTGCACTGTTTAAGGTGGACCGCCGAACTGAAGCTGAAGCCTCGCATGAGATCAGAGCTTCAGCCAGAACACGTAACCGAGACTCTCTGGTCACAGCTGGAATGTCCATGTGATAGAAAAATACTTACCACAGTGCCGCCCTCTCCAGTCAAACACTCTATAGCTTTAAAACAGGGCTGTCAGTGAGTTTCAACAGATTAAAGGGGAATTCCACCAAAATATTTTATCATTCTGTCATAACAGTGTAAAAAAGTGGCTCAGAGAGTGTTCTGGTGTGAAGTGGTTAAAATGGCGTTTACAGTAGTGATGATTATGTTTACAGTGGTGGTGATGTTTACAGGGATGATGGTGTTTACAGTAGTGGTGTTTACAGTGGTGATGATGGTGTTTACAGTGGTGGTGGTGGTGTTTACAGTGGTGGTGATGGTGTTTACAGTGGTGATAATGTGTTTACAGTGGTAGTGGTGTTTACAGTGGTGACGGCGTTTACAGTAGTGATGATTATGTTTACAGTGGTGGTGATGTTTACAGGGACGATAGTGTTTACAGTAGTAGTGGTGTTTACAGGGTGATGATGGTGTTTACAGTGGTGGTGGTGGTGTTTACAGTGGTGGTGGTGTTTACAGTGGTGATGATGGTGTTTACAGTGGTGGTGATGATGGCGTTTACAGTGTTGGTGATGTTTACAGTGGTGATGATGATGATGGTGTTTACAGTGGTGGTGATGGTGTTTACAGTGGTGGTGGTGTTTACAGTGGTGATGATGGTGTTTACAGTGGTGGTGATGATGGTGTTTACAGTGTTGGTGATGTTTACAGTGGTGATGATGATGGTGTTTACAGTGGTGGTGATGATGGTGTTTACAGTGGTGGTGATGATGGTGTTTACAGTGGTGGTGATATTTACAGTGGTGGTGATGGTGTTTACAGTGGTAGTGGTGTTTACAGTGGTGATGGTGTTTAGAGTGGTGATGATGGTGTTTACATTGGTGGTGATGATGGTGTTTACAGTGTTGGTGATATTTACAGTGGTGGTGTTTACAGTGGTGGTGATATTTACAGTGGTGGTGTTTACAGTGGTGGTGATGGTTACCGTGGTAGTGGTGATGTTTACAGTGGTGATGATGTTTACAGTGGTGATGGTGTTTACAGTGGTGGTGATGTTGTTTATAGTGGGGGTGATGGTGTTTGCAGTGGTGGTGATGGTGTTTAGAGTGGTGGTAATGGTTACCGTGGTAGTGGTGATGTTTACAGTGGTGATGATGTTTACAGTGGTGATGGTGTTTACAGTGGTGGTGATGTTGTTTATAGTGGTGGTGATGGTGTTTGCAGTGGTGGTGATGGTGTTTACAGTGGTGGTGATGGTGTTTAGAATGGTGATGGTGTTTACAGTAGAGGTGATGGGTCACCATGTCTACAAAACAATCATACACATTGTATTTACCATCAAACCCACCAGTGAACCTGCACGTGTCTTCTGAGTTTATATGGATGTTGATGATGATAAAGATTTACTGTAATAACTTTCTGTGAGGGAGCTTTTAGAGGTGGACATCTGGCTTCTGCTACACCCACCAACACTGTCCCCATCAAACAGCTCTTTGATCACTGAGATACAGGAGAACATCAAGCTGCTTAAGATCTGAGAACATCCACAGGTGTTTCAGACCACCCTTCCACTGTGACGAGACATCTTAACACTGTGGTCTGGAGGTTGTTGTCCTGCTGGACATGTGATGAGCAGTGACTCAGCGTCAGTGTTTATACGTCCCGTTTACAGTGGACCGCGTGTGTATACGTCTTAAGTGACTATAAAAGCCTGTCTGTACGCCCGATAGGCCACATGGGCCCCTAAAGTTTTTACTGCAGTTTAATGCTGAGGAAGCGAGAAGGTCACTCACAGCCTGTGCTCTCCTCCAGTGGACAACAGTTTGATGGCTCTAACAAGGATAAACTGTTCTTGTGTTGCAGAGATTGAGGCGAAGGAGGCGTGTGATTGGCTGCGGGCTGCAGGATTCCCCCAGTACGCGCAGCTGTTCGAAGGTAACTATCTGAATCCACACACGTCAAGCGGTCATCACACCCTGAAGTGTTATGGTGGTACAGCACATGCTGACCTCATTCAGACCCTCATACGGCCGTACGGCGTCACCAGCTCACAAAGAGCCCGAGTTTAGACAGCACGGTTAGATCTGGACATGTTTAGAGACTTTAATAGAGGCTTTGATGTCTGGAAGCGCTGCCCAGTCTCTCTCTCTCTCTCTCTCTCTCTCTCTCTCTCTCTCTCTCTCTCTCTCTCTCTTTCTCTCTCTCTCTTTCTCTCTCTCTATCTGTCTCTCTCTCTCACTGTCTCTATATCTGTCTGTCTCTCTCTCTGTATCTATATCTGTCTGTCTGTCTGTCTGTCTCTCTCTCTGTATCTCTCTCTTTCGTTCTCTCTCTTTCTGTCTGTCTCTCTGTATCTGTCTCTCTCTCACTGTATCTATATCTGTCTGTCTGTCTGTCTCTCTCTCTGTATCTGTCTCTTTCTCTCCCTCTCCCTGTATCTGTCTCTTTCTCTCTGTATCTCTCTCTTTCTTTCTCTCTCTCTCTGTGTCTGTCTCTCCCTATCTCTCTTTCTGTATCTCTCTCTCTCTCTTTCTCTCTCTCTCTCTCTCTCTCTCTCTCTCTCTCATCTCTCTCTGTCACTTTCTGTTTCTCTCTCTCTGTTTCTTTCTCTGTATCTCTCTCTCTCTTTGTCATCTGTCTATCTCTCTCACTGTATCTATATATGTCTGTCTGTGTCTGTCTCTTTCTCTGTATCTGTCTCTTTCTCTCTGTATCTCTCTGTCTGTCTCTCCCTATCTCTCTTTCTGTATCTCTCTCTTTCTCTCTCTGTGTCTGTCTATCTCTCTCTCTCTCACACACACACACTCTCTCTCTCTCTCTGTCTCTCCCTCTCTCTCTCTGTTTCTTTCTCTGTATCTCTCTCTCTCTTTGTCATCTCTCTGCCACTCTGTTTCTCTCTCTCTCTCTCTCTCTCTCTCTCTCTCTCTCTCTCTCTCTCTCTCTCTCTCTCTCTCTACTTTACAACGTGATGCTGCTATAGAGCCTCATAGAGCTATAACTAACTGACAGGAGGTGCCAGACTTAGACCAGCTCCCGTCTACAGGTACCCATTACAACCAGCCACAGATCTGATACGTATCCAATCTGGGACCACATATGAAAGTGGCTGAAGTGAACACTTGATTTACACACATCTAGGAACTGTCCTAACGAATGACATGAACATTTTTCCTTAATGTGAACAGATCTAATTATTTCAGGGCACCACATCTGATCTCTTCGAATCAGATCCACTTTCATATGTGGTCCTATAAAGTAACAGTAATAAAGAGTTTAGAACATTAATAACACTAATGTCAGATTTCTGATGCTGTATTGAATGAATGTGAGGTGCTTACACTTTTACACCTACCGATGACCTTCAGCTCCGCTTACCGTGATCGAATCCGTGTCTCCATATTTCCGCGGAGCTGCACGTCATCCGCACTGTTAGGAATTTCCACTGGTTCCCGAGCAGAACACGGTGAGCCCGGCCGAGTCTGTGGTTTCGCTTAAATGTGAAATGCAGCTCCGTCGCTCCGAGCGAGAGAGAGAGAGAGAGAGGAAACGTAACTGCTCTGATGGAATGTTAGCTCTAGGAGGCTCTGGATCTGGTCATGGCGTTACATAAGCTGGGCGCCATCCTCCGAGCGGCTCGCCGTGCCTGCGCAGGTCCGGACTCAGCTTTTGGGGGGCAGACTTCTCTTTATACGAGCAAACAGGCCGGCGCTTCCAGCCTTGGCCGCCGCTCTGGAAAGAATGTGTTGTTGGGAATTTGGAAAAGCCACTGTTTTTAACTTGAACATGCGGAACTGTTAGGAAACAAGCTCAACACACTTCATTACTGACGTGGAACACCAGCTGTTGGTGATGGTGGAGGCGATGGCGTTGGTGTTGGAGGTGATGGTGGAGGCACTGGCGTTGGTGATGGAGGTGATGGTGGAGGCACAGTGCGAGTCTGATGTTTGTCTTTCTTTGTAGACTCTCAGTTCCCGATAGACATCTCTCCTGTGAAGAAAGATCATGACTTCCTGGATAAGGACCTTGTGGAGCCTCTATGCCGGTAAGGAATTACTCTGAATGTCTTTAATGATAATAATCATAACGCTGATGTTTCTCAGTGATGAGTCTGAATGTTTGAGTGTTTAAGAATGATTGACAAGGTTATTATGAGACCGTCCAGCATCATTTTATCTCTCTCTCTCTCTCGCTCGGCCACTCTCTCTCTCTCTCTTCCTCTGACTCTACCCAGTCTCTGCCAATTACATATTGCTATAACTGGCGTTCCAGGCTGGAGTGGGAATAACAGAGATGCTGTTCTCCCTGTTTCTAGAGTTCTGATTTTGGTATGGTCTGGATCTGGACCTGGACCTAGATCTGGACCTAGAGGAGGTCTGGTTTTGGTTCTGGGCCTGGTTCTGGATGTGGTCTGGATCTGGATCTGGGTCTGGATCTTGGTCTGGACCTTGTCTGGATATGGATCTGGACCTGGTCTGGTTTGGTTTGACTCTATGATGCTCCTCCTGATTCTCGTGTGAGCTTCATGACGTTTCAGATGACTAGGCAGGTCTGAAAACACTAATAAAGACAGGGATCAGTTTTCGTTAGCGTGAGTGTCTAAAGTGGCCCGTATTCCCGAAGGAACTGAACCGGATCTGTTGCCAGAGTGACAGTGAAGATCATCTCCGCTGCTAAACAATTATACATTGTCAATCTTGGCTCAAGTGACCAAACACTGTTGTTCTGCGTCACCGTGGGCGGTTATTTCTCCCTGTCAGTGTTTTTAGTCTGTATCAGTAGTTGCGCGGCTCCTCCAGGAGCTTGAGGAGCTCCTTACTGGTATCCCACGTTTTACCCTGCCTGACTCACAGGAAGGTGTGCAGCAGGTCAGAGGTGGCTGTGATATCTCAGCTTTGCTTCTCCTGCATCATTCCGAGGCTGAATATGTATCTTTTTCAACTGAGATGAAAGAAGCCCTGCGGCGATTCAGGTCGTCATGGAAACTGCCCTGGTAGGGAAGCGCGGGGCAGGAGAGGGAGGAGGCCTTTTCCACAACTCAATCTGCTCCGACTCTAAACAGCCCTTAAGCAACTCATCGAAATTCCAAACCAGCTCACTGTTGTAAGGAAACAATGGCAGGTCCTCCCACTTCTCCCTCTCATTCACCCTGACTTTTCACTCCTCTCCCCACCCGCGGGGGTGGGCCGTGGTGGAGAATGCAGGGCATCTCAGCAGGGCTGTGATTCTGTGGTCAGCAGCTTCATCTTTGGTCCAGTAGTGCATTTCATTGACGTCACTTTGCAGCAGGTCTGAGCTCTGAGTACCAGTTATTCCTACACCTGTGATCTTCATTTAAACACTTCAGTTGGAAGCTGTTCACAGCATCGGCTAGTACAGCAGAGACGCTTCCCTTCGAGGGTTAGAACCCAGATTTACACAGCAGGGCTGTGACAATAACCTGTTACAGCTATACATTCGGTCATCTGGTGTCTACCAAGGGGTTCAGCTTGTTACCGGCATCACTGCGTACTGAGTGCATTGGGTGTTTAGTATGAGATTTAAATATAGTTTAAATTTCTCTCACACGGTAAAGCCTGTACAGTCGCCTATAGCCAGTTAACACTGATTTAGCAGCTGTGGCCATGAATATAGTTTCTGAGTCAATTTGGCCACATTTTGGCTTTAAGCCACACGACAAGAGGCAGCTGGTATATGTAGACGAGGCACATTTGTAGGAAAAACTGTGTCTAATCTAAGATCACATAATAGAAAACCATCTTGCAGTGTTTTCCAGTGTTGCGTCTAATTCAGTTCCCTCTTAAATTCATGTTTCTCCTGATCAACCACTTTCACACAGCTCTGGAACAGCAGAAATAGGATTAGACAGGGTCATCTGGTCAAAGCAGGTGAAGCAGTAGCATCAGACGGCACAGGATGGGCAGTTGTTCAGCATCAGACCACACAGGATGGGCAGTTGTTTAAGATCAGACCGCAAAGGATGGGCAGTTGTTCAGCATCAGAGCGCACAGGATTAGTAGTTGTTCAACATCAGACCACACAGGATTAGTAGTTGTTCAACATCAGACCGCACAGAGTGGGCAGTAGTTCAGCATCAGACCGCACAGGATGGGCAGTTGTTCAGCATCAGACCACACAGGATGGGCAGTTGTTCAGCATCAGACCACACAGGATGGGTAGTTGTTCAACATCAGACCACACAGGATTAGTAGTTGCTCAACATCAGACTGCACAGAGTGGGCAGTAGTTCAGTATCAGACCGCACAGGATGGGCAGTTGTTCAGCATCAGACCACACAGGATTAGTAGTTGTTCAACATCAGACTGCACAGAGTGGGCAGTAGTTCAGTATCAGACCACACAGGATGGGCAGTTATTTAGTATCAGACCACAAAGGATGGGCAGTTGTTAAGTATCAGACCGCACAGGATGGGTAGTTGTTCAGTATCAGACCTCACAGGATGGGCAGTTGTTCAGTATCAGACCACACAGGATGGGCAGTTGTTTAGTATCAGACCATCCAGGATGAGTAGTTGTTCAGCATCAGACCGCACAGGATAGGCAGTTGTTCAGCATCATATCACACAGGATGGGCAGTTGTTCAGCATCAGACCGCACAGGATAAGTAGTTGTTCAGCATCAGACCACACAGGATGGGCAGTTGTTTAACATCAGCCCACACAGGATGGGCAGTTGTTCAGTATCAGACCACAAAGGATGGGCAGTTGTTAAGTATCAGACTACACAGGATGGGCAGTTGTTTAGTATCAGACCACACAGGATGGGCAGTTGTTCAGCATCAGACCACGCAGGATGGGCAGTTGTTCAGCATCAGACCACACAGGATGGGCAGTTGTTTAGTATCAGACCACACAGGATGGGCAGTTGTTCAGTATCAGACCACACAGGATGGGCAGTTGTTCAGCATCAGACCACACAGGATGGGCAGTTGTTTAGTATCAGACCACACAGGATGGACAGTTGTTTAGTATCAGACCGCACAGGATGGGCAGTTGTTTAGTATCAGACCACAAAGGATGGGCAGTTGTTTAGTATCAGACCGCACAGGATGGACAGTTGTTTAGCATCAGACTGCACAGGAAGGGTGCATGACTGTGGAATAGCCAGGGATCAGACATTACAGCCAACACTGTACTGCTAAAGCACATACGATTCCACTAAACTCTGTAAACTCTGTGTGGCTGTAAAAGTGTTTCTTACACAGTCTGAGGTTTCTGGCCTTCAGACAACGTTACGTAATGTCACCGGTTTGTGTTCATTAATAAGTTATACTGCCTTCATGGTCAGCCCTGAACGTTCACAGCCCCAGTCTCGCTACGTTAACTCACTGCTAGGTCGCGTCTTAGTGACATGCTGTAATTTATCCCCTCTGTTTATGCGCCTCACTGTCACAAAACAGTCACAAGCCAATATAACGGGTCATAAAAGAGCCGTGATTATCAGGCCGCGAGCACGGCCCCCTCGCGCAGGCCGCTCGCATGGAATGTGGCGTCATCGTTTCCATCTTCGCTGCCTCCGTTTTACTGTTTCAGTGGCTTTTAATAAACATCTGAAGAAGCTTTCCCACAAAGTCTCCGGAGTCAGAGAGCAGGCTCCCGAGAGCAGGCTGCCGAGTCTTTCCCGTTTTATTGACTATAAGAAATATCGTCGCGTGCTATTGTGAGGTCGTAATTGAAACCAGCGCTTAATTGACTCGGTGGACCAACAAAGCATCTCCAGGGAGACAGATCTGAGCTCTGAGTCGGGGCGAGGCTGAAAATGCCCAGCTGCCTAACTATCCCAGCAGTTTCCTTTCTTCTTTTTTAAATGACCTGTGTTTGTGTGTTAGATAGATCTGACCTGCATGGGTTACACTAGGAATGGCTTCTGATTCATTTTCCCGGGTTTGGTGAGGGGGTGACTGTGTGGGCTTCCTCAGACCACCATACCCAGTCCAGAAAGAGTCCTTAGCCAAAGGGGGAAGATCTCAGTTTATCTCACACAGGCAGACAGCCTGGAAAGCCTTGCAGGCCTGAATTATCATTAGGGGTCACGGGTGCTGCCTCAAACAGGGGCGCCTGGTTCAGGCAGCACCACCACAGCTGCTAATACATGCCCAGGTAGCCATGTAGCTGCAATGTGGCATCACCTAGGCAGCTGGTCTCCACCTCCAGTGTAGCACTGCTCATGTATGCAACACCACCAGTCCAGGCAGCACCACAGCTGCAGTACAGCATCATCCAGGCGTCTGGTGGCCGATCCAGGCTGCATCATAGCTGCAATAGAGCATTGCTCAAACAGCCAACCCAACAAGCCACAGCTGGAAAAACTCGGTGGATGGGATGGGAAGCTCCTCAGCAAGCAGGGAAACATAAACACATACCCACAAATATGGGTGTGTTTAAAAAATAGATTTTTCGATTCAAATCAATCTTCATTTGAATAATCCGATATCGATACGTATAAATCCGAGATCGATCTTTAAAATTAGCATTCCAGAGCATTCTTATCCAGAAAAATGACTCGATTATAAAGCTCAGAGGAAGCAGACGCGTCGGGTGTTTGCGAGTTAAGTAGCTGTTTTCTGATCAGTGTCCACCGCGCTAGGCTATCTGGACTGTAACTAACACCCACGCAGAGGGGCTCGGGCAGCTGGCTGGACTTGGGTTTAACCGGCTTTCAGAAATATAAACTCACCATCTGTGTGTAGGAGGACACGCCCACCTTCCCACTGTGCAGGTACTGATACGCTTCAGTACTTTGATAGTTTTTCATTACTGAACCGTCTACACCTTCCGAGAGTACAGAGTAATTAAAAACGTCAGGTTACCCAAGGTAACCTCAGACCACCTTTTCATATCATCCACCCACTGTGTTATTAACCTCAGACCACCTTTTCATATCATCCACCCACTGTGTTATTAACCTCAGACCACCTTTTCATATCATCCACCCACTGTGTTATTAACCTCAGACCACCTTTTCATATCATCCACCCACAGTGTTATTAACCTCAGACCACCTTTTCATATCATCCACCCACTGTGTTATTAACCTCAGACCACCTTTTCATATCATCCACCTACTGTGTTATTAACCTGGGAGGAGACAGTGTTGTCCCATTCGAAATTCTTACTGTCTCTCTGGTCTCCTCCCATGGAACTGTATTCATTTTGGTTAGCTGAGCGGAAGTTCTAACACAAAGGCGGAACAAACACATGCTTGAAAGTGGGTGTGGCCAAATACAGTGAATATAAACATATAAACACTAATGTTTTTAGTAATGGTAGTTTGAGTGTTCCTTGTACATTTACCACATTAGTTCTCTGAAAATCTCTTTTCATATTCAAACCAAACATATTATTGTAACTTGTAACCCAATTCAATTTGATTTCCGATTCGATTAGATTCAATTCAGTATCGATTCATTTAGGGATATCCTAAATGAATCGATATTGAATTGAATCTAATCGAATCGGAAATCAAATTGAATTGGGGCCTTGGTAATCAGGCTCGAATCGATCCGGGAAATCAGTGACGATACCCAGCCCTACCCACAAACAGTACACTGATGATAGATCAGGAACACAGGTTACTACACCCCACAGCGCTGTACTGCTAAGAGTAGGCAAGGGAGCGCAGATCCTGGGACAGTTTCATGCCTATTTAGGTTTACTATAGGCAGAGCCGGCGCTGGGGGAGGAGCCACACTCCCAAGTGCTGGTACATCTCTAATGAGTGATATAGAAGAAGTGGCTTACCGGTATGAATCTCATGTGTTGTGTGTTTTCTTCTCATCCAGGCGGCTGAACACGTTGAACAAGTGTGCTTCTATGAAACTCGACGTGAATCTTCCGAAGAAGAAAGTAAGTGCCACGATATCTTGTCGAGTCTGAATGTCAGTAAACAGTTTGCTCTCATTGTGCGATGCCATTGTTGCCGGGCGAGCTTTCAATTACCTGCTCATTATCCGAGTGAAGAGGCAATTCCTGCCCTCTTTCAGAAGCACATTCCATTCCAGCTCCACACACCTTTTCATCCCCGCAGCCTATCCTGATATTTGAGAATTCCCGGTTGCCGTGTGTGACTCGGTCAAACTCCTTCAAAACAGCTTTGAGCAAAGTGAGCTGCCCTCTCAGTGACGGGGATTTGTTTGTACGTTGCTGATCTCTGTTCTCGGTGGAGCTGAATTCCCTGAGCGGAAAGTGATATCCCGTGTTACGTCACACGGCGTATATCAGCAGAAACGGGAAAGATCATTCCAGGCCAGCTTCTGGAACAGCTGCCGGCACATAGGAGTTGTTTAAAATCAGTGGTTTGTAACACCTCCTGGTGTTTGGGGTCCCAACGTGCGCTACTCCAGCACTGTCTGGCTGTTAACTCACTCAAACATAGCAGCACTGAGGGTCTTCCACACGTTCACCAAGTTCTGACTTGTAATATAGCATATTGTAAAGTCTTTGAGAGGGATTCCAGGCATAGTTACAGTTGCTACACTACAGCGCCCCCTTGAGGTAGACAATGCTGCAGCTCTTGTTAGTTCAGAACACCAAAGAGAGACGTTCACCGATTGGTGGATGAAGCAGCTAAACAATGACAGCACAAGTTTATTTTAGGGACATCCCACAATGCTGGCCTTCAAGAGGGTCCAAGAGGTTCATCAGGAGGTCTCTGAGACCCCCGGGACCCTGTGTATTTCACACCTTTTGTTTAATTAACACTGAGCCAAACTGAAGCGTAGCTTATATTTAGAGCAGTTTCAACTGCAAATGAAATAAGGGGGTCTCTAAACTTGCCCGAATAAAATCTCTACTTACTCCACTGACTACAGTTTCTCCTCTTACTCTGCAGAGCGAGGACTCGGATGAGGACGACTTGTTTGCTATTAGCGACAAATGGACCTTTGAGTGGAGCAGCCGGCGCTGGTCCAGACTCCAGGATATTAACTGTCTCCTGGAGGGTGTTGAGCACGAGGAGCGGCCAGAGGATTGTCCCCTACGGGCGACGCCGAGCAGCGAGAGCGTCCTGACCGACCTGAGTGAGCCTGAGGTTTCCTCCCTGCACAGCGAAAGCAGCGGTGGAGGGGTCCGAGGCCACAGCGCAGAGGATTCAGACGGCTCGCACCACACGCGCTCGGACTCGGCTGCAACCATGCCTGACCGGACCTCACTGGGTGTGGCCCACCATGCCCGATCACACCTTGGTGGCGATGGCTCACAGCACACATGCTCGGATCCAGCCACCATGCACGAGAACACCTCGCGGGTGGTTTCCAACTCTCCGGACCTCCCCTGCTACGGCTCGCTTCCCACCAAGCACGGCAAGCGTGGCCGGGCGAGAGCTAAGGACTTTCTGCGACGCATGGAGACACTGCGGTCGCGTGGGGTGCAGAGTGGAGGCCGCAGGGCGGTAGTAATCAGTGCGCCTGTTCTCCAGCACGAACCCCAAACGGTGAAGGCTCTGCGCTGCGTGGAGATCAACGTCAATGGTGATGGAAGGTTGCCTGAACCGCCCGCCAGTGCTGGCCTACAGTCCAGCAGCGAGGGCAGCAGCAGTCAGTCCAGCACACCCAGCTTGAAGGAACGCAAGGCCATCCGCAACGACCACAAGCGCAGCGGCATGTACCTGGAGGACCTGGACGTGTTCTCCAGCGTAGTTCAGGGCAAAAGGGTGGCCGAGCAGAACCGGCGTAACGAGTTTCGCTCCTATGAAGACCTAGTAGTCCATATCCCCAAAGACCACAAGCCTGGGACGTTTCCCAAGGCCCTCTCCATCGAGAGCCTGTCGCCCACAGCGGCACCTATCAGCAGACCTCCGGAGGTCCAGCGTCAGCCCAGCATCAAAGAGCCACGGCCGATCACGCAGTGCTGCTCGCGGGGCAGCCGGATCAGCATCTACGACAACGTGCCTGGTTCTCACCTCTACGCTAGCACGGGGGACCTGATCGACCTGGAGAAGGAGGATCTGTTTCCGCACCTGGACGATATCCTGCAGCACGTGAACGGACTGCAGCAGATCGTGGATCACTGGTCCAAGAACGTTCTGCCGACCGGAGAGAATGCGGACAAGGGCCAGAAAGTGGAGGTGGACGGAAACGCCCAGTCGTCCAGTCACATCATGCTGGATTTGGAGGGTCAATCCACGCTGGAGGGGCAGGCCACCCCCAGTGATGGGGACAGGGACGCCATCTCGCTGAACGATACTGAATCTACAGGGATGAGAGAGAGGAGAGACTCCGGAGTGGGCGCGTCACTCACCAGACCAAACCGGTAAGACTTACAGGTTCATGTCCACAAGACTCCCAGTGTAGACCAGACTCGGCTAAACCAAACCTTCTTTGGTGAAATCATAAGTAATTAATGAGTTCTGCTCTGATTGGCTGGTTTACAGCAGTGATGATCACACAGAAGCAACATAGACCAAATAAAATGAGCCTCTGTGTAAATAAGCTCCGCCCACATAGTCTTTACTAGTTAGCTATGCTAGTTACTTAGACTGGCTAGTATTTAATGTTATCTATCAAAACATAACATCAAACACAAAGTAGATTAAAGTGTGTCTCTGTGAAACTTTCAGTTTAAGATGATCTGCTTCAACCAGCACACAGTGATCCACTCACACAGCATGGCTGCTACTTCCAGTCACTGTTGTGGTTGTGGTGCTAATAAAGGTGGAGCTGCTCGTCTCTTCAGTCTCTTCAGTGTTGAACGCTGAGCTGAAGCTGCTCCATGTTGTCAGAGTGTTGGAGAATGTAGCTCTGACAGTTGGGTTGTTGTTCTGGTTGCTGGTTGGTGTTGTGGTTGTGTGTAAATGTTCTGGTTGGTGTTGTGGTTGTGTGTAAATGTTCTGGTTGCTGGTTGGTGTTGTGGTTGTGTGTAAATGTTCTGGTTGGTGGTTGGTGTTTTGGTTGTGTGTAAATGTTCTGGTTGCTGGTTGGTGTTGTGGTTGTGTGTAAATGTTCTAGTTGCTGGTTGGTGTTGTGTGTAAATGTTCTGGTTGTTGTGGTTGTGTGTAAATGTTCTGGTTGCTGGTTGGTGTTGTGGTTGTGTGTAAATGTTCTGGTTGTTGTGGTTGTGTGTAAATGTTCTGGTTGCTGGTCGTTGTTGTGGTTGTGTGTAAATGTTCTGGTTGCTGGTTGGTGTTGTGGTTGTGTGCAAATGTTCTGGTTGCTGGTTGTTGTTGTTGTGGTTGTGTGTAAATGTTCTGGTTGCTGGTTGGTGTTGTGGTTGTGTGTAAATGTTCTGGTTGCTGGTTGTTGTTGTGGTTGTGTGTAAATGTTCTGGTTGCTGGTTGGTGTTGTGGTTGTGTGTAAATGTTCTGGTTGCTGGTCGGTGTTGTGGTTGTGTGTAAATGTTCTGGTTGCTGGTTGTTGTTGTGGTTGTGTGTAAATGTTCTGGTTGCTGGTTGTTGTGGTTGTGTGTAAATGTTCTGGTTGCTGGTTGTTGTTGTGGTTGTGTGTAAATGTTCTGGTTGCTGGTTGGTGTTGTGGTTGTGTGTAAATGTTCTGGTTGCTGGTTGTTGTTGTGGTTGTGTGTAAATGTTCTGGTTGCTGGTTGGTGTTGTGGTTGTGTGTAAATGTTCTGGTTGCTGGTTGGTGTTGTGGTTGTGTGTAAATGTTCTGGTTGTTGGTTGGTGTTGTGGTTGTGTGTAAATGTTCTGGTTGCTGGTTGTTGTTGTAGTTGTGTGTAAATGTTCTGGTTGCTGGTTGTTGTTGTGGTTGTGTGTAAATGTTGGGGGTGTAAATATTAACCAGTCTGTTACGTAACAGTGTAGGATTTGGAGTTTGTTATGGCTGGCGGGTTTTACATCCAACACACTGTTGACTGAAGTGTCTTTGTGTTCTGTGTTTAGTTTGCGATGGCCCAGTTTCCAGATCTCCAATCGCCTCAGCCATTCAGTGGCCTCCCTACAGATCACCAACCAGTCTGCAGGTCAGCTCAGCCTGCTGCAGAAGTTCTCCCTGCTGCGACTGACAGCCATCATGGAGAAATACTCATTGTCCAACAAACACGGCTGGACCTGGTAAGACAAACGTCCTTATATGTCCTTAGTAAGGATGGCACTTGTCATCCTGATGTTCTTCATAACTATTGTCGCTCATTAAGCCTCGATATTCATAAGTGTGTCAAATCTTCTCAGGTCAGTACCAAAGTTCATGAAGCGGATGAAGGTTCCTGACTATAAGGATAAGAACGTGTTTGGTGTTCCTCTGATCGTGCACGTCCAGCGCTTCGGTCAGCCTCTACCTCTAGGCCTCCAGCAGGCTCTCCGCTACCTCAGGAGTCAATGTCTCGACCAGGTTAGATGCTATACCTTCACTGCCGGTGGACACATGTTGATAGGTTCTCTCTTAATGAAGCTGAGTAATGGAATTCTGTTCATTCGGTGCTGTTCTGGTTTAACCTGGTGTCCACTACGATCTCCAGGTGGGTCTCTTCCGCAAGTCGGGGGTGAAGTCTCGCATCCAGGCGCTCAGGCAGATGAACGAGAGCTCTCCAGAGGATGTGAACTACGAGGATCAGTCCGCCTACGATGTGGCCGACATGGTGAAGCAGTTCTTCAGAGACCTTCCAGAACCTCTGCTCACCAGCAAACTGGGAGAAACCTTCCTCCATATCTACCAATGTGAGGATACATACTCACGCAGTGTTCTTCACAGAAACATCACCAGGAAAACACAGTGGTGGTGAATGGAACCAGACGTCCACCTCTAAAAGCTCCCTCACAGAAAGTTATTAGAGTAGATGTTATAAAGACACTGTCTGGTGTCTGAGACGCTGTTTATGATAGTTTAGAGAAGATTTCAGTCTTAAACTCCATTCATGGTGGAGGGATACATGCAGGACGCTGTGAGGTTAAAATAGTCCCCAAAGAAAACCTAGTATTTTCAGATTCTCCAGATTTTACCATTAACATCCATATAAACTCAGAAGATACATGTAGGTTCACTGGTGGGTTTGATAGTAAATACAATGTGTATATTTGTGATATAGATATGGTGACCCCCTGGTTCCTATTACCACCACTGTACCACCATCACCACCACTGTAAACACCACCACCACCACTGTAACACCATCACCACCACTGTAACACCATCACCGCCACTGTAACACCATCACCACCACTGTAAACACCACCACCACCACTATAAACACCATCATCACCACTGTAAACACCACCACCACCACTGTAAACACCATCACCACCACTATAAACACCATCACCACCACTGAAACACCATCACCGCCACCACCACTATAACACTATCACCACTTTTACACCATCACTGCCACTGTAACACCATCATCACCACCACCACTATAACACCATCACTGCCACGGTAACACCATCATCATCACCACCACTATAACACCATCACCGCCACTGTAACACCATCACCACCACTGTAAACACCACCACCACCACTGTAAACACCACCACCACCACTATAAACACCATCACCACCACTGAAACACCACCACCACCACTGTAACACCATCATCACCACCACCACTATAACACCATCACCACTTTTACACCATCACTGCCACTGTAACACCATCATCACCACCACCACTATAACACCATCACTGCCACTGTAACACCATCATCACCACCACCACTATAACACCATCACCGCCACTGTAAACACCACAATCACCACTGTAACACCATCACCGCCACTGTAACACCATCATCACCACCACCAATATAACACCATCACTGCCACTGTAACACCATCATCACCACCACCACTGTAAACACCATCACCGCCACTGTAAACACCACAATCACCACTGTAACACCATCACCACCACTGTAAACACCATCACCCCCACCACTGTAAACATCACCACCACTGTAAACACCATCACCACCACTGTAAACACCATCACCACCACTGTAAACATCACCACCACTGTAAACACCATCACCACCACCACAGTAAACGCCATCACCATCACAGTAAACACTATCACCACCACTGTAAACTCCACCACCACCACAACTGTAAACACCATCACCACCACTGTAAACACCATCACCACCACTGTACACACCATTACCACCACTGTGAACATCACCACCACTGTAAACACCATCACCACCACTGTAAACACCATCACCACCACTGTAAACATCACCACCTCTGTAAACACCGTCACCACCACTGTAAACATCACCACCACTGTAAACACCATCACCACCACTGTAAACACCGTCACCACCACTGTAAACATCATCACCACCACTGTAAACACCGTCACCACCACTGTAAACACAATCACCACCACTGTAAACACAATCACCACCACTGTTAACACCGTCACCACCACTGTAAACACCATCACCACCACTGTAAACACCGTCACCACCACTGTAACCATCATCACCACTACTGTAAACACCGTCACCACCACTGTAAACATCATCACCACCACTGTAAACACCGTCACCACCACTGTAAACACAATCACCACCACTGTAAACACAATCACCACCACTGTTAACACCGTCACCACCACTGTAAACACCATCACCACCACTGTAAACACCGTCACCACCACTGTAACCATCATCACCACCACTGTAAACACCGTCACCACCACTGTAAACACCATCACCACCACTGTGAACATCATTACCACCACTGTAAACACCATCACCACCACTGTACACACCATCACCACCACTGTACACATCACCACCACTGCAAACACCATCATCACCACTGTAAACACCGTCACCACCACTGTAAACATCACCACTACTGTAAACACCGTCACCACCACTGTAAACACCGTCACCACCACTGTAAACACCATCACCACTACTGTAAACACCGTCACCACCACTGTAAACACCATCACCACTCATCTGCTCACCTGCAGTGGAGAGAAATTCAGAGCTCTGTAATTAAGATTAACTGACTTTAATCTGTACATAATTACAGGGCGTTATGCTCTCCAAGCACACGGGCCTCCTGGCAACCAGAGATACAGAAGCAGGAATGTCCTGCTCCTCTCCGGCTCTCGTCTCTAGGACGCTGCTGTTAGTGTCATAATCAAGTGATCACTGTAGTCTGTGCAACCCGTAGTGGAACATTCAGTCCTTACATTAAAAGTAAACGTGTGGTCCACTGTGCTCCGTCCACAGACGTTCCTAAAGACCAGCGCCTGCAGGCGGTCCAGGCAGCCATCATGCTGATGTCGGACGAGAACAGGGAGGTGCTGCAGACGTTGCTGTGCTTCCTCAGTGACGTCACTTCCTCCGTGCAGGAGAATCAGATGACGCCCATGAATATCGCTGTGTGTCTGGCTCCCTCACTTTTTCACCTCAACATCCTGAAGAAGGACAACCTCTCTCCCAGGTGAGTGTTCCCTCAGCGCCTCACCCTCAACGATCTTATCAGCATTCCGGCGCTGTTCAGAGGTTATACGGGGATGCTGTGCCGGCGTTCTCCGGGATCTGAAGCTGTGAATGAAAACTCCACTCTGCTGTATTACTATGTGGTGAGTGATGACTCAGGTGAATAACCTGCTCCTCATCCTCCACAGAGCCATGCAGAAGAAATACGCCACCGGCCGGCCGGACCAAAAGGACCTGAATGAAAACCTGGCCGCCACCCAGGGCCTGGCACACATGATCACAGAGTGTAACCGGCTGTTCGAGGTGAGCCTGGAGGAATTCTTCTTCCTCAATAGGGCTGTTCCGTACGGGAAATGTTAGAGTGACTCTGATTCTGATTCTGAATGTTGTGAATTGATTGATTTTTTTTAATTTATAATAATAAATAAATAAATAATCAAAATTATTATCAATTGTTTAGACAGTTAACTCAGACAGCTTAGTTAGCTCAGTAAACTAAGGTAGCTCAGCAAACTCAGTTAACTCAGCTCAGTAAACTTAGTTAGCTCAGTTAGCTTCGTTAGCCAGTTAACTCTGTTATATTAGTTAACTCGGTTTGCTTAGTTAGCCCAGTAAACTCTGTTAACTCAGCTCAGTAAACTAAGGCAGCCCAGTTAACTCAGTTAGCCAGTTAGCTCAATTAGCCTAGTTAACTCAGTTCAGTTAGTTGGCCCAGTTAACTCAGATTAATTAGCCTAGTTAACTCAGTTAGTTCACTTAGTTGGCCCAGTTAACTCAGTTAGCTCAGTTAGTTGGCCCAATTAACTCAGTTAGCCCAGTTAGCCTAGTTAACTCAGTTAGCTCTGTTAACTCAGTTAGTCTAGTTAACTCAGATAGCTCAGTTAGTTGGTCCAGTTAACTCAGTTAGCCTAGTTAACTCAGTTAGCCTAGTTAACTCAGTTAGTCTAGTTAACTCAGTTGGTCTAGTTAACTCAGAACGCTCAGTTAGTTGGTCCAGTTAACTCAGTTAGCCGAGTTAACTCAGTTAGTCTAGTTAACTCAGTTGGTCTAGTTAACTCAGAAAGCTCAGTTAGTTGGTCCAGTTAACTCAGTTAGCCTAGTTAACTCGGTTAGTCTAGTTAACTCAGTTAGCCTAGTTAACTCAGTTAGTCTAGTTAACTCAGTTGGTCTAGTTAACTCAGTTAGTTCACTTAGTTGGCCCAGTTAACTCAGTTAGCTCAGTTAGCCTAGTTAACTCAGTTAGCTCTGTTAACTCAGTTAGTCTAGTTAACTCAGATAGCTCAGTTAGTTGGTCCAGTTAACTCAGTTAGCCTAGTTAACTCAGTTAGTCTAATTAACTCAGTTGGTCTAGTTAACTCAGAACGCTCAGTTAGTTGGTCCAGTTAACTCTGTTAGCTCAGTTATCCTAGTTAGCTCAGTTAGTCTAGTTAACTCTGATAGCTAAGTTAGTTGGTCCAGTTACTCATTTAGCTCAGTTTTGTGATATCTTATGGACTGAAGCTCTTCTGAGTTCCTTCTGAGATTCTTTGTTTTGAAAGTGTTATAAGCCTTAGCTGTATAGATTTTGCACAGTGTTAATGAATCCTAGTGATTTTCCACTACTAGTTAGCTACATTGACCCCGTAGCTCCACTCTGAAGCCATATAATCAAACTTCAGACCCCAGACACGTGGGAAGGAGGATAAATGTGTAATTCTGTCTGACAGTTTGAGTCTGATCTTTGCACTTTCCTCAGATCCCCCATGAAATGGTGACCCAGTCCAGGAACTCATACGTGGAGGCTGAGCTGCAGCCCCCGACGCTGGAGGAGCTGTGCAAACAGCAGCAGCAGCCACAGCAGGAGGACGAGGAGGAGGAAGTCTCGTGGCCTGCACACCTAGAGGCCCGGCTGCAAAGCCTGTTCAAAGAGGCGAGAGACAAAGCCAAGGGCTGGGTGTCCTGCCAGAGTGCAGACAGCACCGAGCTGTCCTACAAGAAGGTGAGGATGGAGTCTCGAGCGTGTTTGAAGGACTCAAATGAACTTTTTGGAAGTGAGCAACAGAGCAGCTGAAACAGTGAGGCTCTTGTGTGTCCTGCAGGTGGGGGATGGGAACCCACTGCGGCGTTGGCGGGTGTCCGTCGAGGTGGAGGCTCCACCCTCAGTGGTACTGAACCGTGTGCTGCGAGAGCGCCACCTGTGGGACGTGGACCTGCTGCAGTGGAAACTGTGTGAAGCTCTGGATAAGCAGACCGAGATCTTCCAGTACGTCCTGAACCGCATGCCCCCCCATCCCAGCAGAGACTTCGTGGTGCTCAGGTCAGTGGAACTTTACTGTCTGTGGATGTTTATCTCCATGACAACCAAACTGACCCTTAAAGTAATCATTTACAAGAAAGAATCACGATTTTTTTTCCAAATGAGGTCAGTCAGCTGAAACACTGGACCTGAGAGAGCTTTCAGAATACTGAATACTGAATATTATCAGATACTTAAACCAGAGCAACTCTCGTTTCAGGCTATTCTGTTCACTTTCATCCATTTCTATAGACATCAGTTCATCACACAGTATACAGGACCCTGAGTACATTAAACACTAGGATCTTAGGACCCTGAGTACATTAAACACTAGGATCTTAGGACCCTGAGTACATTAAACACTAGGATCTTAGGACCCTGAGTACATTAAACACTAGGATCTTAGGACCCTGAGTACATTAAACACTAGGATCTTAGGACCCTGAGTACATTAAACACTAGGGTCTTAGGACCCTGAGTACATTAAACACTAGGATCTTAGGACCCTGAGTACATTAAACACTAGGATCTTAGGACCCTGAGTACATTAAACACTAGGATCTTAGGACCCTGAGTACATTAAACACTAGGATCTTAGGACCCTGAGTACATTAAACACTAGGCTCTTAGGACCCTGAGTACATTAAACACTAGGATCTTAGGACCCTGAGTACATAAAACACCAGGATCTTAGGACCCTGAGTACATTAAACACTAGGATCTTAGGACCCTGAGTACATTAAACACTAGGATCTTAGGACTCTGAGTACATTAAACACTAGGATCTTAGGACCCTGAGTACATTAAACACTAGGATCTTAGGACCCTGAGTACATTAAACACCAGGATCTTAGGACCCTGAGAACATTAAACACTAGGATCCTAGGACCCTGAGTACATTAAACACTAGGATCTTAGGACTCTGAGTACATTAAACACTAGGATCTTAGGACCCTGAGCACATAAAACACTAGCATCTTTGGACCCTGAGTACATAAAACACTAGGATCTTAGGACCCTGAGCACATAAAACACTAGCATCTTTGGACCCTGAGTACATAAAACACTAGGATCTTAGGACCCTGAGTACATTAAACACTAGGATCTTAGGACCCTGAGTACATTAAACACTAGGATCTTAGGACCCTGAGTACATAAAACACCAGGATCTTAGGACCCTGAGAACATTAAACACTAGGATCTTAGGACCCTGAGTACATTAAACACTAGGATCTTAGGACTCTGAGTACATTAAACACTAGGATCTTAGGACCCTGAGCACATAAAACACTAGCATCTTTGGACCCTGAGTACATTAAACACTAGGATCTTAGGACCCTGAGTACATTAAACACTAGGATCTTTGGACCCTGAGTACATTAAACACTAGGATCTTAGGACTCTGAGTACATTAAACACTAGGATCTTAGGACCCTGAGTACATAAAACACTAGGATCTTAGGACCCTGAGCACATAAAACACTAGGATCTTAGGACCCTGAGCACATAAAACACTAGGATCTTAGGACCCTGAGCACATAAAACACTAGGATCTTAGGACCCTGAGCACATAAAATACTAGCATCTTTGGACCCTGAGTACATTAAACACTAGGATCTTAGGACCCTGAGTACATTAAACACTACGATCTTAGGACCCTGAGTACATTAAACACTAGGATCTTAGGACCCTGAGTACATAAAACACTAGGATCTTAGGACCCTGAGCACACAGAACACTAGGATCCTAGGATCGTGAGCACATGGAACACTAGGATTTTAAGACCCAAAGCACATTGAATCCTAGGATCTTAGAACCCTGAGCACATGGAACCCTAAGATCTTAGGACCTTGAGCACAAATAACCTTAAGAATCTTAGGACCCTGAGCACATATGATGACCCTGAACAAGTAGGACCCTAAGAACATAGGACCATGGGATCTTAGGACCCCGAGAACATAAAACACTAATCACATGGAACCCTGAGAACATAGGACCCTGGGATCTAAGGATCCTAAGCAGATAGAACACTAGGATCTTAGGACCCTGGGAACATATGACCCTGAACAAATAGAACCCTGAAAACATATGACCCTGGGATCTAAGGGCCCTAAGAACATAGAACACTATGATATTAGGACCCTGCACATATAGAACCCTAGTATCTTACGACCCTAAGCACATAAAACACTAGGATCTTAGGACCCTGAGTACATAGAACACTAGGATCTTAGGACCCTGAGCACATAGAACACTAGGATCTTAGGACCCTGAGCACATAAAACCCAGGGATCATAGGACCCTGGGAACATATGACCCTGAACAAAAAGAACCCTGAAAACATATGACCCTGAACAAAAAGAACCCTGAAAACATATGACCCTGGGATCTAAAGACCCTAAGAACATAAAACACTATGATATTAGGACCCTGCACATATAGAACCCTAGTATCATAAAAAAATAGGATCTTAGGACCCTGAGCGCATAGAACACTAGAATCGTAGGACCCTGAGCACATAAAACACTAGGATCTTAGGACCCTGAGCACATGGAACACTTGGATCTTAAGACCCAAGGCACATAGAACCCCAAGATCCTAGGACCTTGAGCACAAATAAACTTTGGGATTTTGTGACCCTGAGCACATATGACCCTGAACAAATAGGACCCTAAGAACATAGAACCCTGTATGTAAGTCTGCAGGACGACTGTGTGCTTATAGGTGCTGTGTTGGGTTTCAGGTCGTGGAGGACGGATCTACCTCGGGGCGCTTGCTCTCTCGTGTCCGTCTCTATAGACCACGACTGTCCACTCCTAGGTGGGATCAGGGGGATCGTGCTGGAGTCGAACTACCTGCTGGAGCCCTGCGGATCAGGGAAGTCACGACTTACACACATCTGCAGAGTGGACCTGAAGTGAGTACTGACCGCACACACACACACACGCTCTCGTTAACGTTACTGACCGTGCTCGTTACACGCTTCATTAAACAGCTCGTTTAGAGGCTGAGCAGAAACGAGCTGTTAATAAAAACCCAACACTGCCCCCCACTGCCCACCTGACCCAGTACTGGTTCAGCAGCTATTTAAATCCTGATTCATTCACACAGACTAAAAACTAAACACAGCAGCTAAACTAATGTCCTCCCTCTCTCGTTCAGAGGAAGAACTCCAGAGTGGTACAACAAGGCCTTCGGTCACCTTTGCGCCGCGGAAGCCGCCCGTATCCGCAACTCCTTCCAGCCGATCCACGCCGAGGGTCCGGAGACCAAAATCTGAGCCCCTCCTCCAAAACTGTGACCCTTGGGATGATGTCAGGAAGTTCTCCAGCCAGCCGGCGTACCTTTGTGTTGTTGTTGATTTTGTAACGTTGTGTTGTTGTAATTCTGGTTATTTGTATGATAATTAATTATATTGGTACGTATTTGCCGTGTGCATAATCTTATACAATGTATACAATATCTAAGCTCTTAAGTGCTTCTGGGAAGCATGTATGTTATGACAGTGAGAGATTCTATTTTGGAGGGTGCATACGTGTGCGCTTGTGTTGGGTGAGGATGTGTGTGTCTGTGTGGTCGGAGCGCATTGATATCTCGTTTGCACTGATATCAGTCTGATCTCCTCGGTACGGAATGTTACTCAGACGTAAGCTGGCTTTACTTGCTCCTCCGTGCTCCGTGTGGGTCCGAGAGCGGCTGTGATGTTATTTTATTGTGGTGAGGATGAAGACACATGACTGGGGTTTGATTTTCTCAGACCTGCTCTTGTAGTACTGGATGACGTCGAGGACAGAAGTCGGAGACCACGTCTTTTTTAATAATAAACTCTATATAAATTAATGATTACTAATCTGAAGTGGCTGTTGTCGTGTTCATTCTTCTCCCTCGCTGCTTTCTCCGCTTCAGGCTGGAGCTCATCCAACCGTTCTGGAGACAGAAGAAGTCAGGACTGAAGTCAAGTCAAGTCAAGTTTATTTATATAGCGCTTTATACAACGATGTTGTCTCAAAGCAGCTTTACAGAGTTTTGAAAACAGACAGTTATAACATATATCCTCCAGTGAGCAAGCCAGAGGCAACAGTGGCAAGAACACCTCCCTCAGACTGGAGGAAGAAACCTTGGGAGGAACCAGACTCACAAGGGGAGACCCATCCTCCTCTGATCAAACAGTATTTACAGTTTGAACTAAATACCAAAGAAAGGAGCCTCTGTTTGAAATCTGGATAGCCAAGCTTTAGAAGCTGCACAGATAGAGGCAGTGTATGACTGAAGCAGTCTCTGGCTGAGGCAGTCTCTGGCTGAGGCAGTCTCTGACTGAGTCTTTATGTAAAGTGGGCGTGAGCTGAAACAGTCCCATCCTATCTCAGTGCTGGTGCATCTGGATGGCACAGTGATGTAACTGAGGGTGTAGCAGTAGATGGACAGGTGAGCTGACTGGTGATGGTGGGGTGATGGCCTGATGATCAGTCCTTCAACAGCGTTCAACAAACGGGAGGACAGTCATTACCTCAGGAAGAGTAAAGAGAGAGAGTTAGTTAGGCTCGGGAGTATGACTGGGCTTGGGAGTATGACTGTAGTGAAGATCGACCGATTTGGGTTTTTCTATAGCTGATGCTGATGCTGATGTTTAGAGGTCAGGGTCAGTCGATGGCCGATATGTGCTGCCGATTCTTTCTATTTTTAGGGCCGATATCTAGAAGTTTTCTGCTTTGTTTGGTGCTAAAATGTCACATTAGTAATAACAACTTTTCTGAACTTAACATCATTTATTCAACACTGACTTAACGAAGAACACTTTTGATGGTCCATTTATCATGGAAAATGTACACGATGTCAACAGTATCTGTTGTGTTCAAATAATGTAGCAAAATGAAAATCAACAAAAATGGAGATATGTTTTTCATTGGACAGCGACAATATGCACGCTGCATTTAAAGCACTACCAAGTTCTCCTCCACTGAAAACCTTCAGTTGGGTTTCTGGATTTAAGAATCTCACATAAAAAAAACATATGTTTCTATTTCAGTCACCTTCTTTGCAGTCTACTGTCACTGGAACACCTGCAATCCTGGATAAAGACTGCAGTGCTGCTGTTGGAGTATTTAAACACTGTGTCCACTCACTGTCCACTCTATTAGACACTCCTACTACTTGCTGGTCCACCTTGTAGATGTAAAGTCAGAGACAGTAGCTCATCTGCTGCTGCACAGTTTGTGTTCCTCTAGTTCTTCATCAGTGGACACAAGACGCCACCCTCAGGACAGCGCCAGCACCACACACACACTAACACTCCACCACCATATCAGTGTCACTGCAGTGCTGAGAATGACCCCCTTCCCTTATATAGTAGCTGCTCTTTGGTGGTCCTGTGGGGGTCCTGATCATTAAAGAACAGAGTAATAAAGTATACAGAGAATCAGATGAACTACAGTCTGTAAGTGTAGCTCCTGTGTGGTCAGTGGAGCTGATAGAGTGGACAGGAGGTGGTTTAATGAAGTGCCCGGTGGGGAATTTATTAAAATTTGGTATATTTAATAGAATATCTGAGACTTCTGCTAATGCCAAGCTTGACTGCATCACTTGGTTCAGGTGTTTTCTGAACATTTCACGCTGTTCCTGCTCTGAAAGTAGATCACAAGTAGATTAATGAATCACAGCGCTCTGCCTGCGTTTCACACACGACCCCAACGAGTTTGGAATTGGGTTTGTGTGTATAGGACACTCTTCTTGTAGGGAACACTGGAAGTCTCAGCAATCACACTGTGCTGGACTCCAGGAGGTCCAGTTCACATCTACATTGAAGCACAAGAGCACCAATAAAACTGGGCCTCCAGGTACAGATACCGTAAACTATAGCACTGATCATTAAAACATGACCTCTGCAGCACAAGAACGTCCACAGAATAATAAACAAACAAACAAATAAATAAATAGACAAATAAGCTGGGGAGAGTGAACGAGTCTCCACTATTGAAGTGGTTTCTGATGCAGTGAGCTGTTGTGCTGCTCCAGAGACAGACTGAGAGAGACCTTCGTATCCACTAGATGGCAGTATAGGGCAGTTGTATACTTTCCTGTGTGAGATGCTCAAAAATGTGTTTTGACAGGATTTTGTTTTCAAAAATGAATTGATCAAATATTTTAACTTAATTAACTTCCATTAAATATTTTTCCTTCTGTTCTGACTGCCTCTCTGAGATTCCACCACTTTTCAGATATAAGGCAATCTGGAGGTTCATTTGATTCCCAGTCATTATGGAATCATCTGTAGCTCTCAGGATTTCTATCCGACCACATTTGTTCCGTGCAGTTGGCGGTTCTCCACTACCAGCTGTTTATAATGTGCTGGCCAGTTCGGAACATACTTCCAGTCATTCCAGTTTCTCCTCAGTGGTTTTCTTTGCTGGACGCAGGACAATAATCTGACCTTCTGAAACACAATGAGATCTTTTTTCAGACTGGGATACACAGGGTTCCTACATGCTCACTGTATCAGTTAAAGGTGAAGGAACCTTTAGAACCTTCAGTAATTATCCAATCAGAGACTCTTAATTATGTACTAATTTACATATAAATTGGGATGTTTCTTTTTTTTTGGCCAGGTCGTGTAGCTTTATACTCTATGGTATTATGAATGTTGTCAGAATCTGGAGCAGATCTCAGCATGAAGATTCTAACAGTTCTAAAATAGACAAATAAAGGAACAATAACCGGCACTTTGTAGACTATAAAGAACTAATTAATGATATGATTACTCCTTATTATTACTAAGTGCCCTCAATATTGCGAGTGAAGTCACATTATTATGACCACTTCCCACTTTGGACAGCGGCAGTGCGTAGGTGTCAGAGTTCTGGTCTGAGGAATGTTTTGGTGGCATTCTCTGGATTCACTCATCCATGTGGAAGACACTATCAACCGATTGGGGTCTGAATCCATCCTTGCAGATCATGTACCCCATACATGCTGATTGTCTTCTCTGGGGCGGATGGGATCTTCCAGCAAGACAATGAGACACGTCACACGGCTAGAAATGTCCCACATTGGTTGGAAGAGCAGACCAAGACCTCCAAGTACTACCCTGGACACCGTATTCCCCAGACTTGAACCCAACTGAGCATCTGTGGGACCACCTGGATGGTGGTGCTGGCTCTATAGACCCTCCTCCACGCTCCCTCCAGCAGCTGTGGGATGCACTGCAGTCAGCATGACTCCAGATACCTGTGACCACCTTCCAGGACCTTATTGAGTCTGTCTAGCTGCTGTCCGCACACAGTGGTCACTCCCGATATTAGCTATTATTATTATTAGAATATTAATAATGGGACTACACTGTGTATTTCTGACTCTTGGTGATCATATGGATAGTATTCCTGTCCTGTCTTCTGTTTGGACCTTCAGGCTTCTGAATGGCTGCTTTACCTTAAACTCTTCTGAGTAAGCAGATCTTTTCTAAGGAGCTGGTTCTTCTCAGAATGTGTCCGAAGTAAGATCCTCAGGTTATCTGGACTTCCAGTGAGAGGTGAGGCCTGATTTGAGGATCCATGCCTTTGTTTTCTTCGTTGTTTCTCTCTGAAGTCCTCACCAACGCTAAAGCTCAAATGGTCTTTGTTTGTAGAGACAAATAACTGCATTGGAAGCTCCTACATCTTCGCCCTGCCGAGTGCTGATCTCTGCTGTATTTCTGGATCCTCTGTCGTTAATAATTGATCCGAGTGGGCCAAAGCTGTCCATCCACACATCTTCTCCGTCACTGGTGAAGTTGGGGCTCCTTACTGTCGTAACAACCATCTTCACGTTGAACTGAATGTTCTGCTATCAGTGTTGTGTTGTCTGCATATCCAGGGACATCATGTCCTCCACTAATCCTGAATCCTCGATCATCTTCCTCCAATCCTGCTTCTCGCACTATATGTTCTGCGTACAGGTTGAACAGGTACAGCGATAGTGTCCAGCCTGGACTAACTCCTTTTCTGTCCTGACCATCACTTGATGATCAGTGAGATTCCACATTAGATTAATGAAATGTACTGGTATTCATTCATTCATTCATTCATCTTCTAAACCATTTATCCTCCTGGATGGTGGGGGACACTGAACCATGGGCAGAATGCAGGAAACACCCTGGACGATACATGAGCCCATCACAGGACACATACATGGACAGACAGCCTATACAGTTTTAATCTATTGTCTTTTCACTGCGCTGCTATTGTCTCACTGGTTAAACTGCACAGTGATACCTTGGCAACCACCTGGGACACCACAGTAACTACATAACAACATCTTAGCAACCACCTGGGACGACATAGTAACTGCATAAGAACACCTCAGCAACCACCTGGGACACCATAATAACTGCATAACGACCCCTTAGCGACCACCTAGGACACCATAGTTACTGCCTGACAGGACCTTTGCAACCAACCGGGACACCATAATAACTGCCTAACAACTCCTTCGCAAAAGATCTGGGATACCATAGCAATCGCACATCAAACACCTTTGCAACAACCTATGATAGCATGACAATCACATAGCAAACCCTTAGCAACCAACTGGGGCACCATAGTAGCCAGCAGGCCTAGCAACACCTTAGAAACCACCTGGCCCACCACTGCAACTGCACAGCCACACCCTAGCAACCAAGTGGGACACCGTAGCTACAATAAAAGAGGTTTCAGTCGATCAGCAGCTTCTTTACAGCCTAAATTTATAAACTTTCCTTTTCCAGCCGTGTGACTTCACTCAGTGTGGACGCCGCAAAGCTAGTGAGCAGCAAGTGTTAATAAGTGAACACAGAGACTCTACAGAGACTTTTATGACCAACAAACAGTAATTAAAATAATAACTAGAGGCAGAAGTTCTGGTTCTTTTTCATAGAACCAGGACTTCTGGTGCCACCGCGGATGCATTGATACTAACATATACAAACATATAAAATGACTAGCATAATATGTTTAGTTAGAGGGGGTCACAATAATTGGAAGAAGAGGAAAACTTGGCTTGAACAACAGTGTTATGAACACCAGGTGGTTGGGCCGCCTTCTAAAATAGAGTACCTGCGTCTATGGCACCAGAGCTTCCTTATCCAGAGAAATGTCTCGCTTATGAAGCTCCGAGGAAGCAGACGTGTCGGGTGCTGGTGAGTCTATCAGTTCAGTAACTGTTTATGATCAGTGTCCACCGCGCTAGGCTATCTGGGCTGTAACTAACACCCACGCAGTGTGGCTCGGGCAGCTGGCTGGACTTGGGTTTAACCGGCTTTCAGAAATATAAACTCACCGTCTGTGTGTAGGAGGACACGCCCACCTTCCCACTGTGCAGGTACTGATACGCTTCAGTACTTTTATAGTTTTTCATTGCTGAACCGTCTACACCTTCCGAGAGTGCAAAATAATTAAACATGTCTCCATAAGTAACCTCAGACCACCTTCTCATATCATCCACCCACTGTGTTATTAACCTCAGACCACCTTCTCATATCATCCACCCACTGTGTTATTAACCTGGGAGGAGACAGTGTTGTCCCATTTGAACTTCTTACTGTCTCTCTGGTCTCCTCCCATGTAACTGTATTCATTTTGGTTAGCTGAGCGGAAGTTCTAACATGAAGGCGGAAGAAACACACGCTTGAAAGTGGGTTTGGAGAAATACGGTGAATACAGTTGGGAATTCTGACCCTGACGCGCCTGTTGAGCCTCTTTGTAGTTCATGTACTGCATGTGCTGAGCTGACTCGCAGCACTGCGATCCTGTCTTTATTATCTGCTATGACATTCAATCCAGCGCCCGACGTTCCATTACATGCAAATGATGCCGCTTGACTCGATCAGGTCCGTCTGCGGCTTCACCTGGTGGTCCTGTTGGGTTTTAATGAAGTCATAAACACTGCCTCAGCCGTCCCAGCCCTCACACACATCAGCCACGCTGATCTCCACACCTTCAGAGTGAGACCCTGACAAGGCCGTGGGAGTGGGTTTGACATTGGGGGGACACATTTGCTAATATGAATCAAAGCCCACCCTATCCTCTAAATATTAGCTATAAGCTGATTCCACTGTAGGTAAGGTAGTAAATCACTGTATGTATAGTGACGTAGAACAACATTTGTGGAATTACAGTAAATTACAAATAAATAAACAAAATACAACATTATCTATACATCTGTTTATTATTAGATACAATGTCTATATCATATACATATACAAAAAAAAATTCTTTGATGACATGATGCTGAAATGAAATGACAGAAATGTATGTTAAGGTTTCCTGACTAGACAAGACTAACATTAATGTTAGACAGTAAGGCTGTGTCCCAAACAGCGCCCTCTGGAGTATTACATACTGCACTACTGAAAACACTTCTAACACTAGTTTCCTTTTATTTATTCATTTATTTATTTATTTTTAATAATAATATATTTATTATATTTTATTATTTTACATATTTAGTGTAGTAGCAGTCTGCAGTTTGGGGCGTGGCCAGAGAGTAATGTAACTTTACGTTTCAGAGTGCTTTTTGACTAAAGTTAATATAAATGTTAGCTAACCCAAACCCTCCTAGTCTGTTACCATAACAACACATTATACTAAAGTTGGTTTATTGCAGTGTATATGATCATCGTTGCTATTCACTGCTCTCATCACTGACCTCACGTTTAAGGCTGGTGTGAGCTACTGACACTCAGCGAGGCCAGATCTCGGGTCAGTGAAGCTGCTGACTGCAGGAGATTTCTGAACAGGCACAAGCCTTAACAAAGTGAAAGACCCAGACCACCCAATAACCAGAGCCAGTTGCTAACAACAAACACAGTGCATGAATTGCGAAGGCTGCCAAAACACGCTTTTAAAATAAAAGTTTTTAAACCGTTTCTGCTTTTCTGTGGTTTAATTTTTGGGTGGGACAAATGGACCCTGACACCATCTGTAAGTGTCACTGCAGTGGAGCTGAAACCGTCAGGGGTCTCCACAGACCTGCAGTCAGTTTTGGTGGGATCATTTTGCTGTCAAATCAAATCCTAAAGCTCGGAAGGCACGAGGAGTAAAGAGGTCCGCTGCTGTCAGAACATTAAACTTCAGCACAGGGACTGAATATGAGGAGCTGACATGAAACTAAGGTATGTTTCTTCAACAGAAACATCATTTAAAAAGATCTAGAAAAGCATAAAAGGTAAAAAACTGGACCTATAAGAACTTTACACAACCTAATGAGTTAACTCCACCATGTTCATAACTTGTGTAACCTTCATAGAAAAGCACTGACCAATAGGCTCAGGCTCTGGAGCAACTGCACTTGAGCTTAAGGTCATCATGAGGACTGTAAAGCCCCCCAGTGTTGGACTGTGAAGCAGTGGAGCAGTGAAACTTCGTTCTCTGGAGTGATGAAGCTCTATCCAGTAGCTTTGGGAAGAAATCCAGACCTGATCTTCCAACATCCAACAGTGTAAAGCCTCCCAGAGGAGCAGAGACTGTAACTGCAGCACAAACTCCCCATTAATATCTTCATTTGAGGAGATACGCTGGAGGAGCAGGTGTCTACAGACTTTTGGACACTATAACTGTGAGCATGACCTCATATCACATCATATAATGCTTTGTTATATATACAGTCAGAATGTTCACAGTGGGTCAGTGTGAAGCTCTCTGTTCTAGCTAGCGTCAGAACTGGTCTCAGTGGTGGTGAATGGAACCAGACGTCCACCTCTGAAAGCTCCCTCACAGAAAGTTTTTACAGGTGATGGTTCATCACAGACTAATATTATAGTAAACTGTCTATTGATGAGATGTCATAAATGAAGAAACTGATCATCAAACAAGTTGTTCTCGTCTAAGAACAGAGGTCTGGGTCCTGCTGACATCACGTCTGGTGTATCTAGCACTTTCTCTTCATGAGGACTTTAAATTCTGCATGTTTAAAAGCTGTTGACTGTTTACTATTAAGACTTATTTGTAAAGGTTCATGCACCCTGTTCAACAGTTGGACTTCATGCAGTAAACCAGGTCAATTTTAAAATTAAATTTTAATTTTAAATGCTTAATTTAATTAAAATTAAATGATCTCAGATTTAAACTTCGGATTTCCATAAACAAGCACTTGGTTGTACAATATGTAATGAAAATGTGTTATCAACTTGTAAATCACTGCAAGTTGATCAACAGATTATTATCATTTGTATTGATTTCTATTTGTATGATGACTCGGCGTATGAGATCTACTGAAGCGTAAGAATCACAGCACTCTTCGCCTTAGTGTCAGTATAAAACGTGTAATAATCGTTTGATCTCAGGAGACGACAGAGTGATTACAGCGTCCTGCAGGACTTTCTTAAACTGAATGTACAGGTCAGTGACGTGGACGGCTTCTTGTAAACGGTCTCCAGTAAAATCAGAGAAACTCATTTATTCACAGCTACTTTTCTTGTAAAGTGTTATTATATAAGTTCTTTGATCTCCTCGATGCTCCTTTTGTAAAACAGATGATGAAACTCACCGTGTATTTCACAGCTGGGTCCGCTCTGACCACTGCGGATACTCCTGTGTCAGTGTTTCAGTAGGTAATTGGACATTTCTGATGTTTCTACAGTCCTAAATAATCACTCTGATGGTAATGCTGTATAGTGCTTCGTATTCGGGGAAAGTTTATCTTTATGAAGGCTGAAGCTCTGAATCTGAACCTGATGTCTAACTATTCCGTCTGATATAGAGTCTCTATAGATGTTTATAACACCCCACTGTCCTTTAGCAGCAAAACTACTTAACCTTACAACATACTGATGGTAATCATTTGAATTTTTTTGGACAGTTGTGCACTGAAGGATACGTCATACGTATGTGTTGGTGTTCACCAGAGTGTGTATATGTGGGTGTTTTACTGCTCTCTAGTCTGTGTGTTCACTAGTATGTGTGTATATGTAGGTGTTTCACTACCCCCTAGTGTGTGTGTTTACTAGTGTGTGTATGTATATGTGTGTGTGTTCACAAGTGTGTGTGCATATGTGGGTGTTTCACTGCTCCCTAGTCTGTGTGTTTACTAGTATGTGTGTATATGTGTGTGTTTACTAGTGTGTGTGTGTGTATGTGGGTGTTTCACTAATCCCTAGTGTGTGTGTTCACTAGTGTGTATGTATATGTGGGTGTTCACTGCCCCAGTGTGTGTGTTCACTAGAGTGTGTGTATATGTGGGTGTTTCACTGGTCCTTAGTGTGTGTTTTCACTAGTGTGTGTATATGTGGGTGTTTCACTGCTCCCTAGTGTGTGTTTTCACTAGTGTGTGTAAATGTGGGTGTTTCACTGCTCCCTAGTGTGCGTTTACTAGTGTGTGTATATGTGGGTGTTTCACTGCTCTCTAGTGTGTGTTTTCACTAGTGTGTGTATATGTGGGTGTTTCACTGCTCTCTAGTGTGTGTTTTCACAAGTGTGTGTATATGTGGGTGTTTCACTGCTGCCTGGTGTGTGTTCTCACTAATGTGTGTATATGTGGGTGTTTCACTGCTCCCTAGTGTGCGTTTACTAGTGTGTGTTTATGTGGGTGTTTTACTGCTCTCTAGTGTGTGTTTTCACTAGTGTGTGTATATGTGGGTGTTTTACTGCTCCCTAGTGTGCGTTTACTAGTGTGTGTATATGTGTGTGTTTTCACTAGTGTGTGTATATGTGGGTGTTTCACTGCTGTCTAGTGTGTGTTTTCACTAGTGTGTGTATATGTGGGTGTTTCACTGCTCTCTAGTGTGTGTTTTCACTAGTGTGTGTATATGTGGGTTTTCACTGCTCCCTAGTGTGCGTTTACTAGTGTGTGTGTATATGTGTGTGTTTTCACTAGTGTGTGTATATGTGGGTGTTTCACTGCTCCCTAGTGTGTGTTTTCACTAGTGTGTGTATCCGTGTGGGTTTTAAGTATTTTTTTGAGTATTGTGGTCATTCAGAGTCTGGCTGTCAATCACTGCCCGCTGAGTGGACAGACTTTCCTATATGGACTTTGCTGAGACAGTGAGTGTGTTTATGCTCAGTAACATTATTGAGTAACTTATAGACCTGCAGTGCAACTTCTTGCATCATCAGCTCAGGAACTGAAATCTGTACGACTCCATTTTACTATTTTTTATTAGTTGGTCTAAAATAAATGCAGCACAGATGATGTACAACAGCAAAACTGAATGAAATAAAAAAGAAAAGAGGAATTAGCAACTACACATGAAGGGCTGAAATGTACATGAGTAGAACTTCTATACTTATTAATAGTGAGTAGAACAAACAGTATTACCATTAGAAAATACTCAACTCAGTATTTTACTGAAGTAATGTACTGAGTTATTGCAACTGGTTACTACCCACCTCAGTATTTAATACAATAATGTACCAAAGTACATGTACTGAGTAACTGTAACTTATTACTACCCTCCTCTGTACTTAATACAGTCATATACTGAATAACTGTAGCTAGTTTTTACTCACCTCAGTATTTAATACAATAGAAAGATAGATAGATACTTTATTGATCCCAGAGGGAAATTCAAGTTATCCAGTAGCTTTTCCACAAGTGCAAAGGTAAGGCAAACAGGACAGTTACAACAAAAAAAATTGAATACAAAATAAATAGAATATACAAAATAGAAATAGAAAAAGTCTCACAGTTAGGGTTAGGGTTAGGGTTAGTGTGCATGTGAGTGTGATGGCAGTACTAATATACTGCAGTACATACTGAGTAAACGTAACTAGTTACTTCCCACCTCTGTATTTAATACAGTAAATATACTGAAGTACATGTACTGAGTAAATGTAACTAGTTACTAACCACCTCTGGGTGCTGACCTTATAAAGCCAGCGGGCTGACTGACACGTGCTGGGACGTCACGTCGTATTCTGTGAGTTTATTGGCTGGTTGCAAAGCCCAAATCTGATTACAGCCCGACTCACAGCAATCAGCTCCTGAGCTGAATCAGGTGTGTCTGATCAGGACGATCATCGGCAGCAGCCGGGCTGGACTCACGAGCAACCCCTACACACTCGGAGTGACTCTGTTTACACCTGATTCCTGCAGAGATTCTGAAAAACTAGGTGGAATTCTCCTTCAGAGGATCTCGCTCTCTCTCTCTCTGTGAGAGCGCGTGCACATGTCTGCTCCAGCACGCTCGGATGGATAGAGGGCGTGTTTCTAGCGCGAGCAGCGGAGAGAGAGAGAGAAGGAGGGAGGGAGGGATGTGGTGATGAAGCTCGAGCGCGCTGAGACGTTAGAGCCGCACGTCGCTGCTGGACGGTGTGTCTGAGTGTGACACGCTCTCCCTGTGCAGGTGGACGGAAGCCCACCCCACCTCCGCGGACAGCGCGCGAGCCCCGGAGCGCGGCTCGTTTCTAGAAATTTCCTCTCCGAGTCTCCGCTGTGTGGATGCTACACCGCCGCCGCCGCCGCTGCTGCTTTTGAGGCTCCAGGTGACTCGCTGCTCGGATCTGCCCGGACATGGCGAGCGAGAAGCCGGGCTCCGTGCTGCTGCCCGCCGGCCTGCCCATCCGCAGCATGAGGACCAAATTCGCCGTGCTGGTGGGACTGATCCAGGCAGGAGAGGTCACGGACAGGGACATCGCCGAGACGGTGCTCAACCTGGTGAGTCCCGAATGAACGAGTGAATGGATGAGTGAGTGAGTGGATGGATGGATGGATGGATGAATTGAGGTAGCGGCTCCTCTCAGGCAGACTGGCGGCTCGTGTGTGTGCATGTGCTGCATGAAGATGCCGGTTTGGGCTCTTTAAATGGGAGCTATGCTGGAGATGCGAGCGCGTGCGTGTTGATCCGGGTCCATATGCTGAAGATAGCAGCGCAGGTGAAAGTTATTATCTCAGGTGGGTCCAGCAGGCCAGCACACCGAGCTATGTGCAGATGTGCGTGTGTGGACTCGGTCTGCACCAAAGATCACAGCACTGGTGCAAGTTCTTCACCTTGCTGGAGCCTGTGGGACTGATTTAAAGGGGAGCTCCACTGATCTTTCTAAATTTTCTTTATAATTAAATAGCTGATATGTAAACAGAGTCGTTCCGTGCAAGACTCTCTGTTCTAGATACAGTCAGAACTGTTCACAGTGGTGGCGAATGGAACCAGACGTTCACCTCTAAAAGCTCCCTCACAGAAAGTTATTAGAGTAGATGTTATAAATACACTGTCTGATGTCTGAGACGCTGTTTATGATAGTTTAGGGAAGATTTCAGTCTTAAACTCCATTCATGGTGGAGGGATACATGCAGAACGCTGTGAGGTTAAAATAGTCCCCAAAGAAAACCTAGTATTTATAGATTCTCCAGATTTTACCATCAACATCCATATAAACTCAGAAGACTCGTGTAGGTTCACTGTAAACACCATCACCACCACTGTAAACATTACAACCACAACTATAAACACCACCACCACCACCACCACCACTGTAAACACCACCACCACTGTAAACACCAGTATCACCAACACTGTTAACACCATGACCTTCAATGTAAACACCATTATCAACAGCACTGTAAACACCATGAACTCCACTGTAAACACCATTATCACCACCACTGTAAACACCATTATCACCACCACTGTAAACACCATGACCTCCACTGTAAACACCATTATCACCACCACTGTAAACACCATTATCACCACCACTGTAAACACCATGACCTCCACTGTAAACACCATTATCACCACCACTGTAAACACCATGACCTCCACTGTAAACACCATTATTACCACCACTGTAAACACCATGACCTCCACTGTAAACACCATTATCACCACCACTGTAAACACCATGACCTCCACTGTAAACACCATTATTACCACCACCTTAAACAACACCATCACCACCACTGTAAACACCATCACCACCACCACTGTAAACCCCACCACCACCTTAAACATCACCACCCCTGTAAACACCATTATCACCACCACTGTAAACACCATGACCTCCACTGTAAACACCATTATCACCACCACTGTAAACACCATCACCACCACCACTGTAAACACCATCACCACCTTAAACAACACCATCACCACCCCCACTGTAAACACCATCACCACCATTCAACAAGATGACCACCACTGTAAACACCATCACCACCACCTTAAACAACACCATCACCACCACCACCACCACTGTAAACACCATCACCACCACCTTAAACAACACCATCACCACCACCACCACCACTGTAAACAACATCACCACCACCACTGTAAACACCATCACCACCACCACTGTAAACACCATCACCACCACCACCATTGTAAACACCATCACCACCACCACTGTAAACACCATCACCACCCCTGTAAACACCGTAAACACTATGACCTCCACTGTAAACACCATTATCAGCACCACTGTAAACACCATTATCAGCACCACTGTAAACACCATTATCAGCACCACTGTAAACACCATGGCCTCCACTGTAAACACCATCACCACCTTAAACAACACCATCACCACCCCCACTGTAAACACCATCACCACCATTCAACAAGATGACCACCACTGTTAACACCATCTAATCCATTTCACACCAAAACATTCGGAATCTCTCTGTTTATATTCCCAACACTAAATTATTGTGAAATTTCCAAATAGCAGTGGAGTTGTCCTTTGGGCCACAGTGTTGGAACTGTGATCTTAAATCGAAATTCCACAGATTAAAAAAAAACTTTGCACAATTAATATGGGGTCTCTAATCCTCGTCCTGCAGATCTACCACCTTCTGCTCCATCTCTAATCTAACACACCTGATCCAGGTAATCAATGTCTTCAGGATCATCTGAATCAGGGTTGGTCACCTCTGCTGTCCAAGCACACGCTGGTGATATTGCTAATCAGACACACCTGACTGAATTCCGGAGCTGGTTGTCAGGTTTAGTAGGTAGCTGGAGGAGGAAGGACCCTCCAGGGCCACAGTTCACCTGCCCAAGCTAAATATCAGAGCTAGCTGTGCTGAGACTAAGGTCATCAGTGCGCAACCTGGTTACACACCTGTTCCTGCTAACCTAACAATTAACCAGCAGGTCTGGAGTTGAGGTGGTTGTGATGAAGCTAAGATCAAAGACAGTCTAGTGAAGATCTCCTGGTTCCTGAACGGCACCGTAGGACAGCAGTGGGAAGCTATTTATGCTAACCAGACTGGTGAAAAGCTATCAGCATATCTCCCGTGGGTTCAGTAGACCAGCCTGGCAGCAAACTGTCTAATGGTCACGCTGCTGCTTATCTGGAACAGTTTAGATGTAGATATGTGGGAAAACGTCTGGTCCCAGAATATTCCTGATCCTGGAATTGCCTGGTCCCGGAATATTCCTGGTCCTGGAACAACCCGGGTCCTAGAATATCCCTGGTCCTGGAATAGCCTGGTCCTGGAATAGCCTGGTCCTGGAAGGTCTCTGATCCTGGAATAACCCTGGTCCTCAAATATCCCTGGTCCTGGAACCACCCTGGTCCCAGAATATCCCTGATCCTGGGAATAGCCTGGTCCTGGAATATCTTTGGTCCTGGAACCACCCTGGTCCCAGAATGTCAATGGTCCTGGAATAGCCTGGTCCCAGAATGTCCCTGGTCCTGTAATAACCCTGGTCCTCAAATAACCCAGTTCCTGGAACATCCCTGATCCTGGAGTACTGGAGTCCTACATATTCCGCTGTTTGCTCGGCTCTAAAAACACGAGATCTGACTGATTATCAGGTCTTTCCCGAGTTAGACGTGATGTAATGGAGCAGGAACAGTCCCTTTAGCAGACTCGGGCTACTTCAGAATCAGGATTGGGAAGTGCTGCCGTCGTAGCCTGCAGGGAGCCGGGACTTCCCAATCAATGAACATCACGATGCTTGTTTTTGTCTCATCAGCTCATTAAGTAATTAACAAGCTCCTCATGGGCTTTTACAAAGTCGCTTCATGTTAAACACATAAAGACCTGAACAGGAAAGCCGGAATATCAGGAGCTGTACCTTAGGAAGAGGTGGGAATGTTGGTTTGGTCTCTCTTTTTGGCTTAATTTATATACAAAAATAATACTAAATATTTATTTTTATTTATTATATATTATATATTTATTTATATATAGTATTTATGTTTGAAGGAGTTTATTGATTAATAGATTTATCTCTATTATTCATTTCTAATAAATATTAATTAAATCTTATTTGTTATTATTTTACTGTGTATGTAGTTTAAGTTTGTTTGTTGTTATTCTTTCAGTTTAGTTTATCAGATTAAAATCCTTTTTCAGTTTCTTTAAACTGTAACTGGAAACCTCAAAGTCACTTAACGTGTTTCCCAGTCTAAACAAAGACTGATTGATTGATTTGATTGATTGATTGATGGATTGATTGATTATAGAAAAGAGGTTCAGTTTATATGTGATAGTATTTTGCAGCTCAGTCCGATCTGGTAAATGATCAGTTTAGTTGGATCAGGTGTTAAAACTGCTGCTGTTCCAGATTCAGTAATCAATAATAAACTAATCAACATGGAAACACTAATAGATTCAAATCAATAAGTGTTAAACTTTAAATTCTGTAAGGTCTCACATTAAGGTTTTAGGTTATTAAAGCTTATTAATGACTCCAGAGTAGATACTGAAGACATCCCTCCCTTAAAGGAGAAGTCCACCAATTTAGTAATTCACTTCTTTGGGGACTATTTTATCCTCACAGCGTCCTGCATGTATTCCTCCACCATGAATGGTATTTAAGACTGAAATCTTCTCTGAACTATCATAAACAGCGTCTCAGACATCAGACCATCTACTGTAATAACTTTCCGTGAGGGAGCTTTTAGAGGTGGACGTCCGGTTCCATTCACCACCACTGTGTACAGTTCTTACTGTATCTAGAACAGAGAGTTTCCCACTGGACCACTGTGAACAGTTCTGAGTGTATCTAGAACCGAGAGATTTACACTGAATCACTGTGAACGCTTCTGACTGTATCTAGAACAGAGACTTTCCCACTGAACCACTGTGAACAGATCTGTTTACATCTGAACTGTTAAATTATGTTGGAATTTCTGAAAATTCAGTGGAGTTTCCCTGTAAGAGTGCAGGAGTGTGAGTAGAAGTAGGTGCAGGAACTGGTCAGTGGTCTTTGGTCCTGGATGCTGTGTTTGCTGCACTGTTTCAGGATAGGTAGTGCTGACCGGTGGTCAGACTGCTCAGCTGGACTTTTGAAGTGGTTAAGGCCAGTCCTGCCACCCTGCAGAGTTCAGCCCTGACCACAGTCTTTCATACCTGAGTAACCGAGGGCCTCTGAATAGCAGACCAGGTGTGTTGGACCTGAACTTTGCAGGATGGCTGGCCAGGCTGGCCCAGGCTGTGAGGTATCGCAGTATAGCTCCCCAGGAGAGGAACCGTATGTGACGTGCATATCTTGAAGGGATACTCCATCCATTTCTCAAATTTCTGCTTAACTGAATTGTCATGCGGGAAGTTGAATCTCTGTCTACGTGACCTGAATGATGAGGTTGTGCTGAATTATTTGCTGTTTCTTCCTGTTTGATTTATTTTGTTGATAATTAATAACTCAAACTGCTCTACACTGACTCTGTCTGTCTGGACAAACTTTATGCAAATTAGCTGCTCGATCACCAGTCAGATCGTTATGTAGCGTGTGGTCAGTCACACAGTGGCGTGGACACTCAGTGGGAGATATAAACGCTTATAAACTGTTATTATTGTGATATAAATGATGATTTGAAGTTTAAAGAACATGGTATTAGTGGCTTGGTTGATTTAGGGTTCAGAACTGTCCTCTATCTGGTGTTTTAGCCACACCCACCCCGTCAAGGGACGAGAAGTGATACAGACTCGGGTGTCCATCATTTTTATTATTATGAAGGCGGGGTACACCATTGTCAGGTCGCCAGTCCATCGCATGGCCAACACACACTCACGCACACTCTCACAACTGCGGGCCGTTTAGAGTGAGGATCATCCTAACATGCATGTGTTTGGACTGTGGGAGGAAACCAGAGTACCCGGAGGAACCCACTCAAACACAGAGAGAACATACACACTCCACACAGAACCACCCAGACCAGGAATCCAACCCAGATCAACTTACTGTGAGGAGACAGTGCTGACCACTACACCACCATACTGACCACTACACCACCATACTAACCACTACACCACCATACTAACCACTACACCACCGTACTGACCACTACACCACCGTACCTAACCACTACACCACCATACTAACCACTACACCACCGTACTAACCACTACACCACCATACTGACCACTACACCACCATACTAACCCACTACACCACCGTACTAACCACTACACCACCGTACTAACCACTACACCACCATACTAACCACTACACCACCATACTAACCACTACACCACCGTACTGACCACTACACCACCATACTAACCACTACACCACCATACTAACCACTACACCACCATACTGACCACTACACCACCACACTAACCACTACACCACCATACTAACCACTACACCACCGTACTGACCACTACACCACCATACTAACCACTACACCACCGTACTGACCACTACACCACCGTACTGACCACTACACCACCATACTAACCACTACACCACCATACTGACCACTACACCACCATACTGACCACTACACCACCATACTGACCACTACACCACCATACCAACCACTACACCACCATACTAACCACTATACCACCGTACTAACCACTACACCACCATACTGACCACTACACCACCATACTAACCACTACACCACCGTACTAACCACTACACCACCGTACTGACCACTACACCACCATACTAACCACTACACCACCGTACTGACCACTACACCACCGTACTGACCACTACACCACCGTACTAACCACTACACCACCGTACTAACCACTACACCACCGTACTGACCACTACACCACCGTACTGACCACTACACCACCGTACTAACCACTACACCACCGTACTAACCACTACACCACCATACTAACCACTACACCACCATACTGACCACTACACCACCGTACTAACCACTACACCACCATACTGACCACTACACCACCGTACTAACCACTACACCACCGTACTAACCACTACACCACCGTACTGACCACTACACCACCGTACTGACCACTACACCACCGTACTAACCACTACACCACCTTATTATTGTTATTATTTTTGTTACATTAACAATAACAATAATAATAATTATTATTCTTGTTATTATTATTATTATTATTATTATTATTATTATTATTATTATTATTATTTATTTATATAAAGAAGCTTTCTTCTTTTACTTCCTATTATTATTATTATTATTATTATTATTATTATTATTATTAGTAGTAGTGGTAGTAGTAGTAGTAGTAATTCTTAAAAGTTTGGGGGTGTTAGGGAGGTGGGGGTGGTTGGGGGGTTTGGTGCTGTAGCCCTGCGTCCATGACTGTGGTGTAATGGAAGTTCTGGTATTCACCTCCAGTTTTATGTGACGTGTGGATTTTACTGGACTGCATTAGAATCAGGTGTGAACACCTCAGTGAGTGGATCACAATCACCGGCGACTGTAAAACCGGCGACATTCAGGCAGGACACCGTACTGTAGAGCTGACTGTAGGTCAGGTGTGTGTATGTACCTCCGCTCCTACACAGCGGTCAGTTAAAGTGCCTATACAGGTGAGACTGTCAGAGCCGAGGTACACGCCCACTGCGTTAACAACCCGTCACTGCCGTCCTCCTGATCTGGTTATGAAGTCTTCAGGGAAACGGCATTGCGAACTTGTTAGCGAACACGGCCTGACAGGCACGCTCTCAGCTGGAGGAGTGGGTTTCCGTGATGGCAGACGTACCTCGTTACATCACCCTTTGTGAATGAACTCATTTGACGTGACAGCGCTTGGCTGTAAAGCCGCGCGGAGCAGATCGGGCTGTATGTGCGAGCGCTCGCTGTCTCGCGGCGGCAGCAGATGGAGTAAGCGCGGTGACATTCCTGTTGACATTCGGATGACAGTCCCGTTGCCGGGCTCACAGGTGGTGGTGCTCACAACACACCGAGGGGCTTTTGTATCGCTCGCATGCTGCAGAACCGAGTAGCTGCCAAGAACTTACACACCCGAGAGATTCGAGTTAAAGCCGCTATCAGGATCCTCTGAAGACACGAAGCCGCAGTCAGCACCACGCAGAGCGCCGAGCTCTCAAATCTCTGCCTCTGTTTGCGTTGCGGAGGTGAATCAGAGCGGCGTAGGAGCGGTACAGCAGGAGAGGGTCTAAATCGTGTACTCCTGAATGCATCATGCACGTGATGTGGGCGTAAACAAACAAACAGGCTGAAAGACTGAACTGAGGCCTGTTGTGATCGCGTAAGCTCGGCTGATGGTGAAAATAACTGCGGATGTTTTGTTCTGGTTGGTTAGCAGTGCTGAGAATCACCTACGACCCCAGAATACTGCTTGATCACAATACAGTATCACAATGCTGCATAATCACAATGCTGCATCATCACAATACTGCATCATCACAATACTGCATCATCACAATACTGCATCATTACAGTATCATCACAATACTGCATCATCACAATACTGCATCATCACAATACTGCATCATCACAATACTGCATCATTACAGTATCATCACAATACTGCATCATTACAATACTGCATCATCACAATACTGCATCATTACAATACTGCATCATCACAATACTGCATCATTACAGTATCATCACAATACTGCATCATCACAATACTGCATCATTACAGTATCATCACAATACTGCATCATCACAATACTGCATCATTACAATACTGCATCATCACAATACTGCATCATTACAGTATCATCACAATACTGCATCATCACAATACTGCATCATTACAGTATCATCACAATACTGCATCATTACAATACTGCATCATCACAATACTGCATCATTACAGTATCATCACAATACTGCATCATCACAATACTGCATCATCACAATACTGCATCATTACAGTATCATCACAATACTGCATCATCACAATACTGCATCATTACAGTATCATCACAATACTGCATCATCACAATACTGCATCATCACAATACTGCATCATTACAGTATCATCACAATACTGCATCATCACAATACTGCATCATTACAGTATCATCACAATACTGCATCATTACAGTATCATCACAATGCTGCATCATTACAGTATCATCACAATACTGCATCATCACAATGCTGCATCATCACAATGCTGCATAATCACAATACTGCATAATCACAATGCTGCATAATCACAATGCTGCATCATCACAATGCTGCATCATCACAATACAGTGTCACAATACTGCATCATCACAATGCTGCATCATCACAATACAGTGTCAAAATACTGCATCATCACAATACTGTATCATCACAATACTGTATCATCACAATACTGTATCACAATACTGTATCATCACAATACTGTATCATCACAATACTGTATCACAATACTGCATCATCACAATACTGTATCATCACAATACGGTATCACAATACTGCATCATCACAATACTGCATCATCACAATACTGCATCACAATACTGCATCATCACAATACTGCATCTCAATACTGTATCACAATACGGTATCACAATACTGCATCATCACAATACTGCATCATCACAATACTGCATCATCACAATACTGCATCACAATATTGCATCATCACAATACTGCATCTCAATACTGTATCACAATACGGTATCACAATACTGCATCATCACAATGCTGAAGCATCACCATACAGTATCACAAAACTGCAGCATCACAATACAGCATCAACAAAGTGTCATAATACGATATCATTACAATACTGTCATGACAATAAGGCATAATCACAATACAGTATCACTATTGTATCATCATACAGGATCACACTACGGTATCATCACAATACACTATCACACTACGGTATTTGCAATAGTGTATGTAGAATTTAGAACTAATAAACACACATACAAACACACACACACTAGTGAACGCATGCTAGAGGACAGTGCTAAGTAGTCCTATCCACAGTACCGGGGGGCAGTTGGGGGTTTGGTCTGTAAGGGAAATTCAGGAGATTAAACCAGCAACATTCTGCTTACAGTCTGCTTCACTAACATCCAGCTCCTGTCCAGGTTGTGGTATGATTCTAGTATAATATTTAGATACAGTTTAATAACATATTACGATTCATCTTTTTTAACCAGCAGGGTTTATCAGCTCAGTCCTTTTTTGCAGTGTTTGCGGTGTTTGTGTCCCGGTGTGGTGTGTCCTGCAGTAGTTTAGAGAAGGTGACTAGAATCAGCTTCCCTCAACGACCACACTGAGCAGGTTACTGCAGACCTCTCTGCTGACCTCACACTCCTCAGCCTCAAGCTCCATTGTAGAGTTCAGAAACATGGTCACATACCAGGCTGGACGCAGGTCTTTGCTTGTGAAGCCGGTGATGGACTGTGTTATTTTCTTTGCTGGTCAGAACCGGCAGGTAGTGTCTTCAACCTGTGTCCAATTTTTCAGAGGAGCTAGATAGACAGACAGATAGAGAGACTGACAGACAGGCAGATATTTGCATAGATAGATAGATAGATAGATAGATAGATAGATAGATAGATAGATAGATAGATAGATAGATAGATAGATAGATAGATAGGATAGATTATAGATATGCAAAGATAGATAGATAGATAGATAGATAGATAGATAGATAGATAGATAGATAGATAGATAGATAGATAGATAGACCCTAGATAATTGGTTGGATAAACAGACGGACAGACATGTAAATAGATATATGGTTAGACAGACAGACAGACAGATAGGTGGTTAGATAGATATAGTTAATAAAGGAGTATCTGTGGCTAATAAAGGAGTATCTGTGGCTAATAAAGGAGTATCTGTAGCTAATAAAGGAGTATCTGTAGCTAATAAAGTAGTATCTGTGGCTAATAAAGGAGTATCTGTAACTAATAAAGGAGTGTCTGTAGCTAATAAAGGAGTATCTGAAGCTAATAAAGGAGTATCTAGCTAATAAAGGAGTATCTGAAGCTAATAAAGGAGTATCTGTAGCTAATAAAGGACTATCTGTGGCTAATAAAGGACTATCTGTGGCTAATAAAGGAGTATCTGTAGCTAATAAAGGACTATCTGTAGCTAATAAAGGAGTATCTATAGCTAATAAAGGATTATCTGTAGCTAATAAAGGAGTATCTGTAGCTAATAAAGGATTATCTGTAGCTAATAAAGGACTATATGTGGCTAATAAAGAAGTATATGTAGCTAATAAATGAGTATCCGAAGCTAATAAAGGAGTATCTAGCTAATAAAGGAGTATCTGTAGCTAATAAAGGAGTATCTGTAGCTAATAAAGGGGTATCTATAGCTAATAAAGAAGTATCTGTGACTAATAAAGAGGTATCTGTAGCTAATAAAGAAGTATCTGTAGCTAATAAAGGAGTATCTGAAGCTAATAAAGAAGTATCTATAGCTAATAAAGAAGTATCTGTGGCTAATGAAGTATCTGTGGGCTATAATGACGTCTCTTATTGGCTAAAAAATTAACGTATTCTGTGGCTAATAATGAAGTAACATGTGGCAATAATGAAGTATCTGTGGCTAAAAAATGAAGTATCAGTGCTAAGTAAATGAAGTATCTGACACGCTAATAAAGAAGTATCTGTGGCTAATAATGAAGTATCTGTGGCTAATAATGAAGTATCTGTGGCTAATAAAGAAGTATCTGTGGCTAATAAAGAAGTATCTGTGGCTAATAAAGAAGTATCTGTGGCTAATAAAGAAGTATCTGTGGCTAATAAAGAAGTATCTGTAGCTAATAAAGAAGTACCTGTGGCTAATAAAGAAGTACCTGTGGCTAATAATGAAGTATCTATAGCTAATAAAGAAGTATCTGTGGCTAATGAAGAAAAGCTGTGTCTAATGAAGAAGTAACTGTGCTTAATCCACGAGCGCAGAGTCTAATAAAGTTAGTATCTTGTAGTCTAATAATCGACGTCGCCTGTGTCTAATAAGTGACTATCTGTAGCTAATAAGAGAGTATTTGTAATATTGTTTAAGGGTAAGTATATTTTATTAAATGAAACTTGGACTGAACACACTTATGTAATTTCAGTTTTCCCAGTAATTGTATTCCGTTACATCCCAGTGCTGTGTGTGTGGTGGAGATACTGACACTCTGCAGGAACTGACCGGAGGAAGAATATTAAAGGTTATTAAAGGTCTAGAACTGTAATTGGAGCGTAAACAGAGTCAGAAACAGGACCAGGTTTGTTTTCTTTATTGTGACTTGTTGTGGTGTTGAAGAGCGAAGTGATGGAACTCCGTCAGTAGTCAGTAGTCAAATCTTGTTTATCAGAGAGAGGATTCTTACCCTGCGGCACACCAGCGGCAACAAAACCACTCAGCTTGGTCAGCCTTCAGCTGGTCACCGGTGGGCACTTCGCGGGGGGAGCAAACCGGCAGCAGGTCCTGGACTGTGCAACTACTTATCTAAGGGCCTGAGAGGCGCTGATACCCAGCAGTCAGTCAGCGCAGACTGGAATCTCTAACCGGGGGCACATGAGATGAAGATATTTGAAATTGGATCAGAATTAAAGGGTAAATTTAAATATCTCTTCAGATCGTTCTGAAAAGCTGATGAAAAGTGGTGGTCGTGGTTAGAAGATCAGAGCTTCTCTCTTTATCCTGCACGTCGTTGTTTACTGAAACTCCCACGTCGCAGTACTCTCCTCACATTTACATAAACGCAGTGGAATAATCTCCAGTGGGGTCCGAGGTCAGTGCAGGGTGTGAGGACGTCTGGTTTCTGATTGGTTATCGTCATCGCTGATTTGCATACAGTCCATCGCCCACATTCATCGCGCCGCTGACTCACGCTCACCACGTATGACTTCTGCCTGCATTGACTTTTTTATGTGCACACACAGCTGGTAGAGCTCTCTCTCTCTCTCTCGACCCTGAAACACCTCTCTCTCTCTCTCCCTGAAACACCTCTCACTGCTCTCTCTCTCTTCTCCCTAAATCACTCTCTCGTCTCTCACTCTCCTCTCTCTGAACACTCTCTCTGAACTCTCTCTCTCTCTCTCTCCCTGAACACTCTCTCTCTCTCTCGCTCTCTCTGAACACACTCTCTCCCTAAACACACTCTCTCTCTCTGAACACTCTCTTTCTCCCTCCCTGAACACACTCTCTCTCTCTGAACACTCTCTTTCTCCCTCGCTGAACACACTCTCTCTCTGTCTCTCTCTCTCTCCCTGAACTCTCTTTCTCTCTCCCAGTTAAGAAGATTTCTACACTGAGACATTTAAAATAAACACAATAAAGCTTTTAACACTAGTTAGTGGTTTTTATGGTCCTTATTGTCATCTGGAACTCACTGAGTAAAGAAATGAGGTGAAGTGAGCAGGCTGCTAATGTTGGCTGAGGTGAAATCAGACACTTAAGGTGCATCTGAAATCGCCTACTTGTCTACTACTCAGTAGTGTAATCAGTAGGCGAGCGCGGCTAGTATATCTGAATACTCAGTAGTGTAATCAGTAGTTGAGCGCACGCTAGTATACTCTGAATACTCATAGTGTAATCAGTAGTTCGAGCGTGGCTCAGTAAGTCTGAATACTCAGTAGTGTAATCAGTAGGCGAGCGCGCTAGTAGTCTGAATACTCAGTAGTGTATTCAGTAGGCGAGCGCGGCTATATAACCGAACACTCAGTAGTGTAGTCAGTAGGGCGAGCGCGCTAGTATGGTCTGAAAGCTCGAAAGTGTACTACAGTGAGGCCGAGCGCGGTCTAGTATATCCGAAAGCACTCGATAGTGTAATCATTAGGCGAGCGTGGCTAGTATTTTCCCTGAAATACTCATTAGTTTAATCAGTAGCAGTGCGGCTAGTAATGTCTGAATACTCATAGTGTAATCAGTAGGCGGAGCGCGGCTAGTAAATCCGAACACACAGATAGGTATTGAGGAAGTTAGCGACGAACGGGACCCGTATGACCTACTGAATCGGCAGCAAATTTTATGTAGTAGAAAACAACAGCACACGGTGTATCCAAATTCACTTGGAAGTCCGTGGATGAAATTCAAAGCGGAGAAATAAACGGTGTAAAGCAGAACGTCGGCTGTGGAGTACGGACAGCCTGCTAGTGAAACTGCCGCTACAGAAGTTAGCACTACAGATGAGAATAACCAATGATTTAAATTCCCCCTTCCACTTATCTACAGCTCCACATTGTCTGAGTACATATCAGACAAAAACACAGGATCAATCACAAAACAGATCTAAATCTGTCATAAACGAGGCATTTAATTATAGCTTGGACTTTTATAACGGTGGTGGGTCATGACGTCTTGCGTCACAGGACGCCTGGTTAATAAGGAGGACCGAGTACGTCCAGCTTTTGTTGTACTAAGAACGTCACCTACAGAAATAATCTACTTAGTCTAACCCACTCAACAGTACGCTACGACTCCAAAACAAGAACCAATCTGACTAGTAGGCGATTTCGGACGCACCTTTAATGTTCTTGGACATCAGAGTGACTGTGTAAATGTTGTCACCTTAAGTACAATGTGTATATTTGTGTTGTAGACATGGTGACCCCTGGTTCCCATGACCACCACTACAAACACCATGACCACCACTGTAAACATAATCAACGCCACTGTAAACACCATCACCACCACTGTAAACATAATCACCGCCACTGTAAACACCATCACCACCACTGTAAACAACACCACCACTGTAAACATCACCACCACTGAAAACACAATTACCACCACACTGTAAACATCACCATCACTACCACACTGTAAACATCACCATCACTGTAAACATCACCCTTACCACTGCCAATGTGAACATCATCACCATCACCACCACTGATAAAAAACCATCAACCACCACCTGTAACACAATCATCACGCACATACTATAAACGTCCCTCTCAAACTATAAACACCATTACCACCACACTGTAAACATCACCCTCACCACTGCCAATGTGAACATCATCACCATCACCACCACTGTGAACATCATAACCACCACTGTAAACATCACCACCACTGAAAACACAATTACCACCACACTGTAAACATCACCATCACTACCACACTGTAAACATCACCATCACTGTAAACATCACCCTTACCACTGCCAATGTGAACATCATCACCATCACCACCACTGTAAAAACCATCATCACCACTGTAAACACAATCATCACCACTACTATAAACGTCTCTCAAACTGTAAACACCATTACCACCACACTGTAAACATCACCCTCACCACTGCCAATGTGAACATCATCACCATCACCACCACTGTGAACATCATAACCACCACTGTAAACATCACCACCACTGTAAACACAATCACCACCACTACTATAAATATCACCCTCACCACTGCCAATGTGAACATCACCATCATCACCTCTGTAAACACCATCATCACCACTACTATAAACATCTCTCAAACTATAAACACCATTACCTTTAAATAAACAGCAACACGTAAACTTCCAACCCTCACACACTAGGCCAATGTTGAACATCACCATCATCACCTCTGTAAACACCATCATCACCACTACTATAAACATCTCTCAAACTATAAACACCATTACCACCACACTGTAAACATCACCCTCACCACTGCCAATGTGAACATTATCACCATCACCACCACTGTGAACACCATCACCACCACTGTAAACATCATAACCACCACTGTAAACATCACCACCACTGTGAACACCATCACCGACCACCATAAACAATCAAAAACCACCACTGTAAACATCCACCACCACGTGAACCTCCATCCATCACCGACGTACTATAAACCAACTCTCACACTATAAACACCATTAAACCACCCAACACTGTAAGCAAACAACACCCTCGACTCACTGCCAATGTGAACATAATCACCAACAGACACCAGCTTGTGAACACACCATCCACCACCACTGTAAACCACAAAACCACCACTGTAAACATCACCACCACTGTGAACACCATCACCACCACTGTAAACATCATAACCACCACTGTAAACATCACCACCACTGTGAACACCATCATCACCACTACTATAAACATCTCTCCCATTGTAAACACCATCACCACCACACTGTAAACATCACCCTCACCACTGCCAATGTGAACATCATCACCATTACCACCACCATGAACACCATGGGAACGATTTTACACCAAAACCATCTTTCAGTCACTCCGTTTACCACACACACACTACTTTTAAGGATATATTTTTTAAATCAATTATATTAATTATATTATATATTTGAATATCAGGTGTGACTGAAGTGTGTGTGTGTCTCTAATTGTGATCAGTTAAATCGCTGGACATCAGCTCTAACAGACCATGTACCATAAAAGAACTAATTCTAGAGCCAGTGAGGAGCCGCACTGACTGACTTCCTGTTCTGTTAATTTGGGGAGCAGGTTTCTGTCTGGGACTGAAGGAGCATCTGTCAGAGGAAAGTTCAGTCTGAGTTCCGCTGGAGTGAAACCAAATGGAGCAGAACATTGGTACCCAGTGTGACCTCAGCCCAAACACCGGGATCTAATTCGACGTCCGGCAGTAAACTCCTTTCCGCTCCGCTCCAGTGGGTCCGGTTAGAACCCCACTGAGGTATTGGCTGGTAGACGAGTGGTCGGAGCTCTGGAGTGAGTGATTAAATGATTGACAGGTTTAACTAAACAGGAGTTTTACAGACTCAGCGCTGAGCTTAAGGCCGGGTTTGCCTGAGACTGCGTGACGTAAAGGGTCTCCAGTCCTGTGAAATGTTTTTATTTGATAAATGGCTCGATGATAAAAGATGATTTGTGAAACATTCCTGGTTCCAGTGCAAAGAGACGTTTCATCATTCGGATCGTTAGCAGACAGACGCCTCTGTCTCGGCCTTTATTGAATGTCATCGATCATCTTCGCCATTATTAAGGAGGAAATTGTCCCTAAAAATATCAGCTGAAAATTAAAGGAGCATTCCACCCAAAATCCACATTTGTCTTTGCTGATTATTTCATTTTTGCGCTCCAGCGTCTCGTTCCGCTCTGCTGAGTAGGATGTGTAGACGGATGGCTGAATTCTTTTTAACCTCTTTTATATTCCTAGAGCTGCATATTAAATAAAGGATATAAAATAGTTCTCTGTGTGTTTGGGGGGAGGGTGTATGTGTGTATGTATGTTCCCAGGCCCCTAGTGTTCCATGTGTGTGTGTGTGTGTGTGTGTGTGTGTGTGTATATGTATGTATTTATGTATGTATGTTCCCAGGCGTCTATTGTTCCGTGTGTGTATGTGTATGTATGTACGTACATTCCCAGGTGTCTATTGTTCTGTGTGTGTGTTTGTGTGTGTATGTATGTATGTTCCCAGGCCTCTGTTGTTCTGAGGATGTATGTATGTGTGTGTATGTATGTTCCCAGGCATCTATTTTTCCGAGTGTGTCTGTCTGTATGTATGTATGTATGTATGTATGTATGTATGTATGTATGTATGTATGTATGTTACAAGTGTGTATGTATGTATGTATGTATGCATGTATGTGTATATGTATGTTACAAGTGTGTGTGTGTATGTATGTATGTATGCATGTGTGTATGTGTATATGTAAGTTACAAGTATGTATGTATGCATGTGTGTATGTGTAATATGGTATGTTCCTGTATGTATGTACGTATGTAAGGTATGCATGAGTGTATGTGTATAATGTAGATTACAAGTGTGAAAGTTATGTATGTATTATTGTATGTTTAGTATGTAGATACAGTGAATGTGATGCATGTATGTTTGTGTGTATGTGTATATGTTACAAGTGTGTATGTATGTATGTGTATATGTAACGTTACCAGAGTGAATGTATGGTATGCATCGTGAGATATGAGTCTATGTATGTTACAACAATGTATGTATCATGAATGCTTATGTGTGTTGTGTGTTGTGTGTTTAAGTAATGTATTGCATGTTGTAATGTGTATATGTTATGTTACAAGTGTTGTATGATAAGTATGAAATGCATGAGTGAAAGTGAATATGTATGTTACAAAGTGAGAATGTAATGTATGTATGCATGTAAAGCTAGTGAGTAAGTGTAAATATAAGTATGCAAGGTGTGTATAATAATGTTACAAGTGTGAATGTATTTCTGATAAGTATGTATGTCTCTGGCTCTTAGGCCTCTAGTTCGTTCCGAGTAGTGCCTGTATTTAATGTTCTAAAGTCTTCAATTGAACGAGATGTGTATGTGCATATGTATGTTCGTTCCCAGGCCTCTGTTGTTCTGAGGGTGTGTCTATGTGTGGTATGTATGTATATATGTTCGCAGGCCTCTATTGTTCCGAGTCTGTGTGTGTGTGTGTGTGTATGTATGTATGTTTGTATGTTCTTAGGCCTCTGTTGTTCCGATGGGTGTGTGTATGTAGGCTGCTCTGAATTTTTATTTTTTTATTTATTTATTTTTCTGATTTGATTGTGGCAACATGCAATGTCTCTCTTCCAGGCCAGGTGGCGCTAGTCTCTGGTAGGAGAGGTGCTGATAGAGATGCAGCTACACTGTAGTTTAAACTGAGACCCAGACTGCATAGATTTCTCCAGCTCGGTGCTGAGGATCCGTCGCTGACTCAAATAGGTTCCTTTAAATTAGACGTGCTCGGCGCAACCCCGTCCCAATCAAGCCCAGAACAGTTCCGCATGGCTAATCGAGTTATTCCTATTGATGTTTCTGAGAAGATAAGACTGGAGCCGAAGCGGCCGGGAACATCGAGCAAGCCCACAGGAGCAGAACGTTGTGAAACTGTTTGTGTTACGTGTTTGATTAGAAATCAGAACCTACACAGCGGTCTTCAGAATCTCATGCTTTCGTTTGATCACCAGTCTGCAGTTATGGTGGTGTTATATTCAGCCTGGTTACTCGGCGGTTATCTCCACGTGGTTCTGCTGCCCTTATATAGAATGTTTTTCCACCGGACCTGTTTTTACGTAATCAGCTGTGACCCAGGAGGACGAGAACTCGCCCGGGTCCATTCATCAAGTCTGACTTGAAAAGAAACCTGAGAACATTTGTCCGAGTCGTTTTCCGCTTCCCTTTGAACCTTCTTTAAAATCGAATCCATCTTTTAACGGAGCTGTTCCTTCTTCTCTGAGCACTCGAGCGTGTGCGAGTTAACGTCTACGCTCCTGTCGAAGGAAAGGAAAGTGACAATCATGTCCCGGAGTCAGCGCACAATCGCACTACGGTCAGCGGTCGCTGAAGCCTGCTGGGTAAAAGCTCTCCACTCCCACAGGAAGCACTTCTGCTCGCGTGCAGGACTGTGAGGCTGTTTGGAGAAACAGCGGAGAGCATGCTCAGAGTCGTGGAGCTCAGGTGAGGTTGTCGTGGAGACGCCGTGACTACAGAATTGAAGTACTTCTTTTATTTGATTTTAAAAAAAGGGCTGAGCAAAATATCACAGACGTGCTTCGCTGCAGTGTGCGAGCGTCAGACCGAGCGCCAAATAACACATGACCCAATGTCCAAAAGTTGTGGACACCTGTTCATCCACAGTTCATTCAGTTTCAAGCTTGAAGCCAACAAAACAAGCCAGCAATTCTCACATACATACTTAATACATAACATACATACATACAAACCATACATACATACATACATACACACACACACAACACCTGATCACCACAACAATACTGCTGTGTCTGATCCCACTCGCACCAGCACCAACACCACACTAACACAACCACCACCACGTCAGTGTCACTGCAGTGCATATATTTCTTTTTCTTTTGTAGTTCCCACTCACTGTCCACTCTATATAGAACACTCCTACACCTTGCTGGTTCCACTTGTAGATTAAAGTCAGAGACCCGTAGCTCATCCAGCAGCTAGCACAGTTTGTGTTCTCTAGTCCTTCATCAGTGGACACAGTCTAGTCAGTGGACACAGGACGCTGATCTGATCCACTCACACCAGCACAACACACACTAGCACACACTACCACCACATCAGTGTCATTGCAGTGCTGAGAATGATCCACCTCCCTAATAGTACCTGCTCTGTGGTGGTCCTGTGGGGGTCCCTGAACATTTTAAAGCACCAGATTAAAAAAGTATACAGAGATCGATGAACTACGGTCCTGTACTTGATAGCTCCTATATGGTCAGTTGAGCTGATACAGTTGACAGTGAGTGGAATACAAGAGAATAAGACTAATGTGTGTGTGTGTGTGTTTATATATATATAATATATAATATATTATATATATATAATATATATATAAATATAGATGCTGCTGGGTATTTTTAGCTACTGCATGATAAACTTTGACCAACATTTCTCTAAATTCTCTTTAAAGCTGCCAGAGTTTGAGCAGCTGGTACTGTCAGGAGGCTTTAACAGAACTGAGCTGGTTTATTTATACAGTACGTTTAACTTTCAGTGTTGAAAACAGTGTTTAATTAGAATACTCTCCAGCACCGCCCCATCATACCCAATTATTAATTAACCCTCTAACACGATACTAAAGCACATCACACACAAAGGAATACGTCTCTGGAACACTGCACGCTGAAGACCAGGTAGAACAGCGTTCCTGCGAGGCTCCGGAGCGACTGGCTCTCTCTCAGAGGCCTTTCTGAAATAAATCTCTGATGATGAGTCCAGCATTGTATTCTGGGATAGTCTCTCCATTTCTCTGTACAGAAAGGATTGTTGTTGTTGTTGTTGTTATTGGAGCAGCACTGCCCTGTCACATGCAGTGTTGGTGGGATATGCATATCATCACTGTCCAATGGAAAACATGTTGATTTTGAGGTTTCTACATCATTTGAACACGCCAATGGTCATTTACATTGAGTGAAAATTTCATAATAAATGGACCAAAAGAAGTGCTCCAAAATAGCTTGGAAAAAATTCCGGTTCCATTGACTTACATTGAAAGTAAAGTAGGTTTTTGTCCTCTCCTGTTCAGTTGCAATTTTGAAGATACTTGGTTTTCATTCACATACATAGACGTACAGTAAGTTTCTCACTCCACCTTTCAGGATTCCGCCTCCAGCTCTAATTTAGCCGTTAAACGACGCACGTCGTGGTTCGGTGCCCCTTCAATTTTGACCTTAAGCTCAAACAAAGCCATCAAACCCCCCGTGCCCTGGTGACTTCATCCACCAGACGAACCTGCAGACGTTGACGGTTCCGTGCTACAAGGCGGATTCCTGCCGTCGCTCCTTATCAGAGCTAATTAAAATCGGACGTGCTGGTAATCTCACTCGGCCGCGCGACAGCCTTGGAATGAACATCTGTAAAAACAGACTAGGCAGACAGAAGCAGGGACGCCTCCCCCGAAGCCTCCAGTGCTCTCCGTTGATTTGAAAATCAATTGCTTAATAAGGTTAATGTGAATACGAACCTGCTGGCTTTATTGTGCCGCAGCCGCGTAGCTGCCCGCCGCGCCTCGGTCAGCAGATTCCGGAGCCGTCGCGGAACAATAGGAGTTCTTGGTGCCGCTGTAATTTGTTTGGCGGAGCGTCTCGGAATCTTCTCTCCTGCGTTTCTTCCAGATTAAATGGACGGACGCTGGGGATGATGGATGCCTCTGGAACGCTTGCTGCCACGTGGACGCTCTTCAGGCTTTTTGTTTACACCTAATGTTGTTTATCAGCAGGTTTGATGAATGGGAGCTGGAATTCTTCTCCCTGTTCCAGACTCTCCGGCTATACAGCCCGCTGGATCTACAGCCTGCGTCTGCAGCCTTTAGAGGAACAGTATCTGTGATCGGAGACTCTGAGAAGCACATCGTGATGTTTTATGGGAGGATTTATGATGAAAATGATGAACATGGGGCTCTAATCCGGCCCCGGTTCCGGCTAGATTTATTCGGTATCCGGTTCCGCATGTTCTGCTCCCGAAGATCTGATCGGCACCATCTGTAATATAAGCACCGCTGAAGGTTGAGAATGTCTGCCTGGTTGATTTGGTTGCTGCAGCATGAAAAATGAGCATATTTGCCAGATTAGCTCCTGGCACTCACCTTATCCCTGCTTCCCACATTTCCCTCTGAAGCCTCCTTCGCCCGGCATGGGGGTGGATTTTGACCCGAGGTGTTAAATGGACTGGCAGGCCACGAAGTTTTTTTGGGAGGTCACTCGCGTTTATGGTGCAGGAGCTCTGTAATGAGTTCTGGCTGCAGACCTGCTCTCCTGTAGAGCCACATGCTTTCGCGGATTAGCAGCTCCCGCGGCTCCCGATAAAGACGGAACGCCCGGGGTTGGGATGAAAAGCACAAGTAACTGGTCGTGCTTCCGGAGCTTTAAAACACTGCTTGTCATTCTGTACTGATGATAGAACTGAAACGAACTGCAGGCTAATTTGGTTCTTCAGTGGCTGCTGAACGTCACAGTTCTTTTATTTCCGACTCGGAAAACCAGGAGGACGAAGTTGGTGATGTTCCAGCTGCTGGCGGCTGATATCGAGTCCCAGAACAAAACACTTTACTGCCCCGACAGAGTTAATACATTCATTTACAAGCTTTAGAGTTTAATCCTGCCATAGAGTTCATTCATTCAGTATTTATTTAGTAGTTAAATAGTTCTGATGTTCTACATAGAAGATTTATGTGGAACCCTGTTGTGGTGCTAATAAAGGTGGAGCTGCTCGTCTCTTCAGTCTCTTCAGTGTTGAACTCTGAGCTGAAGCTGCTCCATGTTGTCCGAGTGTATGAGAAACTGTCCGGAGTGAAATGGTAAAAGAGCCTCCAGAGTTAAAGTGTTGTTCAGATTATGTTTAAAGAGATGTTGGAACAGTTCAGCAGCTTGTTGTGGACTTTTCATGTTTCCACCTTAAACGGTGTTAGGCATTTTACTCTCTAACTGCATTATTTAAAGTGTGCAATTAGATGAAGTAATGTGGAGAGGGAGGATCGTTCATGCCAGGGTCTAAAGATGAACAGTAGGCTCTGGACATATGGGTTGGACTGTTGTTGGGAAGGAAGAAATGTGTTGACGTTCCCTACACAAGTCCTGGAACGCTGGATTTCTCCACCACATTCTGTTGTTGGTTAGTGTTGTTGTTGTGAGTAAATGTTACTGGTATGCTGGTTGGTGTTGTTGGTTGTGTGTAAATGTTCTGGTAGCTGATGTTGTTGTGGTAGTGAGTAAAGTACTGGTTGCTGGATGGATTTGAGGTAGTGTGAAAATGTTTCTTGTTGGTGTAGTGGTTGTGTGTAAATGTTCTGGTTTGATGGTTGGTGTTTTTGGTTGCGTGCAAAATTCTGGTTGCTGGTTGGTGTTTGGTGTTGCGTGTAAATGTTTCTGGTTGCTGGTAAGGTGTTTGTGGTTGCTGTGGTAAATTGTTTCTTGGTTGGTGTTGTGGTTGTGTTTGTAAAATGTTCTGGTTGCTGTTGTGGTGATGTGTTGCGTGTAAATGTTCTGGATGCTGTTGGAGTTGTGGGTTGCGTGTCAAATGTTCTGGTAGCTGTTGGGTTTGGTGGTTGCGTGTAAATGTTCTGGTTGCTGGTTGGTGTTGTGGTTGCGTTAAAAATGTATATCAGGTTGCTGGTTTGTGTTTGAGGTTGTGTGTAAATGTTCTGGTTGCCTGGTGGTTTGTGGTTGTGTAGTAAATGTTCTGGTTTGCTGGTTGGAGTTGTAGGTTGAGTGGTAAATGTTCTGGTTGCCTGTTGGTGTTGTTGGTTGTGAGTAAAAGTACTGGTTGCTGGTTGGTGATGTGGTTTGTGTGTAAATGTTCTGGTTGCTGGTTGGTGTTGTGATTGTGTGTAAATGTTCTGGTTGGCTGTTTGTGTTGTGGTTTGTGTGTAAATGTTGGGGGTGAAATATTTAACCAGTCTTGTTACTTAACAGTGTAGGGATTTGAGCTCGGACCTTATCATCTTCCCTCTTCTTTAAAAGCATGATTTGGATTTGAATGAAACAGAGTTTAGAGTTGTGTTTGGGTCTAAGCTGTTAAAGTGGGTGATCTTGGGAAATAAGCCTATGGAGTGTTTTAAATACGTTTGGCGTGCCCAAACTTCTGCCTCTCTGTGGTGTCCTGTCCAGAATTCATTCGGGGGGGGGGCCGATTAGAGGAATAACACGCAGCGCAGGTATGCTCAGACCTATAGCTGATTTAATGGGGTAAGGTGGATTAAAGTCAAGCAAATTTTCCAACCAGACTTTTGCAGACCTGCGCGATTAAACCGTGGGTCAGACCAGGTCCTGACATGCGACCCGCTTCAGCGCTTCACCACTAAAAATCGTCTTCATATTTCATGGAACGTCCTCGCCACACTCATCTGCATATGTTGTAACGATTAATGTCCCAGCTTCTCTGTGCTGGTTAGAAAACAGATCTGGAGTTTAAAAACTGACCTGTGTTGTCTCGTGCTGCTGAGTTACCCCCGGGCCTGGAACTTGCAGCAGTGGACCGTGTGAAAGCAGCCTTTTGACTTAATTAAGGAAGGGTCACCACAACGGCCGGAAAACTGGCCAAGGAGAAAATGACTGTTCAGCGGTTTGGAGGGAAAAACAAAGCAGCTGCTGTAGAATATTCCGTGTTCTGATTTCATGCCGGAGTCCGTTATTCACTACTTCAGATCTGCTGTAGCGGTCAGCTCGTGTCTGATGTCTTGCACATGGTCCTTTGGCTCCGAGAGGAAAGTGCTGTCGCTTAAGGAGATGGACTTCAGGAATGAGGAACAGCTGGAAATGGAAAATGGCCATTATACGCCACCAGGCGCGCTCGCACTTCCGATCACAGCTGAGTGACAAAGCCCCCGCGTCTCCCCCCGCCACCCCTCCGCTCTGACCGGCGTGGGTCTGAGCTCAGTGCTGTCAGACTGTGATTGGATCAGACTGTCGTATCTTTGGGGAGATTCTGAGTACATACGCTAGCAGGACTGAGGACTGTCTGCTGTAGAAGATCACTGAGCTGAGCAGAAGTTCATACTTCATACTTCCCAAACAACCAACCATGAGTTATAATATTCTTATTATTGGATATTTGAAGAGAAACGCAAGTGTGCTCACCGCCCCCTATAGTGTGTGTTTACGTGTGTGTGTGTGTGTGTGTGTGTGTGTGTGTGTCTCACTACCCTCTAGTGTGTGTGTATGTAGGTGTTTCACTGCCCTCTAGTGTGTGTTCAAAAGCCCCCTAGTGTGTGTTCACTAGTGTGTGTGTGTGTGTGTGTGGGGAGGGGGGTGTTTTACTCTCCCATAGTGTGTGTTCACTAGTGTGTGTGGCTGTTCCACTGCCCCCTTGTGTGCGTGCGTGTGTCTTACTGCCCTCTAGTGTGTATGTGTGTGTATGTGGGTGTTTCACAGCACCCTAGTGTTTGTGTATGTGTGTGTGTGTGTGTTTCACAGCCTTCTAGTGTGTGTGTGTGTTTCACAGCCCCCTAGTGTGTGTTCACTAGTGTGTGTGTGTGGGGGGGAGGGGTGTTTTACTCTCCCATAGTGTGTGTTCACTAGTGTGTGTGTGTGTGTGTAGGTGTGTGTGTTTGTGAGCTGTTCCAACTGCCCCTCTAGTGTGTTGTGTGATTGTGTGTTGTAGTGTGTGTGTGTGTGTGTGTGTGTCTCACTGCCCCCTAGTGTTTGTGTATGTAGGTGTTTCACTGCCCTCTAGTGTGTGTTTCAAAGCCCCCTAGTGTGTGTTCACTAGTGTGTGTGTGTGTGTGGGGGGGGTGTTTTTACAACTCCCCCTCCCATAGTGTGTGTACACTAGTGGTGTGTGCTGCTCCACTGCCCCCCTTGTGTGCGTGCAGGGTCTTAATAACTCTGCCCTCTAGTGTGTGTGTGTGTGTGTATGTGGGTGTTTCACAGCACCCTAGTGTTTGTGTGTGTGTGTGTGTATGTGTGTTTCACAGCCTTCTAGTGTGTGTGTGTGTTTCACAGCCCCCTAGTGTGTGTTCACTAGTGTGTGTGTGTGTGGGGGGGGGGTGGGGGGGAGGGGTGTTTTACTCTCCCATAGTGTGTGTTCACTAGTGTGTGTGTGTGTGTGTGTGTGTGTGTGTGTGTGTGTGTGTGGCTGTTCCACTGCCCTCTAGTGTGTGTGTGTGTGCGCGTGTGTGTGTGTGTGTGTTTTCACTGCCCCCTAGTGTTTGTGTGTGTGTGTGTGTGTTGTGTGGTGTTGGTGTGTGTGTGGCTGGTTTTCACTGCCCCTATTGTGGTGTGTTTACTAGTGTGTGTGGGTGTTTTACTCTCCCATAGTGTGTGTTCACTAGTGTGTGTGTGTGTGGCTGTTCCACTGCCCCCTTGTGTGTGTGTGTGTGTGTGTGCGCGTTACTGCCCTCTACTGTGTGTGTGTGTGTGTGGGTGTTTTACTCTCACATAGTGTGTGATCACTAGTCTGTGTGTGTGTGGCTGTTTCACTGCCCCCTAGTGTGTGTGTGTGTGGGGGGGGGGGGGGGGGGGGGGGGGGGGGGGGGGGGGGGGGGGGGGGGGGTGGGGGGGGTGGGGGGGGGGGTGTTTCCCTGCTCTGTGTGTTCACTAGTGTGTGTGTGTGTGTGTGTTTGTTTGTGGGTGTTTCACTGCCCTGTAGTGTGTGTGTGATTAAATCAGCAACCTTCTGGTGACAAGGCTAGTTCCCCCCTCCAGCTCACAACTGCCCCACAAGATACACGGTCACCATGTAATATTATTCGAATGAGCTGAATCTGACTGGTAGGTTTCAGATACGACTGTATGTGCTGTGCTCTGCTGGAATCATAACCTGCAGCCGAACAGGCCCTAATGATCTCCCAGCGTCTCAGTATGAGGACTACAGGACAGCGTTCTTTTCTAGATGACGTTCTTCTGCAGTGTAGTGATTCAGATCTCCATCTGGTGTGGAGTCCAGCGCTGGCGACAGCAGCAGAGCTGTGGGAGAACCGGGGCTGTCTCAGATTCTGCTCTGCTCTTCGCTCAGACCTTCCTGCGGACTCGGATTTAGCCGTGACGAAAGGCTGATATATTTGGATCGTCTCCTCCGTCAGCTCTCTGTTAGGCTCTCAGAGCAGGACCGCTTCGTTTTCAGCCCCGACATTAGGAGACATGCGTTTTGGCCGCAGACGCTTCACATTGGCGGGCGACGGCCGGAGGGGAGGATTTACTCCCACTGTCAAGCGGAGAAGGTTTTGTGCTTCACAGGAGGCGTTTAAAATTCATGGTGCCCCAGTTGCAGTGCCTCCTGGCGAAGCGGCGGCGTCTGAGAAAGACCGGCGCTTGTTTCAGCTGAGGGTGGAGATGTGAGATAGGCCTGCTCGTGGGCCTGCTGGGGTGACGTAGAGAATTAGAGAATTCAGGTGGACGGAATTGTGAAGTAAGGTATCAGGAACGTCTATAAACACCCAGCCTGTAATCCATGTTCCAGAGAGTTCCAAGTTCTGGACGTCTGTCTTCACACATATGAACTTGAGTGGCGTCCCATTCTTAATCCATAGGGTTTAATATGACGTCGGCCCAACCTGTGCAGCTGTAACAGCTTTCAGCTCTTCTTCAGTAAAGGCTCTCCACGCGGTTATAAGGAGTGTGTTTTATGGGAAAGTTATGACCGTTCTTCCAGAAGACCAATGTGAGGTCAGAGACCCTTGGATGTTGGACGAGAAGGTCTGGCTCACAGTCTCCGCTCTAATTCAGCCTAAAGGTGTTCTATCAGGTTGAGGTCAGGACCTGCCCTGTGAAGTTCTTCCACACCAAACTCTCTCCTCCATGTCTTTATGGAGCTGCTTTGTACACTGGTGGGCAGTCATGTTGGAACAGGAGGGGTCCGTCCTCAAACTGTTCCCACGAATTTAGGAGCATAAAATTGTCCAGAATCTCTTCTGAAGCATCAAGAGTTCCTTTCACTGGAGCTAAGGGTTCGAGCCTAACTCCTGAAAAACAACCCCACACCATAATCCCACCTCCACCAAACTTTACACTCGCAGTCACAATGCAGTCAGACCAGTACCGTTCTCATGGCAACCAGCAAACCCAGACTTGTCCATCAGATCGGCAGACGGAGAAGCGTGATTGGTCACTCCAGAGAACGCGTCTCAGCTGCTCTAGAGTCCAGTGGTGCTTCATCGTTGGTGATGTGAGGCTTGTATGCAGCTACACAGTCGTATGAAAGTGTCTATAAGTGATGATATAGACTTATGAATGCATTATACAAGTTTTAAGAAATGGTTTATAGGAGATGGGTGCATGTTAAGTGAAACATAATATATGGGATTAACTGATGAGTACAGGTCGATAGTATGCGCATGTATGCCAGCTGGGAGGAGTTACTGCGTCTCTGTAAATGTTCTAGATCTGTTTTCTCTCCCGTTCCTAATTAAACAGAACTCCGAGGCCTCGTTTACACATACAGACACCGTCCTGATTATTAATCACCTCCAGTAGTGTTTATTAACAGCACACGCCTGATATCTATCTCACTGACTGATTAGATACACAGACCCGAAGATCAAAGCAGTGACTGATCAACAGGAATCAACCTGAGATCATTATGTAATCTTTCATTGGACTGTCTCTCTCCCTCCCTCTGTCTCCCTCTCTACCTCCTTACACTCAGTCTCTCCTCTCTAACTCCCCTGCCTCTGTACCTCCCTCCCTCTTTCCACTCCATCCCCCCCCCTCTGTCTCTCTCTCTAAACCTCCCCTCCCTTTGTACTCCCTCTGTTCTCTCTCTCCTACCTTCCCTCCCTTTGTCTCTCTCTTTCTCCTCGCTCTCTACCCTCCCTCCCTCTGTCTCCTCTTCCTCCCTCCTGGCCTCTCTCTCTACCTCCGTTGGATTCTCTGTCCTCTCATCACTAACTCCCCTCCCTCCAGTCTCTCTCCTGCTCTCTCGCCTCCCTCTGTCTCCCTCTCTACCTCCTTACCTCTGGCCTCTTCTCTACTCCCCTCCCGCTGTACCTACCCTCCCACTTCTGTCTGTCCTCCCTCCCTCTGTCTCCCTCTACTACCTCGCCTTACCTCCTGTCCTTCTCACTCTACTCCCCCCCTCTGTCTCTCTCCCTCCCATCTGTCCTCCCTCCTCTAGCCTCCTTACCTCTGATCTCTCTCTCTGCTACTCCTTTCCGTCACTCCCTCTGTACCTCCCTCCCTCTGTTCTCGCCTCCTCCTCTTCCCTCCCTCTCTACCTCCTGACCGTCTGTCTCTCTCTCGACTCCCCTCCCTCTTGTACCGTCCCTTCCCTCTTGTCTCTCTCCCTCCCTCCTGACTCCCTCTCTTACCTCCCTTACCTCTGTCCTCCCTCCTCTCTACTCCCCTCCCTCTGTACCTCCCTCCCTCTGTCTCTCTCCCTCCCTCTGTCTCCCTCTCTACCTCCTTACCTCTGTCTCTCTCTCTACTCCCCTCCCTCTGTACCTCCCTCCCTCTGTCTCTCTCCCTCCCTCTGTCTCCCTCTCTACCTCCTTACCTCTGTCTCTCTCTCCACCTACACTGGTTATCCTCTCTCCTTCTTCTCCTCTGTCTCTCTCTCTGTCTGTCTCTCTCTCTACTCCCTCCCTCTGTCTCTCTCTCTTTGTCTGTCTCTCTCTACTCCCTTCCTCTCTCTCTACCTCCCTCCCTCTGTCTCTCTCTCTACCTCCCTCCCTTTGTCTCTCTCTGTCTCTCTCTCTACCTCCCTCCCTCTGTCTCTCTCCCTCCCTCTGGTCTCCCTCTCTACCTCCTACCTCTGTTTCCTCTCTCTCTAGCTCCCTCCCTCTGAACCTTCCCTAACTCCCTCTGTCTCTCCACTCTCCCTCCCTCTGTCTCCCACATCTACCCTCCTTACCTCTGTCCTCTCCTCTCACTACTTCCCCTCCCTCTGTACCTCCCTCCCTCTGTCTCTCTCCCTCCCTCTGTCTCCCTCTCTATACCTCCTAACCTTCGGTCTTCTCTCTCCTACTCCCTCCCTCTTGTCTCTCTCTGGTCTGTCCACTCACAACTACTCTTTTACTACTCCCTCCCCTCTGCTCTCACGTCACTTGTCTGTCTCGGTCACTCTACTCCCTCCCTCTGTCTCTCTCTCTACCTCCCTCCCTCTGTCCTCTTTCTCAGTTCTCTCAGATCGCTTTGTCTGTCACTCCCTCATCTCTCACGTATCTCACTCATTCTCACCTCTGTCTCTCCGTCTCTGTCAGTCTCTCTCTCTACTCCCCCCTCTGTCTCTCTCTCCACTCTTCCCGCCTCTCTCTCTCTCTCTTTTCTGTCACTCTCATCTACTCCCTCCCTCTGTCTCTCTCAACCTCCCCTCCCTCTGTCCCTCTCTCTACTACCTCTCTCCTTTTGTCTCCTCTGTCTCTCTCTCAGAACCTCCCTTCCCTCAGTCTCTCTCTGTCTCTCCCCATCCCTCTTCCTCATTCTGTCTCTCATCTCAGCTTTGTCTGTCTCACTCTCAATGTATCTCTCTCCTTCTCTCTCTGTCTCTCTCTCTGACTGTCTATGTAAATCTGTCTTTCTTGTCTCTTTCTTGCTCACCCACGCTCCTCTATGTATCGGCTTTCCTCACTCTCCTTTCCCTTTTCTCCCTCCCTCTGTTTTTTATCTCACTACCTAGTCTCTCTCAGTATCTGCTCTTTCATGTATCTGTCCTCTCTCACACCCTCTCTCTCCAACTCACGCACTCTCTCTCTCTGTTATCTTACTCTCTCTCTCAGTCCCCTCTTCCTTCTTCCTCTGTCTCTCCTTTATCTGTCTCTCTCTCCCCTACCTCCCTCCTCTGACCACTCTCTGTCTCTCCTCCCTCCCTCTGTCTCTCTCTCTCTAACTCGTTCCCTCTGTCTCTCTCTCTACTTCCCCTCCCTCCTGTCTCTTTCTTTCCTCTCTCGCTTTGTCTGTCTCTCTCTCTCTCACTGTATCCTCTCTGCTACTCCCCTGTCTGTCTCTCTCTCAACTCCCTCCCTCTGTCCACTCTCTACCCTCCCTCCCCTCTGTCTCCCTCTCTCCCTCTCTCCTTTCTTCCCCTCCCTCCCTCCGTCCTCTCTCTCTACCTCCCTCCCCCTGTCTCTCTCTGTTTCTCTCTCCCTCCCTCTTCTCTCCCTACCTCGTTCCCTCAGTCTCTCTCTCTACTCCAACTACACCCCTCCCTCTGTCTCTTTTCTGACTCTCTCGCATTGCTGTCTCTCTCTCTCATACTGTATCTCTCTCCTTCCGCCTCTGGCCTCTCTCTCTGTCGTCTCCTGTATCTGTCTTTCTTTGTCTCTTCTTGCTCTCGCTCTCTCTGTATCGCTTTTCTCTCTGTCTCCCTCCCTCTGTTTTTTAATCTCAACCTATCACTTCTCTGTATCTGTCTTTCTGAAACTGTTCCTCTCTCAACCCTCTCTCCTCCACGCTCTCTCTCTCTCATGATCTTACTCTCATCTCTCTCGCACTCTCTCTCTCTGTCCCTCTCCTGCTTCCTCTGTCTCTCTGATCTGTCTCTCTCTCTCTACTCCTCCCTCTGTCTCTCTCTCTACCCCCTCCCCTCTGTCTCCCTCTGTCTCTCTCCCACCTCTGTCTCCTCTCTCTAACTCGTTCCCCTCTTAGTCTCTCTCTCTACTTCTCCTCTACCCCCCTCCCTCTGTCTCTTTTCTTTCTCTCTCGCTTTGTCTGTTCTCGTCTCTCTCTCACCTGTATCTCTCTGCTTCTTCCCTCTGTCTCTCCTCTCTGTCTGCCTCATCTCTCTTACCTCCCTCCCTCTGTCCCTCTCTCTGATCCCCTCCCTCTGTCTCTCTCTCTTTGTCTGTCTCCTCTCTACTCTCCCCTTCCCTCCCTCTGTCTCACTCTAACCTTCCCATCCCTCTGTCCTCTCTCTCTCTCCCTCTCTCTCTCCCTCTCTCTCTCCCTCCCTCCCTCTGTCTCTCTCTCTACCTCCCTCCCTCTGTCTCTCTCTGTCTCTCTCCCTCCCTCTGTCTCTCTCTCTACCTCGTTCCCTCTGTCTCTCTCTCTACTCCCCTCCCTCTGTCTCTTTCTGTCTCTCTCGCTTTGTCTGTCTCTCTCTCTCACTGTATCTCTCTCCTTCTCCCTCTGTCTCTCTCTCTGTCTGTCTCTGTATCTGTCTTTCTTTGTCTCTTTCTTGCTCTCGCTCTCTCTGTATCGCTTTCTCTCTTTCTCCCTCCCTCTGTTTTTATCTCACTCTATCACTCTCTGTATCTGTCTTTCTGTATCTGTCTCTCTCACCCTCTCTCTCATGCTCTCGCTCTCTCTCTGTATCTTACTCTCTCTCTCTCTCTCTCTGTCCCTCTCCTTCTCCCTCTGTCTCTCTGTATCTGTCTCTCTCTCTCTCTCTCTCTCTGTCCCTCTCCTTCTCCCTCTGTCTCTCTGTATCTGTCTCTCTCTCTCTCTCTCTCTCTCTCTACCTCCCTCCCTCTGTCTCTCTCTGTCTCTCTCCCTCCCTCTGTCTCTCTCTCTAACTCGTTCCCTCTGTCTCTCTCCCTCCCTCTGTCTCTTTCTGTCTCTCTCGCTTTGTCTGTCTCTCTCTCTCTCACTGTATCTCTCTCCTTCTCCCTCTGTCTCTCTCTGTCTGTCTCTCTCTCTACTCCCTCCCTCTGTCTCTCTCTCTACTCCCTCCCTCTGTCTCTCTCTCTTTGTCTGTCTCTCTCTCTACTCCCTCCCTCTGTCTCTCTCTACCTCCCTCCCTCTGTCTCTCTCTCCCTCTCTCTCTCTCTCTCCCTCCCTCCCTCTGTCTCTCTCTACCTCGTTCCCTCTGTCTCTCTCTCTACTCCCCTCCCTCTGTCTCTTTCTGTCTCTCTCACTTTGTCTCTCTCTCTCTCACTGTATCTCTCTCCTTCTCCCTCTGTCTCTCTCTCTGTCTGTCTCTGTATCTGTCTTTCTTTGTCTCTTTCTTGCTCTCGCTCTCTCTGTATCGCTTTCTCTCTTTCTCCCTCCCTCTGTTTTTATCTCACTCTATCACTCTCTGTATCTGTCTTTCTGTATCTGTCTCTCTCTCTCTGTATCTTATTCTCTCTCTCTCTCTCTCTGTCCCTCTCCTTCTCCCTCTGTCTCTCTGTATCTGTCTCTCTCTGTATCTGTCTCTCTCTCTATCTCTCTCTCTTACTGTCTCTGTATCTCACACTCTCTCTCTGTCTCTCTCTTTCTTCTTCCCTCCCTCTGTTTTTCTCTCTTGCTGTATCTCTCTCCATCTGTCTCTTTCTTTGTCTCTCTCTCTCTGTCTGTCTCTCTCTACCTCCCTCCCTCTGTCTCTCTCTCCCTCTCCCTCCCTCCCTCTGTCTCTCTCTGTCTCTCTCTCTACCTCCCTCCCTCTGTCTCTCTCTGTCTCTTTCCCTCCCTCTGTCTCTCTCTCTGTATGTCTTTCTCTCTCTCTCTCTCTCTCTCTCTCTCTCTCTCTCTCTCTCTCTTTGACTGCTCTGTTTGTTGGTGAGTCATCAGACTGTGCAGGTGTTTTGGTTAAGAACTTCTGCAGACGCTACTCTGGATCCTGTGATGCTCTGAGAAGGCACGTCAGCTTTCTGCTCTTACTACGTCCACAGACTCCTACTAACACAGCTCTCTCTCTCTCTCCCTCTCTCTCTCTCTCTCTCTCTCTCTCTCTCTCTCTCTCTCTCTCTCTCCACCCACTAACACAGTAGCCAGACTAACACGATGCTGCTTCATTCATTATGCTAAGCTAAGCGCTCTTGACCCCGACTCCTCCAGGCTGGATGCCGTCATCAGAGCAGGTTCTGTACACGGGGGTGGGAGGAGGTGATGAGATGGTCTTTCTGTATGTTCTACAGAGACAGGGGGACCATCTTCAGCCAGGTTTCTCTCTGAACTCTTATAAACACCAAAACACCACCACCACCTCACACTTGCGTCTCTTAAACTCTCTTTAAGTGGGACTAGTTTGACCAGAGGGGGTCCGGTGATGTAATAAGGGGGTAATTTGACAGGCTGGGTCATACATGGTTAAGTATCTCTGTTATTTCAACAAATTACCCCGAATAACCCAAATCAAAACATCATCGCTCAGATGTTTACGCCAGTGTTATCCATCAGCAGCCGCACTGACCAGCATATAGACCAGTGTATATATAACTGCCTGACGAGAGGAACTTTCCAGATATCTCACCTTCCTTCTCCTCGTAATTCAGCTGTCTCTAAAACGCTGTGGATCTGTGGTCCTGAGTTTGAGGGTCGAGGGTCAAATCGAGCTGGTTGTGGGCGAAGGCGGGGTACACCATGGACAATTTAAAGTGACCAATCAACTTAACATGCATGTGTTTGGACTGTGAGAGGAAACCGGAGTACCTGGAGGAACCCACTCAAGCACTGAGAGAACATACACACTCCACACAGAACCACCCAGACCGGGAATCCAACCCAGATCATCTTACTGTGAGGAGACAGTACTGACCACTGCACCACCATACTAACCACTACACCACCATACTGACCACTACACCACCATACTAACCACTACACCACCGTACTGACCACTACACCACCATACTGACCACTACACCACCACACTAACCACTACACCACCATACTAACCACTACACCACCATACTAACCACTACACCACCATACTAACCACTACACCACCGTACTAACCACTACACCACCATACTAACCACTACACCACCGTACTAACCACTACACCACCGTACTAACCACTACACCACCGTACTAACCACTACACCACCGTACTAACCACTACACCACCATACTAACCACTACACCACCATACTAACCACTACACCACCGTACCAACCACTACACCACCATACTAACCACTACACCACCGTACTAACCACTACACCACCGTACTAACCACTACACCACCGTACTAACCACTACACCACCGTACTGACCACTACACCACCTTACTAACCACTACACCACCATACTAACCACTACACCACCATGCCGCCAGATTTTAAAATATCTTTAAGAAAACTTTAAAGATGAAAAGTATGTCTATTTTAAACTCAGCAGACTGCTTTCTCTCCTTTATGAGACCCTTGAAACTAATTTGTTTCGTAATTGTGATATAGTGCAGCGTACCTCTAGACCTCCAAACATCGGTTGTTATGGCGATGCTTTTTGACTCTTTTAGAGTCTGTTTAATCATAGCCTTGGTCTCCTTGTAAAGATTCGGGACCACCATGCGAGCGAAATGCGAGCATGAAGGTGTATTTTGGTTGAGACGTGTGGAGGAGTCGCCTAAACCCTGTATTCTCCACTACAGGAAACAATCTCATATCAGCTACAATGGAAATGCCGGTGTCTCGCATTGTTGCCGTGGCTCTAGCACTTGAGTGTGGAAGTTGAGGTCCAAATGCGTTTGTAAGCACTGGTAGTGTTTTCGTCTTTTTCTTGACAGGCACAACGGGCTTCAGTAGAGGGGCTTCAGTAGAGGGGCTTCAGTAGAGAGCCGTGGTGGCGCTGTACGTGTTTTTGCGTAGGGCTTGTATTAGCCGCGGTGTACGGCATGGTTTTCTTACATTATGAAATGGTTCGTGTCTGGTCTGTTGCTCTGATACCGTTTATTGTTTCCACTTCGTTTTTGCTGTCAGAATGAAGAGGAAGACAGTTCAGAGAGAAAGCTGGTTTCTTTTTTCTTCTTTGTGGGGAAAACAAGTCAACAAGTCCTGCACAGGAAATAGGTGTGAATATAATATACGGCCATATTTTATTTATGTTTTAGTTTTAAATTTAGAGAGATTCACTTGCACACACAAACAGCAGTATGTAAATAGCACTGTTTTGATTGGCTAAAAGTCAGTGATGAATCACCAACTGGAGCGTGAATGAGTTAAGCCGAACCACTGAGTGTGTGAGTGTGTGTTGGTTTTAGTGACGTCGTAGAAACTGTGTGTGAACTGTGTGTGTGAAATGTTATTAGAGGACGAGTGTTGAGTTATTGATCATCTCGTTCTAACAAGTAAGCGCTGAGCTGGCCTTGCTTCAACTCTGTAACTCAGTAAAGCCCACCCCCAGGGTCTGAGCATCACCTCTCACCCCCCCCCAGTCGTGTTCTGCTCTCGCACGCTGCTGCTCATTTACAGCTCGGGACAGGTGTCGGCGCCGCTCCGCACTTCACTAATGTTCAGGCCTCACGCTCGACTGGAGAAGCTGATGAAGTCACTCCCGCGCTGGATGCTGATCCACCACCTCACGGCCTCCCGAGAATAGACCCCTGGATAGAGCGCAGATGGCCATTACCATGGAGACCCGCACATTCATCCACCACAAATGAGCCCACTCGTCCCACATGCTGCGTCTGAAGATCGACGTCATTTCCATTACGGACGCCATCAGAGCTGCGTGATGGATGTAGAAGAACCTACTGTGTCTTTCCTCAGACGTGCTGAGACGTTCCTCACGTCACACCACACCACACAGCACACTGAGGTCACCTTCACTTACATCACTTCCTCTCATCCAGCACTGAATTCAGATGTTTGTGAGGAGATCAGTTTGAGATGCTCCACCTGTCTGAGGGAGGATGAAGGAAGGTTCCAAACCTGGAGGAGAAAGATTCTGAGAAACTGTGTCTCCTAAGGTCCTCAGTGCACCTCCTGCAGAGACAGGGTTCACCTGTTCACCAGATTTATACTGGATTACAATCAGTCCCATTACACCCCGTCCAGATAATCCTGGTCCTGATCCGGAGCAGGACTTTAGATGAAGAGTAGATCATGTTTTCCTCGACACTAAACCCACAGCGCCGGGTTTGGGCCCAGGTCTCACCTCAGCCCTCTTTCTTCTCTCTCTCTCTCCTCCACCCCTCCTCCTCTTCTTCCTCCTTTTACTGCTCTTCCTATTTAGGGTGGTGGAGAGAGGGAGAGGGAGAGACAGAGAGATGAAGGGAGTTGGAGAGAGGTAGAGAGAGGGAAAGAGAGAGAGAGGGAGTTGGAGAGAGGGAAGGAGAGAGAGAGGGTTTGGAGAGAGTGGTAGAGAGAGAGAGAGACAGAGTGGAAGGGAGTTGGAGAGAGTGGTAGAGAGAGCGAGGTAGAGAGGGAGGGAGTTGGAAAGAGTGGTAGAGAGACAGAGAGAGGGAGGGAGTTGGAGAGAGTGGTACTAAGAGGGAAGGAGAGAGGTAGAGAGGGAAGGAGAGAGAGTGGTAGAGAGAGGGAGGTAGTTGGAGAAAGTGGTAGAGACAGAGAGAGAGAGAGAGTTGGAGAGAGTGGTAGAGAGAGAGGGAGGGAGTTGGAGAGAGTGTTAGAGGGAAGGAGAGAGGTAGAGAGGGAAGGAGAGAGAGAGTGGTAGAGAGAGGGAGGTAGTTGGAGAAAGTGGTAGAGACAGAGAGAGGGAGGGAGTAGGAGAGAGTGGTAGAGAGAGGAAAGAGAGGTAGAGAGGGAAGGGGAGAGAGTGGTAGAGAGAGAGACAGAGAGAGGCAGGGAGTTGGAGAGAGAGGGAGAGAGCAAGAGAGGTAGATGGTGTTAGAGAGAGGGAAGGAGAGAGAGTGGTAGAGTGTTAGAGAGAGGGAAGGAGAGAGAGTGGTAAAGTGTTAGAGAGAGGGAAGGAGAGAGAGTGGTAGAGAGAGTGTTAGAGAGAGGGAAGGAGAGCTAGTGGTAGAGAGAGGGAAGGAGAGAGAGTGGTAAAGTGTTAGAGAGAGGGAAGGAGAGCTAGTGGTAGAGAGAGGGAAGGTGAGAGAGGTAGAGAGAGAGGGAGGGTGTAGGAGAGAGTGGTAAAGAGAGGGAAGGAGAGAGAGAGAGGGAGAGAGTGGTAGAGAGAGACAGAGAGAGGGAGGGAGTTGGAGAGAGTGTTAGAGAGAGGGAAGGCGAGAGAGTGGTAGAGAGAGTGTTAGAGAGAGGGAAGGAGAGAGAGTGTTAGAGAGAGTGTTAGAGAGAGGGAAGGAGAGAGAGTGGTGGAGAGAGGGAAGCAGAAAGAGAGTGGTAGAGAGAGGGAAGGAGAGAGAGAGTGGTAGAGAGAGGGAAGGAGAGAGAGGGAAGGAGAGAGAGAGTGTTAGAGGGAAGGAGAGAGAGAGTGGTAGAGAGAGGGAAGGAGAGAGGGAGAGAGAGAGAGAGTGGTAGAGAGAGGGAGAGAGAGAGTGGTAGAGGGAGAGAGAGAGAGTGGTAGAGGGAGAAAGAGAGAGTGGTAGAGAGAGGGAAGGAGAGAGAGAGTGGTAGAGAGAGGGAAGGAGAGAGAGTGGTAGAGAGAGGGAAGGAGAGAGAGAGAAGATTCCAGCTTGTTTGAAAGTTCCTCGAGTGTGTGAGGTGTTTGAAGGTTTGCAGGTCGACCTTGGTGGAGCAACTTCCTGCAGATACGCTGTACAGACTCTGCGCGATGCTGGAGAGACGCTGCAGTGTTTTCTTTCTGCGGTAGTTCAGTGTGGGTTTGTGTGTGTGTGTGGGTTTGTGTTTGTGTGTGGGTTTGTGTGTGTGTGTGGGTTTGTGTTTGTGTGTGTGGGTTTGTGTGTGTGTGTGGGTTTGTGTGTGTGTTGGTTTGTGTTTGTGTGTGTGTGTGGGTTTGTGTGTGTGTGTTCAGTTAAACAGTGTGTTGGTGAATCTGGGGGTGCGACGCCAGGTTGTTTTATTTTAGACTAAATGTCTTTCAGAAGTTCTGCCACACGCTCAGGCCAAGCAGCACCAGAACCAGAGGCTGAACACAGAAACCGTTCTAGAGTTTAGAACTACTGACCACTCCAGTCACACAGAGGAATCTGACCTCCATAGTTAACCCACCTCACACACACTTGTGAAACACCCACATACACACACACACACACACACTAGTGAAACAAGCATACACACACACACACACACACACACACACACACTAGTGAAACAACCACATACATACATACACACACACTAGTGAAACAACCACATACATACACACACACACACTAGTGAAACAACCACATACACACTGGAGAAACACACACTCACACACACTAGTGAAACAAACACACACGCGCTAGTGAAACACACACACACACACACACACACTAGAAAAACACACTAGAGAAACACACACTCACACATACACTAGTGAAACAACCACACACACACACACTAGAAAAACACACACTAGTGAAACACCCACATACACACACTAGAAAAACACACACTAGTGAAACACCCACATACACACACACACACACACTAGAGAAACACACACTCACACATACACTAGTGAAACAACCACACACACACACACTAGAGAAACACACACTTACACATGCACTAGTGAAACAACCACACACACACACACACTAGAAAAACACACACTAGTGAAACACCCACATACACACACTAGAAAAACACACACTAGTGAAACACCCACATACACACACACACACACACACACACACTAGAGAAACACACACTCACACATACACTAGTGAAACAACCACACACACACACACACTAGAAAAACACACACTAGTGAAACACCCACATACACACACGCACTAGAGATGTGATTTGTCCTCTAGCGCCCTCTTGAGTACAGTAATGTACACATACTTGTGTTGAGTATTTTTCTGGTCTTAATGTCACATGAGCTACTCAAACTAAACTCACTGCTAAACAGCAGCTGTATGACTGTATGACCTCCTGAGTCCTGCGTCCAGTCATGATGGTACTGACCTTTCAGGCTCTAGTCTGATTAAGGAAACAGATTTCTCTGTTGTTTTTGTTTCATTTAGTCTCTCTGTCGCTCACTAATGACTCAAGTCACTTTTAACCCTCTCCTCATATCATCCTCTCGTACTTCTGTGGTAGAAGAATGAGGTGAATCATCTCACTTTAAAGTTGTGTTGGTGCTGTAGTCCTTCTGTGAAGTGCAGTGACAAAGGTGTGAATAGAAACGTTACCTATACTAGCTACTCTCTTTCATCTGGACATCAAACACAAAGTAGATTAAAGGAGTCTCTGTGAAACTTTCAGTTTAAGATGATCTGCTTCAACCAGCACACAGTGATCCACTCACACAGCATGGCTGCTACTTACAGTCACTGTTGTGGTTGTGGTGCTAATAAAGGTGGAGCTGCTCGTCTCTTCAGTCTCTTCAGTGTTGAACGCTGAGCTGAAGCTGCTCCATGTTGTCCGAGTGTTGGAGAAACTGTCTGGAGTGAAATGTACAGACTGCAGAGTTAAAGTTGTTCAGGATTCTGTTAAAGATGTTGGAAGTTCAGCAGCTTGTTTTGGGAATTTTCTGTTCCACCTTAAACGGAGCTGCAGTTACTCTCTAGCTGCAGTATTTAAGGTGGAGCATTAGATGAAGAATGTGGAGAAGAGGAACTTCAGGCTGGTTTACAGATGAACATGTGGCTCTGACAGTTGGGTTGTTTGTTGGGAAGGAATGAAAAGTGTTGACGTTCCCTTCACAGCCTGGAACGCTGGATTTCTCCACCACCTTCTGGTTGCTGGTTGGTGTTGTGGTTGTGTGTAAATGTTCTGGTTGCTGGTTGGTGTTGTGGTTGTGTGTAAATGTTCTGGTTGCTGGTTGGTGTTGTGGGTTGTGTGTAAATGTTCTGGTTGCTGGTTGGTGTTGTGGTTGTGTGTAAATGTTCTGGTTGCTGGTTGGTGTTGTGGTTGTGTGTAAATGTTCTGGTTGCTGGTTGGTGTTGTGGTTGTGTGTAAATGTTCTGGTTGCTGGTTGGTGTTGTGGTTGCGTGTAAATGTTCTGGTTGCTGGTTGTTGTTGTTGTGGTTGTGTGTAAATGTTCTGGTTGCTGGTTGGTGTTGTGGTTGCGTGTAAATGTTCTGGTTGCTGGTTGTTGTTGTGGTTGTGTGTAAATGTTCTGGTTGGTGTTGTGGTTGTGTGTAAATGTTCTGGTTGCTGGTTGGTGTTGTGGTTGTGTGTAAATGTTTTGGTTGCTGGTTGTTGTTGTGGTTGTGTGTAAATGTTCTGGTTGCTGGTTGGTGTTGTGGTTGTGTGTAAATGTTCTGGTTGCTGGTTGGTGTTGTGGTTGTGTGTAAATGTTTTGGTTGCTGGTTGTTGTTGTGGTTGTGTGTAAATGTTCTGGTTGCTGGTTGTGGTTGTGTGTAAATGTTCTGGTTGCTGGTTGGTGTTGTGGTTGTGTGTAAATGTGCTGGTTGGTGTTGTGGTTGTGTCTAAATGTTCTGGTTGTTGGTTGCTGTTGTGGTTGTGTGTAAATGTTCTGGTTGCTGGTTGGTGTTGTGGTTGTGTGTAAATGTTATGGTTGCTGGTTGGTGTTGTGGTTGTGTGTAAATGTTCTGGTTGCTGGTTGGTGTTGTGGTTGTGTGTAAATGTTCTGGTTGCTGGTTGGTGTTGTGTGTAAATGTTCTGGTTGCTGGTTGGTGTTGTGGTTGTGTGTAAATGTTTTGGTTGCTGGTTGTTGTTGGGGTTGTGTGTAAATGTTCTGGTTGCTGGTTGGTGTTGTGGTTGTGTGTAAATGTTCTGGTTGCTGGTTGTTGTGGTTGTGTGTAAATGTGCTGGTTGGTGTTATGTGTAAATGTTCTGGTTGCTGGTTGGTGTTGTGTGTAAATGTTCTGGTTGCTGGTTGGTGTTGTGGTTGTGTGTAAATGTTCTGGTTGCTGGTTGTTGTGGTTGTGTGTAAATGTGCTGGTTGGTGTTATGTGTAAATGTTCTGGTTGCTGGTTGGTGTTGTGTGTAAATGTTCTGGTTGCTGGTTGGTGTTGTGGTTGCGTGTAAATGTTCTGGTTGCTGGTTGTTGTTGTGGTTGTGTGTAAATGTTCTGGTTGCTGGTTGGTGTTGTGGTTGCGTGTAAATGTTCTGGTTGCTGGTTGTTGTTGTGGTTGTGTGTAAATGTTCTGGTTGGTGTTGTGGTTGTGTGTAAATCTTCTGGTTGCTGGTTGGTGTTGTGGTTGTGTGTAAATGTTTTGGTTGCTGGTTGGTGTTGTGGTTGTGTGTAAATGTTTTGGTTGCTGGTTGTTGTTGTGGTTGTGTGTAAATGTTCTGGTTGCTGGTTGTGGTTGTGTGTAAATGTTCTGGTTGCTGGTTGGTGTTGTGGTTGTGTGTAAATGTTCTGGTTGCTGGTTGGTGTTGTGTATAAATGTTCTGGTTGCTGGTTGGTGTTGTGGTTGCGTGTAAATGTTCTGGTTGCTGGTTGTTGTTGTGGTTGTGTGTAAATGTGCTGGTTGGTGTTGTGGTTGTGTGTAAATGTTTTGGTTGCTGGTTGTTGTGGTTGTGTGTAAATGTTCTGGTTGCTGGTTGGTGTTGTGGTTGTGTGTAAATGTTCTGGTTGGTGTTGTGGTTGTGTGTAAATGTTCTGGTTGGTGTTGTGGTTGTGTGTAAATGTTCTGGTTGCTTGTTGGTTTTGTGGTTGTGTGTAAATGTTCTGGTTGCTGGTTGGAGTTGTGGTTGTGTGTAAATGTTCTGGTTGGTGTTGTGGTTGTGTGTAAATGTTCTGGTTGGTGTTGTGGTTGTGTGTAAATGTTCTTGTTGCTGGTTGGTGTTGTGGTTGTGTGTAAATGTTCTGGTTGCTGGTTGGTGTTGTGGTTGTGTGTAAATGTTCTGGTTGTTGTTGTGGTTGTGTGTAAATGTTCTGGTTGCTGGTTGGTGTTGTGGTTGTGTGTAAATGTTCTGGTTGCTGGTTGTGTGTAAATGTTCTGGTTGCTGGTTGGTGTTGTGGTTGTGTGTAAATGTTCTGGTTGCTGGTCAGTGTTGTGGTTGTGTGTAAATGTTCTGGTTGCTGGTTGTTGTGGTTGTGTGTAAATGTTCTGGTTGATTGTTGGTGTTGTGGTTGTGTGTAAATGTTCTGGTTGCTGGTTGGTGTTGTGGTTGTGTGTAAATGTTCTGGTTGCTGGTTGGTGTTGTGGTTGTGTGTAAATGTTCTGGTTGTTGTTGTGGTTGTGTGTAAATGTTCTGGTTGGTGTTGTGGTTGTGTGTAAATGTTCTGGTTGGTGTTGTGGTTGTGTGTAAATGTTCTGGTTGCTTGTTGGTGTTGTGGTTGTGTGTAAATGTTCTGGTTGCTGGTTGGTGTTGTGGTTGTGTGTAAATGTTCTGGTTGCTGGTTGGTGTTGTGGTTGTGTGTAAATGTTCTGGTTGCTTGTTAGTGTTGTGGTTGTGTGTAAATGTTCTGGTTGCTGGTTGGTGTTGTGGTTGTGTGTAAATGTTCTGGTTGCTGGTTGGTGTTGTGGTTGTGTGTAAATGTTCTGGTTGCTGGTTGTGTGTAAATGTTCTGGTTGCTGGTTGTTGTTGTGGTTGTGTGTAAATGTTCTTGTTGCTGGTTGGTGTTGTGGTTGTGTGTAAATGTTCTGGTTGCTGGTTGGTGTTGTGGTTGTGTGTAAATGTTCTGGTTGCTGGTTGTGTGTAAATGTTCTGGTTGCTGGTTGTTGTTGTGGTTGTGTGTAAATGTTCTGGTTGCTGGTTGTTGTTGTGGTTGTGTGTAAATGTTCTGGTTGCTGGTTGGTGTTGTGGTTGTGTGTAAATGTTCTGGTTGCTGGTTGTGTGTAAATGTTCTTGTTGCTGGTTGGTGTTGTGGTTGTGTGTAAATGTTCTGGTTGCTGGTTGGTGTTGTGGTTGTGTTTAAATGTTCTGGTTGCTGGTTGTGTGTAAATGTTCTGGTTGCTGGTTGGTGTTGTGGTTGTGTGTAAATGTTGTGAGTACAGTTCTGAGTACTGAACTCTCACTATTACAGTCTGAGGTGACTTTGAGACACTGACAGATTGGTCAAAGGATTACAGTGTAAATAACCTGCGGTACAGAAACTCTGCTGTGTGTTGTGCTTCTGTTGCTGCAGTACATATAGAGACGAAGGAGTGTGAGTTCATATGGTGCCGACTGTTCCTGTGACTCGGCACGGCGCTCCTCAGAAACCTCTGGAAGCGAGGCATCTGAAAATCTAATTCTGTGTGATATTGTGTTATCTCTGTAAAATACATTCCCTCTTTTATTTCCATCAGGGTGTGTAAATATGAAGAAAAGCCTCTGAATGTACTTTATTGCTGCTTTTTTTTTTCCTTTTTACTCTGAGCCCAATGTTGGTCCTCACCGAGCCCTAAACCGTGAGAGCGGTGCTCCTGTTTGATATTCCACTTTTCCTTTCACTGCTTTGGGAAGCGATGCAAATGTATTCAAATTTTTCGAAGTGATTAGCATGCCAGCAGGAAACCGCTTCCATGACTTCAGCACAGCCTCAATTTACCTGTCAGATTCGCTCATTGGAATTCCTTCCGCATCTTGTGTTGTGCGTACGGCCCGAGTCCGGCGCCGCTTCCAGCTGAAATATGGTTAAGGTGATGCCGGCTGCGCGTGTGTTTTGTAACGCTGCGTCTCCGATAAAGGTTAATGTAATCAATCCTGCAAATGTTTTTATTTATTGCCACAATTTAGCCGGAATAGTTCCGACTCCTCCAGCTCCAGCCGGAATAAGATGAAGATGAAGATGAAGCGCGATGGCTTGATTTCATTCCCCGTTTAGAGATGATCTGTAAAGTGATTGAAGGTAGCCTCACTGAGTATGGGTCATTATCACCTCACTGGGCGAAGGGTGGGGCCTAGGGAGGGGTGGTAGGACCCACCGACTGAGGACATAGCTTTCCCCACCATACGGATCAGGATCAGTGTCTCCATCTCATAAGCTTTAAACATATCTATACACCAACTGCCCCCTCACTGTCCACTGTATCTGCTCCACTGACCATATAGGAGCTACACTTACAGACTGTTGCTCATCTGATTCTCTGTATACTTTATTACTCTGTTCTTTAAAGATCAGGACCCCCACAGGACCCCCACAGAGCAGCTACTATTAGGGAGGTGGATCATTCTCAGCACTGCAGTGACACTGACATGGTGGTGGTGTGTTATAGTGTGTGTTGTGCTGGTGTGAGTGGATCAGACACAGCAGTGCTGCTGCTGGACTGTTTAAACTCCTCAGTGTCACTGCTGGGCTGAGAATCAGCCACCAACCAAAACTATCCAGACAGCAGTGTCCTGTGGGCGGAGTCTTGTGACCACTGTGCAGCAGCAGATGAGCTACTGTCTCTGACTTTACATCTACCTCTAAGCTATTTTACATAGATACAGCGAGACAGGCCCAAACCATGGTACTACCTCCACCATGTTTCACAGATGGGATAAGATTTAGCTTCTTCAAACTATACACTTCATACTTAAACCCAAAAGCTCTGTTTTAGTGTGAAATATTAACAAAAGCTTTTTCCGATAGCAGGGCATACAGGCTCAGGAGGCGGACAGATAATTAGTGTTTGTTGATGTAACAGAATTAAGCAAAATTAGAAATCATTGATATATTTTTTGTGGCCACATCCAGGCAGGACCCTCCATTACTCGCAGTCCGGTTTCAATGTGTAGTGCATTTTGTGTGTTTGTTAGGTTTTATTAATAATATGATCAATGAAGGTGGACTATTAATTCAGTTTTTACATTAAAGGCTTAATCAGGGGGAGAAATATACCAGCAGACAACTTTACAGCGGTGCTGATGGGAGTCAGGGGTTTGAGACGTCTGACAAATAGAAGGCACTTGTAGGTTCACTGATGGTAAATTCAATACAATTCAAGTTTAACTCCCTCAGACTGGAGGAAGAAACCTTGGGAGACCAGTCCTCCTCTGGTCAAACAGTATTTACAGTTTATTAAGATACAAACCAGGTAAAAGCTGGGAGAACATCTGTTTGAAGTCTGGATGGTGAAGCTTTAGAAACTGCACAGGTAGAGGCAGTCTCTGAGCAAGGCAGTCTATGACTGAGTCTTTATGAAAAGTGGGATTGAACTGAAACAGTCCCATCCTATCTCAATGCTGGTGATCTGGATGGCACAGTGATGTAACTGAGGGTGTAGCAATTGGCACAGATGGACAGGAGAGCTGGTTGGTGATAGGTGAGGAAGAGGCCCTGATGCTCAGACCTCCAACAGCGTACAGCAGGACGGGAGGGCGGTCATTATATCAAATTTGCTCCAAGTTTATATTGAATGTTGACGATAACAATGTCCTGTGGGCGGCGTCCTGTGTCCACTGATGAAGGACTAGAGGAACACAAACTGTGCAGCAGCAGATGAGCTACTGTCTCTGGCTTTACATCTACGGCCCAAAGTGCGATACTACCTCCACCATGTTTCACAGACGGGATAAGATTTAGTTTTTTAAAACTAAACACTTCATACTTAAACCCAAAAGCTCTGTTTTAGTCTCATACATCAACAAAAAAGCTTTTTCCAATAGAAACTGCACTGGTAGAGGCAGTCTCTGACGGAGTCTTTATGGGAAGTGGGAATGAACTGAAACAGTCCCATCCTATCTCAATGCTGGTACATCTGGATGGCACAGTGATGTAGCTGAGGGTGCAGCAGATGGCACAAATGGACAGGAGAGCTGGCTGGTGATGGGTGAGGAGGAGGCCCTGATGCTCAGTCCTCCAACAGCGTTTAGCAGGACGGGAGGAGTTTCTATAGGACGTTGATGGTAAAATCTAGGAAATCATGGTTTAGGTGTTCAGGTTGCTTCTTGGAGATGTTGGATCTGTTTAGATAAATGAAGACACATCGAGAATATAAACTGCTCTGTTCTCATTTGATTCATAAACAAACCCTCAGAATCTCTCTGGCTGCCGCCGAGGAGCCTGTGAGGCAGCAGATATCCGCCGACACTGAACTGAACTGAATCGATTTAAATTCAGAGGAACACCAGCGCCGCTTGCTTGCCGTTGCCAGAGATGTGCCGCTTCTGGCATGCGGATATGTTCCTGAGCTCACGGCGGATGATTCTGGCTCCGTTTCAAAGCGAGGATCTGCTTTACTGAATGTGTTTAGCCATCTGTCCTCTGGCCGTGTTGATCAATCATCGCTCTAAAGGCGTGTGCGCAAGTCCTTTTAATAGATAGATCATCTTTCTTAGTCCGGGACGCTCCGTCAACACTCTCTGCTGCCGAACTTCAGACGGGTAAATATTATGATGAGCTTCTGCTGCGGCAGCGTCTGTAGAAAAACGCCTCTCTTTTCTTTTTACCAGCAACATCAGACGTGATATCGGTGAAAGCAAACAGAGAGTCCGCTGTGAACGAAGCAGCAAATGCCAAGCAGTGGGAACTGAACGCTCGGCTGAGGTATTTATTCTGTGAACCTTCTATCATGTCAGAGTCACAGCCAGAAATACTGCAGAGCTGCTTTCTCGTCCGGGGGTGAGCAGTGAAAAGGTGGCGGAGTGAGATGAACTTGCTTCAACATGAGCTTCAGTAAAACCACCTCCTTGTATCTCCACTCACTGTCCACTGGATCAGCTCCACTGACCATACAGGAGCTCCACTTACAGACTGTAGTTCATCTGATTCTCTGTATACTTTATTACTCTGTTCTTTAATGATCAGGACCCCCACAGGACCACCACAGAGCAGCTACCATTAGGGTGGTGGGTCATTCTGACGTGGTGGTGGTGTGTTAGTGTGTGTTGTGCTGGGGTGAGTGGATGAGACACAGCAGTGCTGCTGCTGGAGAGTTTAAACACTCCTACTACTTGCTGGTCCACCTTGTAGATGTAAAGTCAGAGACAGTAGCTCATCTGCTGCTGCACAGTTTGTGTTCCTCTAGTCTTACATCATCAGTGGACACAGGACGCCGCCCACAGGGCACTGCTGTCTGGATAGTTTTGGTTGGTGGACGATTCTCAGTTCAGCAGCAGCACTGCTGTGTCTGATCCACACACAGCAGCACAACACACACTAACACACATCAGTGTGACTGCAGTGCTGAGAATGATCCACCTCCCTAATAGTCCCTGCTCTGAGGTGGTCCTGTGGGGGTCCTGATCATCAGAGTAGTGACGTATACAGACAATCAGATGAACTACAGTCTGTCAGGGTACAGAGTGCTCCTAGATGGTCAGGTTTTCTTATCCAATCCTATATATATATATATATATATATATATATATATATATATATATATATATATATATATATATATATATATATATATATATATATATATATATGTGTGTGCTATAAGGATTTCAGCTGGCCAAATTCCAACTCACTAAACTTCCGAAAAACTAAATATAAAAACTACCACCCACCCCTTCGCCTCCCTACCACACACTTAGCGTCTGCTGCCGTGAGGTGCTGATGTCCAGTTTGCATTTCAGTCCAGAAACTCCAAATCCCAATACAAACGGGTCGGATATGGAGTACAGTGTTCTTTTCCGTCTCCGCTGGGATTGACTGTCGGACTCACAGGTATGAGGAACAGTGTGATCCTCTTCATCAGATCAAACATCACGGCTGTTTACGGAGCAGCTCAGCCGTGTTTAGACTAGCTTCTCTCCTGGCTTTAATTTGCTCCCTCCTGTAGCCCCTCGCTTCCCGAACCTGTGAACGCCGCCTCTGATCCTTCCCATTCAATGGGCGGCGCAGCCTGAGCTTAATCAAACCCGGCTCTGGTTATGTTCTCCCGAGTGGAGGAGTAGGAATACGGCATCACGTCTTTCAATCGCCGGAACGACAGGAAGGATAATGTCTATGTTCGGTGTTCGCTCTGGCCTCCGTCTCCGGTCCTCCGCTCGCTGGGTTGGAAAGTGCTTCTCCAGCGATGCCGTGCTAGCTGTGCTCGCTGCCACTTCCCAACCCACCAAACAAGCCCTTTACAGATTGCGGCTTTCAGACGTGTAATGAGCAGTTCAGCCGAACTCCTGCTGGGTGTTTGTTTCTCTTTGTCTGCGACTCAAGCTGTTTCCAAAGTCGAAAGCCAGTTAATCGTAGATTACTGTTCTTTGGACCTGTGCCGTAGTGGTCCGTGAGTGGTCCGTGTTCTCTTGGATGAAATAAACACATTTCTTATTGGGTGGGAGAGCAATCACAGGCAGAGTTAAGAGCATCTTGGTTCCAACTCTATCAAACTCTCACCAGCGATTCAGACCCTTAGTTTCCTTTAACTCATTCAGTTCTACCGCTAGAGGGATTCCAATTAGGGATGCGCTGATTTGGGAATTCTGGGCTGATTACTGATATTCCTTATATCCCAGACCTGCAAAACTGGCCACTGTGAAGGCCACAGCACACCGGATGCCTGTAACTAAACTGGGAATAGTCACAGGACTTGGGACCTTGGGAGGTCTTGATCTCAACTGTTAAGATGAGTTGTAAAAGGCTTTGTTATGTGATTCGAGTAAGATTTCCCAACATGCTGTGAATATAAAGCCAGTCTGTTGGGCATATAAAGCCAGTCTGCCTGTAGCTACATGCAAAAAGGACCACTTCCGCTTCCCATATGAACATTTTAATGAGTGATCCTTTAAATGGAACCCCGGCTGGTAACACATGTAAGCCTTAATATGGTGTAACGCCTTTGTAAATTATTAATTCATGTTGTAAAAAATCACTAAAAGTATCAGATTTATTAGATTTTCTGTAAAATCTAGGTCGTAGGTCTCCATTGTTGTATCTACTGACGTGATCAGCGGGTAGTGACGTCAAATGGTTGCAGTAACCGGCCGTCGCGCTTGAGCACAGCTAGCTACTAAACATGCTACTGTTCAGTCTTTACAGTTTGAGCTAGAACTCAACATTTCTGACATCAGCGGTGACATCACACACCACGTTAGTGTAAATGGTGAACAGAGAGGGTGGAGGAGAGAGTGGACACAGTGCTGGAGTTGTTGTGAAACTGTGTGTTGGTGTTGACGGAGAAGGAGAGTGTCTGTTAAAGGAGCTCCGCTTTCTAGCAGGAAACATTCACGCTCAGTAAACAGCTAGATACACTGAACGGGAGTGTCTCTTAGTTCACACTCCTTTATTAGTGAAGTAGTGTGTTCACTACTAAGACTGTACTTTCACCTTCAGGATCCACAAACGAGGAGAAGCAGCTGACGCTAACGCTAAACGTTCTCAGGAGAGAATCTAGCATGTTCACGTTCTCGGTTCTTCTCGCGGTTCTCCATAATCTGGAGCTTTTGGACTTCCTGTGTGGGGAAACTGTGGCACTGCATTGTGTTTTAGTCTACGCTTAAAACCAACAGCCTCCGTCAAGTCTCTCACCAGTGGTGGTCTACTGAACCACTCAAACTCATCCACACTGAAGTGAGGAGAGCAGAGCGGGGGTCTTTGGGTAGCTGTGTTGGTCCACACGCTGCTTCACTAACTATTCTCCTTGTTTGTGAAGCTGTTTAGACTAATATCAGTCTTCACACTGCCTTTCACTGAAACAACATCAACAACACAATGTACATGGTTTTCTTTAAGCTAGGTTAGTAATTAACACTCACTCCTTCACACCGCAGTCCAGGACAACATCTGACCTCATCTACCCAGCAGGCATTGCACGTGAGAAATAATAGTGTCTATATGTTAAATATTTAGAATAAAAGAGTTAATTTATAAATAAATCTGATACTTTTGTGATTTTTTGCAACATCTTAACAGTTTAGAGTCATTACACCATATTAAGGCTTACAAGTGTTACCAGCCGGGGTTCCCTTTTAAGGAACATTAGCGGTCATCATCATTTCCAAACTGATCCCGGAGCAGTACGTTCACACACCTATTTATATTGAAGCATAACTCTCCGTGTTCAGGCTCAGCGGCTCATTGGCTGCTGTCAGGTGCAGTCTGATTCTCGGTGAGCAGTTGGAGTAATTTGTCACCGTGTTAAGAGGAACTCTTAATTTCCAGGTCACCG
>CM038716.1:37020051-37045051 GCA_021613375.1 Megaleporinus macrocephalus
AAGATTGTTTTTCCACATTCTGAGGTGCCGAATCCAAATCTCGTTTGAAAGCTCAACTCCCAGAACGGTCTGGTGGGTTTGCGTTCTGGCAGAACGAGGTTAAAGGTGGCTTCTTATCTAAATCCACCTTAAGTGGTGCAGGACACTTCATTCTGGTTCCAGTTTAAGGTGGAACAGGAATTTTAAATAACCAGCTTGGGCTTCGGGAAGGTGGACGTCTTCAGGGCGGCAGGGAGATTGCAGGCCTCTTTGATCTGTGAGCCTTTAAAAAGCAGAAACCCAGTTAAATCTCTCCGTCTTACTCGCTTAGACGCAGCTCCTGATCGTTTCTTCTCTTTAATGTAATGAATGGAAACTTAAGCATTATCTCTATGACCAGCAGTGTCGGGGGTGACACATTACAGTAATATGATTACGTTTTCTGTAATGATGTAATGTAACGCATTACAGCTAAGTATTTTGTAATCATATTATAGTTACCTTTGAGGTAGGGAACGGGGGTGATTGGGGGGGGACGTGTCCCACTCAGTATCAGAAACAGGTAGATTTGTCCCACCCAAAAATGAAAGCACAGAAAAGCTGAAATAGTTTAAAAACACTTTCTTTTAAAATTCACATGCTGCGTTTGTTGTTAGCAACGGGCTTGGGTTGTTAGGTGGTCTCTGGGTCTTTCACTTTAAGGCTTGTGTTGAGATGCCTGTTCAGAAATATCCTGCAGTCAGCAGCTTCACTGACCCGAGCTCTCGCCTCGCTGGAGTGTCAGTAGCTCACACCAGCTTTAAACGCGAGGTCAGTGATGAGAGCAGTGAATAGCAACGATGATCATTTATACTGTAATAAACCAGCTTTAGTATAATGTGTTGTTATGGTAACAGATTAGGAGGGTTTGGGTTAGTTAACGTTTATATTAACTTTAGTCAGAAAGTACTCTGAAACGTAAAGTTACATTACTGTCTGGCCACGCCCCAAACTGCAGACTGCTACTACACTAAATACATAAATAATAAAATATAATAAAATAAATAAAGTGCTGCCAGTAGTGCAGTATGTAATGTTCCAGAGGGAGCTGTTTGGGACACAGCCTTACTGTCTAACATTAATGTTAGTCTTTTCTAGTCAGGAAACCTCAACATACATTTATTTATCATTTCATTTCAGCGTTACGCCACATATTCAGTTCTTATACTATTATACTCAGTTCTAAGACTTTTATACTCAGTTCTTATACTCAGTTCTTAGACTTTTATACTCAGTTCTTTTACTCAGTTCTTATACTTAGTTCTTATACTCTTATACTCAGTTCTTATACTCTTATACTCAGTCCTTATACTCTTATACTCAGTCCTTATACTCTTATACTCAGTTCTTAGACTTTTATACTCAGTTCTTTTACTCAGTTCTTAGACTTAGTTCTTATACTCTTATACTCAGTTCTTATACTCTTATACTCTTATACTCAGTTCTTAGACTCTTATACTCAGTTCTTATACTCAGTTCTTATACTCTTATACTCAGTTCTTATACTCAGTTCTTATACTCTTATACTCAGTTCTTATACTCTTATACTCAGTCCTTATACTCTTATACTCAGTCCTTATACTCTTATACTCAGTTCTTATACTCAGTTCTTATACTCTTATACTCAGTTCTTATACTCAGTTCTTATACTCTTATACTCAGTTCTTAGACTCTTATACTCAGTTCTTATACTCAGTTCTTATACTCAGTTCTTATACTCTTATACTCAGTTCTTATACTCTTATACTCAGTTCTTATACTCTTATTCAGTTCTTAAACTCTTATACTCAGTTCTTATACTCAGTTCTCAGACTCTTATACTCAGTTCTTATACTCTTATACTCAGTTCTTATACTCAGTTCTTAGACTCTTATACTCAGTTCTTATACTCTTATACTCAGTTCTTATACTCATATTCAGTTCTTATACTCTTATACTCAGTTCTTATACTCAGTTCTTAGACTCTTATACTCAGTTCTTATACTCTTATACTCAGTTCTTATACTCAGTTCTTAGACTCTTATACTCAGTTCTTATACTCTTATACTCAGTTCTTATACTCATATTCAGTTCTTATACTCTTATACTCAGTTCTTATACTCAGTTCTTATACTCAGTTCTTATACTCTTATACTCAGTTCTTATACTCAGTTCTTATACTCTTATACTCAGTTCTTATACTCAGTTCTTATACTCTTATACTCAGTTCTTATACTCTTATACTCAGTTCTTATACTCAGTTCTTATACTCAGTTGTTAGACTCTTATACTCAGTTCTTAGACTCTTATACTCAGTTCTTAGACTCTTATACTCAGTTCTTATACTCATATTCAGTTCTTAGACTTTTATACTCAGTTCTTATACTCAGTTCTTAGACTTTTATACTCAGTTCTTTTACTCAGTTCTTATATTCAGTTCTTATACTCTTATACTCAGTTCTTATACTCTTATACTCAGTTCTTATACTCAGTTCTTATACTCTTATACTCAGTTCTTATACTCAGTTCTTATACTTAGTTCTTATACTCTTATACTCAGTTCTTATACTCAGTTTTTATACTCAGTCCTTATACTCAGTTTTTATACTCAGTTCTTATACTCTTATACTCGGTTCTTATACTCGGTTCTTATACTCGGTTCGTATACTCTTATACTCGGTTCTTATACTCAGTTCTTATACTCTTATACTCGGTTCTTATACTCTTATACTCAGTTCTTATACTCTTATACTCAGTTCTTATACTCAGTTCTTATACTCTTATACTCAGTTCTTATACTCAGTTCTTATACTCTTATACTCAGTTCTTATACTCTTATACTCAGTTCTTATACTCAGTTCTTATACTCTTATACTCAGTTCTTATACTCAGTTCTTATACTCAGTTCTTATACTGAAAGATTAGTTGATGTGCACATTCCAGATATGTTTGTAGATTTAATTCTAGTATATTTGTATGGGTTTTAGGATGTAACTTAAAAGTAATGAGGTATTAGATTACATATTCCAGGAAGTAATGAGTAAAGTAATCCCACTGCAGTTTTTAATCAGTAATGGATTACTTTTTTTTTTTTTTGGAGTAATTACCCCAACACTGATGAACCCCTATAAAATGCTTCTCATGTTGCCAATCTTAATTGGCCCGACGACGGAGCCCGGATGGACACCCGCACAGTCCATTAATGACTGACCACTGCGGTGGGTCTTTCAGTTTCTAATTTTTTTTCTACTGGAATACAAACGATGGTGTAACAGTTTTTTATCACCGTTGTCCACGAAAAGCACGTATGTCTATTGTTGTTGATTTTTATTGTTGGACATGATTGTGACCCGACAGCTGCCATTTACACTGTCTGACAATGTCATGATGAATAGACCAATAGAACTGCTTCAAAATAGCTTTAAAACCATTCTGGTTCCATTGACTTCCATTGAAAGTGAAGATGGTTTTTGTCCTCTCTTGTAAAGTTGCTAGTTTGGACGTACCTGTGACGTTACAGTGACGATATAAACCCACCTAACGTTAATCCCACCGAGGGATGTGTTTAATGTTGGCTGCCCATATACAGGACAGGACAGGACTTTCCTTCTTAGCGTAGCGGCCCAGACCCTTTAGTAAACGAGGTCCTGCTTTATAAATGAGACACACAGGATCACTTCAGCCTCATGACTTGGTAAACAGGTGAGGCAGTTGTGTCTGGTCGCTCCTGTCTTCACCTGGTTTTGTAATTTCCTCTCTCTTCCTTGTTTGCCGCTGTGGTGTCCCTGTGGGCCGGACCTGCGTCCTCCTCGCCGTGAACACTGTGATTTCGGCCACTGGGCTGGGTGTGAGTGGTACACCTTCCCCGCTGTGTACAGGTGCTGCTGTATGAGATTGAGCGTGACCCGAGTCGGGGATCGTCGGCGCCGGCCGAACTCATTCCAGCTCGATTGCTTTAGCGGCAGGAGCAGCGCCGCATGTGGGCTCCTCAGTTACAGTATTACAGTCAGCGCGTCCAGCAGAGCTCAGCAGTGCTGTGCTCCCTCAGGAAGTCGTATTGTTGGAATAAACCGTCAGACTGGAATGTATTCATAGCGGGTTTAGTAAATAAGGCGATGGAGTTCCTCCTGCTATGATGGCGTCCCCAGTCTTTCTGTAAATGCATCCCCAAAACATCCCTCCAACCAGCCACGGGCTTGTTTTAGGGTGTGCAGGTCCTGATGTGGCTCTGAATGGATGAAAAACTCCTCTGTGCAGATATTTTAGAGCAGATGTTGTACCGGAATCCAACTTCCCGCCACGTGCACAGGGTTGGATGTTGCACTCATGATTTGTTTCTGTTTATAAGTAACTGTTAATCTTTAATCTTTAGACTAAAGACACAGGTTTACAAATTAAAGACTAAAGAAATGTGAGGCTCCGAGGCTACAGCCCTAGTTTTGTACCTGTCTATAGCTCACAGTAAGGCATTAACTCGTTGAATTCATAAACACTAGGGGGCAGCACATCACCAGGAAATGCTCCTCCTCCCTCTTCACTCCTTACCAGTTTAGAAGAGACCAGTCTACACGGAGGGTCATTTTATTCAGTGCATGTTGCTTCTGTTTGACCATCACAGCATCTCACTGTACACCAGCCAATCAGAGCAGAGCTCATTGAATTATTCATGAGCTCAACAGAAAAAGTAAAACAGTGTTTGTTCTAGAACCAGATCAGAGAGTGTGAGATCTAGAGTTGATGTGGTGCTGTATACTGTTCTGGTTAGTATGTTCTTCTGTTACGTCGTGTAGTGATCGATCAGTTTATCCTGTTGTTATTGATTGATTGCACTAAAGATCTTTGTCTACTGAAACTTGCCTCTGATTGGTTTGTAGAGGGACGTCTCCTGTTAGCTCTTAGTTTGGTTGCACACGGCTTTCCCTGATTGCACTGCACACCAGTTTAGAGCTGGACTCTGCAGACGGAGCGCCATCCTGAAGTAAACATCATTCCTGGCGTGTGTATAAACATGACTTTTATTACCAAACTGCTCTACCACTGTCATACGCTCTCTCTCTCTCTCTCTCTCTCTGTCTCTCTCTCTCTCTCTCTCTCTCTCTCTCTCTCTCTCTCTCTCTGTCTCTCTCCCTTTCTCTCTCTCTCTCTCTCTCTCTCTCTCTGTCTCTCTCCCTTTCTCTCTCTCTCTCTCTCTCTCTCTCTCTCTCTCTGTCTCTCTCTCTCTCTCTCTCTCTCTCTCTGTCTCTCTCTCTCTCTGTCTCTCTCCCTTTCTCTCTCTCTCTCTCTCTCTCTCTCTCTGTCTCTCTCCCTTTCTCTCTCTCTCTCTCTCTGTCTCTCTCTTGCTCTCTCTCTCTGTCTCTCTCCCTTTCTCTTTTTGTCTCTCTCTGTCTCTTTTCTTTCTCTCTCTCTTTCTTTCTCTCTCTCTCTCTCTCCCTGTCTCTCTGTCTCTCTCCCTTTCTCTCTCTCTCTCTCTCTCCTTGTCTCTCTGTCTCTCTCCCTTTTTGTCTCTGTCTCTCTCTCTCCCCCCCCCCTTTTTGTCTCTCTCTCTCTCTCTCTCTCTCCCTGTCTCTCTCTCTCTGTCTCTCTCCCTTTTTGTCTCTGTCTCTCTCTCTCTCGCTCTCTGTTTCTATCTATCTCTGTCTCCTCCTCACTCTCTCTCCCTCTCTCTCTGTCTCTATCTTTCTCTCTGTGTCTCCCTCTCTCTCTCTCTCTCTCTCTCTCTCTCTCTCTCTCTCTCTCTCTCTGTGTTTCTCTCTCTCTCTCTTCCTCTCTCTCCCTCTGACTGTCTGTCTGTCTCTTTCTGTGTCTCTCTGTCTCTCAATCTCTCTTTGTGTCTCTCTATCTGTCTCTCTCTCTCTGTGTCTCTATCTCTCTCTACCTGTGTCTCTTTCTCTCTCTGTCTGTCTCTGTCTCTCTGTATCACTCTCTGTCTCTCTCTGTCTCTTTCTCTCTCTGTCTCCTCCTCACTCTCTCTCCCTGTCTCCCTGTCTCTCTCCCACTCTCTCTCTGTCTCTCTGTCTTTCTCCCTGTCTCTCTCTGTCTCCTCCTCACCCTCTCTCCCTGTCTCTCTGTCTCACTGTCTCTCCCTCTCTGTCTCTCTCTCTTTCTCTCTGTCTCTATGTATCACTGTCTCTCTCTGTCTCCTCCTCACTCTCTCTCCCTGTCTCTCTGTCTCTTTCTCTCTGTCTCTGTCTCTATGTATCACTGTCTCTCTCTGTCTCCTCCTCACTCTCTCTGTCTCTCTGCCTCTCTCTCTCTCTCTCTCCCCCTCTCTGTCCCTCTCTGTCTCCTCCTCACTCTCTCTCCCTGTCTCTGTCTCTCTCTCTCTCTGTCTCTCTCGCTCTGTGCCTTTAGATCTGTGTTCAGCACCAGGGACAGCACACTGTTGCAACTTACTGTGTTAATAACGTTTGAACCAGAGGACATATTGCAAATCTGATTGCATCAATCGATTTCTGAGACAGTTCTGGTCTTCTTTGATCTCTCACCCGGTACTTGCTGGTATATACTCCACTGTATCAGCTCCATTGACCACATAGGAGCTACACTTACTACACCAGTACTCTTACACTACTTGTAGTTCATCTATCCACCATAGTCCAGCAACATCCAGCCAACAGTGTCCTGTGTGTGGTGGAACTGATGAGCTATCGTCTCTGACTGCATATTTTATACATTATTGAAACACATATAACGTGTGATAAAATCTAACAATAAGATTATTTAGAACCTTCAGATTTCCAGAACTGTTCCAGTTTGGATCACATCCCGTTGTTGCTGTTAGATGTGGTCATATTTCGAGGACCCTGTTTCTAGAACCACATTGTCAGCCTCATGCATTTTCTTCTTTTATGTACACGTATCTTCTTTTTCGCTGAGATACGTGACCGCAGGAAGCAAACACGGGGCTTTAAATGGGAATACATTGTTCACATTATGTTGAAATTATTATTTTTCTCTTCGGTTTTTAGGCATCTAAATATAGATTTTCGCGTCTACCGCCTGATTCACACAGTCAAAATCAGTAAATTATAACGTGTCTGCATAATAATTTCTTGTCTGGATGTGAAAGAAGCGTGTGATTATCCTTTTGCATAATTAGGGTTCTCAAGCCGCCATCATGACACACCACCAGTACGTCCTCTTTTGTCTGCGCTCGTGGCCGTCTGACCCGCAGCGCGTTCCGCTGCGCTTTCCGCCGTGCTGCTTTTATGGGGGACGGCGGGTGGGGTGGGCTTCACGGCCCTGCTGCCTTTGTCAGATCTATCAGTCTCTGTAGCAGTTTCATTACCATCTGTCCTCTCCTGAAGGGCCCTGAAAGCCCCACCGCAGTGCAGTCAGTCATTAATGGACTCGTTTGTGTGCGGGTGTCCATCAGGGCTCCGTTGTAGGGCCAATCAAGTTTGGCAAGACGAAGAGCAGTTTAAAGGGGTTCGGTGATAGAGATGAGACTGAAGGCACCTAAAGCCACCTGAGATCTTTAATATGAGGGTCCGGCCACGTGTCTAGCATGGCCGTCCATACTAGTGTGTTCTGTCTGCTGTGTAAACTCTGCACTGCTGCCTGATGCTAATGGAAATTATAACAAGTAACGGGGTCAATTTCTCCTGGAAATTGGGTCCAAAGGGGTCAATTCCATTTGAATCTGAGTTCAGATATGATTTGAATAGGAAATGAGAACGCCTTGAAAGGGCACACGCTCATTTTCTAGGAAGCGAAATGGGTTCAGGCTGAAGAGATTGAAGGTGAAACTGTTTTTTCTCTCCGTCCAGTCTTTTGCGATTGAGCTCTGAATGTATAAAGGCCGCTCCTCAAATATGGAATAGCTTTCGGTGTTTTGATGCCATTCCGATTAAATTGTATATTTCCCTGCGGGAGCCGCTTGACCGGTACCGCGTATCTGCCGGAGATGGAGCAATAATTAAAGCGCTTGTGCACAAACTCTAACCGCTAATGCGGTTTTAGGGTTGCTCGGATTCACATTCATTACTTTACACATGCAAGTATAAAATGAGCTCTCTCGGGAACCTTTTGAGGGAGATTAAGTCTGACAAGCTGTGTTGATGTAAATAATTGCATTGCAGATCCAATAAGCAAGTAATTTAGCCATCAATCAGGTGCTGTGCTGTAGCACGATCCTCACTTCCTGTCTGCAATGGACATGTCCTGTTTCAGCAAATAGGGTTTACCCCCCTCCATGATTGTAGATGCGTATTGATCTTTAGTAGACGAAGATCGATACTACTTCTCCATATCCAATACAATACTGATACCAGAGTATCTACTGATACCAGAGTATCTACTGATACCAGAGTATCTGCTGATACCAGAGTATCTGCTGATACCTGAGTATCTGCCGATACCTGAGTGTCTACTGATACCTGAGTATCTGCTGATACTTGAGTATCTATTAATACTTGAGTATCTGCTGATACCTGAGTATCTGCTGATACCTGAGTATCTATTGATATCTGAGCATCTGCTGATACCTTAGTATCTATTGATACCTGAGTATCTGCTGATACCTGAGTATCTGCCGATACCTGAGTATCTACTGATACCTGAGTATCTGCTGATACCTGAGTATCTGCTGATACTTGAGTATCTATTAATACCTGAGCATCTGCTGATACCTGAGTATCTGCTGATACCTGAGTATCTGCTGATATCTGAGCATCTGCTGATACCTTAGTATCTATTGATACCTGAGTATCTGCTGATACCTGAGTATCTATCGATACCTGAGTATCTGCTGATACCTGAGCATCTACTGATACCTGAGCATCTGCTGAGACCTGAGTATCTATTGATACCTGAGTATCTGCTGATACTTGAGTATCTGCTGATACCTGAGTATCTGCTGATACTTGAGTATCTGCTGATACCTGAGTATATACCAACTTTTAACTCTCTCTTAAACAACTAGGCTGTTAATAACACTTCAGTCTGGATGGACGTTGCTTAAACATCTAAATGTCATCATCATCATCATCATCATCATCTTCAGACTGAGAAACTAATTCTCCTCCCAGACCTGCAAACAGACTGCCCAGCCTGCATGTCCATATGGGCCCCACATGGGTTAAAGATGGGTTGCCCATTGAGTCCCCTTTAGTCAACCCAGTTGGAGCCCACAAAGATTTATCCATTGGCTCCATAACGGCCCCATGTGTGTTTTTGCCAATGGGAGCGCTAATGGGGCCAATCTGGTCTGGGACAATCAAGCCCACTGGCCCCACTGTAGCCCTGCTGGGACCACTAAAGTAGTCTAACTGGGCCCCACAACGTTGAACCAAAAGGTGCCCACAGCTGCAGCTTAACTGGAGCTCACAATGGTAACCTATCTGGGGCCCACACGTATAACCTAACGGGGTCCTAAAACTGTGTGTGTGGGGTTGGCTCTCCAACATCCAGTGGACCCACGTGTCTGCTTACTTTACTTTCATGTTTGGAGGAGAAACAGTGTGAGAAGCTGAAACTCTGCTGGTTGGAGCTGACCTGTTAGCTGAGCTCTACTTTGTTAGACTGCGTACACGATTTCCTGAACTCGCTATAGGACTTTCTGTTGGTCGCTGATACCTGATACTATGGAATGCCCAGCCGTGCCGTTGCTGCTATTACAAGCTATATGATATCTGTTAGGGCTGGGCGATATATCAAGTTTTTAAAAAATATCGATCTATTTTATGAGATATAGGATGAGACAATATCGTTTATATTGATATGGTCTGTGCTGCACTGCAATTACACTTGTAGATCCATCAGTTCGCCTCTCTCTCCCAGTTTGTCTCAACTTCACACTGCCCCGCCTCACAAAACTCACACCTCCCCACTGCTTCACCTGTAAATGCAGGCAGCGACAGCATGGAGACGGATAAACACACAAAAGGAGCTATTGAAGAGGATGCCTGTCGAAAGTACGGCTGGGTATCGTAATACTATAGATGTCTCGTACTACCGAGTACCTAAAAGTCTAAAAAACAATTTTATTAAAAAAAAATTAAAAAATAAAAATAAAAAACGTGACACACACAGCTAGTTAAACATGTCACTCGAAAGTTTGGCTCTACTTCAAAAGAGTCAACTCAGGTATTGCTCGTGTTCTGAAAGTATGACATTAACTAACAGTTACTTACATATTGATTTCAGAAGCAGCCTCTTTCACTGTAGCAGAGAAGCTGAGAATGTTGGCTGAGAGAAGGGATGAACACCAAAGAGCAGTAACTGATTTTATTGTCGAACGATTGCATAGTCTTATAGTTTAAACATAAGTAATGCTAATGAAAGGATGCTCAATGTTTGAACAAGATCCAAATAAAAAAATAAAAAATAAAAAGATCGCCTCTTATGGTGACAGTGTGAGACTGAGATTAATCATGTTTTCTTTTAAATAAATACATAAGTTTTTGTGTTTTTTGTTACAGTTCAGAGAAAAGGTATCGTATCCATATAAAAAAACGATACCCAGCCCTAGTCAAAAGTGCCTGTGTGACATTTGGGACATGTAGCTTTGGCGCAGAAGTGTCTTTTTGTTATCACCTTATGGGAAGAAAAAATATCGAGATATATATATCGTATATCACCATTCAGCTAAAAATATTGAGATATTATATTTGGTCCATATCGCCCAGCCCTAGTATCTGTATATATCAATATATATGCTCTGTAATGCTGGGACTGGGGATAAAACACTGGCCATCACAAATTCCACTGGACAAATTCCCAAACATACCCTGGTCCGATTGTGTTGATAACATGGTGTTTAGTTTCTAAGTTGCTCTACAGAGAACTCCCATATATGACACGGTCAGAACGCAACAGAAACGAGACACGTGCCGAGGAAAAAGCCTAGAGGCTTTAATATGAGATGTATGGCAAAGGCAAAGTCAAACATCGTCCAAGTTACAACCAGAGTTAGTAACCAAACAAGTACAGAGGGACATACCAAAGAGACGAGACGGTGGAACAGGCGAGTGTCCAAAAACCATGAGATCCAATAAACAGGGCAAGGCAAAGACGGAGTCGAGGAACGGAAACAGGTAATACACAGTAAGTCAAGATAATAATGGAATGCTTCATAGTGCTGTGAACACTCAAAACTTGGCAACAAGCTTGGAACAAGACGGAGCTTAAATACACAGAGATCAGGTGAAGATAATCAATAGTCAGGTGACCCAGACCGGTAGTTTGTCACATGACTCTGCTCGGGAGTCGGGACTGGTAGGAGAGTTCTGGGAAACGGAGTTCGTAGTGCTGGTTGGGTCTTGGGAGCCGACGGGAGACGCGACAGACACAGTTTACTGTGAATATTCAGTTTTTAATGTGTTCTGAGGGAAAAGCAGATTGATTGTTCAGTAAAACAGAACTGAGTTTAGAGAATCAGGAAGATGTTATCCGGCCAGGACGACGAGCTTTTCCATACGACTGTATCTGAAAGAGTGCATGAGGAAAGAAAAGCCTCTTCACTGAAAGTAAATTATTCAGAAGCTTTTCATTTGTTCTGCAGAGAAAGTATGAGTGATGGAGCTGAGGCCGTGTGCCGACTTTCCCATCGCCATCTCATTCCAAACCATTCCTCCTTCCTTTTAGGGCTGTGTATTGGCAAGAACCTGGCGATACAATACGTATCGTGATACAGCGCTCACGATTCAATATATCACGATATATATTGCGATATTGCAAGCAAAGTGATATATTGTGATTTTTCAAATCCTACTATTAAAACACACCACTGTATGAACAGGTTTGTTAATGCTTACAATAGCACTGCGCCCTTGTACTGCTTGTTAATGTTGCTGTGGAGCTGAAAATGGACTACAACACTGCCATCTAGTATTCAAAGGTTTAAACACAACACACAATGGTTCACTGTCTGCCAGGAATCTGTGTATTAATACTGTGTTTTTGAGAATCGATACAGTATAATGAAACATAATATCCCGATATTCGATATTTTCGATATTTTCTTACACCCCTAATTCCTTCAGAGCTCGGCCTTATCCGCTACAGAGCCAGACAGAATAAACAGTCATACACAGTCCGACTCAGTTAGGAGAGGAATGGATATGCAGAGATGAAACATTCTGATCACCTGGAAATAGAATTTGGGATTTAATCCGAAGCATCTCAGTCCTGATTGTTTCGTATTACTGAATAATTCATTTAAACTGTCTGATGATTGATATGTATAATAAGGTTCTGGCAGAACTTTAACGTGGTTCTGTGAGGGTTCTTTAGTGTTTGTCTTTGTATTAGTGTGTTTATGTGAGATAGAAAGAGAGAGGGAGTGCATGTGTGTGCATGTGTATTAGTGTGTGTGTATTATAGTGTTTGCCTTTGTCTTTGGGTAATGAGTGTGATGTGTCCGTGACTGACAGCCAGGTAGGTGGAGGGTCAGATGTAATTACCCACTCAGGGGTAAATCTCGGTGGTGTGGGACGTGTGGGTGGGTTTCCTGAGGAAAGCTCGGAGCAGAAGGAAAGCTGAGCGGACAGCTTGTCAAAAGGTTATGTGAAGGCTGGATACTTGGCGGTGTCATCATACATTTGGCCATATGGGCGTCTACAGACGAGGCTTCACTGGCTTTACTAACGACCTGCAGGCCTGGAGTAGCCTGACCAGGTCCAGAGCTGCAGAGTTCAGTCAGGTTTAGAAATGAACTTTAGAAATTTTTTAGAATTTAGAACTAGAATTAGCCACAATTTGCACACATCCGTGCATTGAAACACCCACATATACACACTAGGGGGCAGTGAGCACACGTGCCCAGAGCAGTGGGCAGCCCTATCCACAGCGCCCAGTGAGCAGTTGGGGGTTAGGTGCCTTGCTCAAGGTCTCGGGGATCGAACCAGCGACCTTTAGGTCACAAGACCAGATCCCTAACCTTCAGGCCAGGACTGCTACGTCCTCAGAGACAGTGTGGTCACTCTTTCATAGGTAGCTCTGCTGCGTCCTCAGAGACAGTGTGGTCACTCTTTCACAGGTAGCTCTGCTGCGTCCTCAGAGACAGTGTGGTCACTCTTTCATAGGTAGCTCTGCTGCGTCCTCAGAGACAGTGTGGTCACTCTTTCACAGGTAGCTCTGCTGCGTCCTCAGAGACAGTGTGGTCACTCTTTCATAGGTAGCTCTGCTGCGTCCTCAGAGACAGTGTGGTCACTCTTTCATAGGTAGCTCTGCTACATCCTCAGAGACAGTGTGGTCACTCTTTCCTAGGTAACACTGCTACATTCTCAGAGACAGTGTGGCCACTCTTTCATTTGTAGCCCTGCTACATTCTCAGAGACAGTGTGGTCACTCTTTTGTAGGTAGCCCTGCTACGTCCTTTGAGACACTGTGGTCACTCACACTGAAGAGAACATCTCCAGGATTTGAGCTTGTGCTGCAGCCAGTGACCCTGAAAACATCTCACTGAAGAAGAGAAGAACTGATTCATTAAAATACGAGCAAATTGTGGAAGTGAACATCACAGCGTCTACGAGAGATCTGGAGATGAAAAGAGGATAAGGATCCTAAACACACCTCAAAATCCACAGCCTTCCTCAAAAGGAGCAAACTGATGGTTCAGCTTTGTTCACAGTCAACCCAACCGAAACATCATCAATCTTCAATGTATGGATCTCAAAAAAGCAGCTCATGCAGGACAAACCGAGAACCTCAGAGAACCTTTTGGGAGGAAGATCAGACAAAAATCCACCAAACAAGAACTTAAAGACTTTCAGCTACGATAAACAGTGTTTACTCCTCAAAGAGGAGGTCACAGTACTGACCATACTGCTCTATTGTTCTTAACTGTAGAAGATTCTTATATTTTAAGTTATATGATCTTTAACTGTATGTATTTCAGAATTCAGCTCATCTTTTAGTTTCTTAACAGTTTACAGTAAACCTAATTTTGACTGGGGTGCCCAAACTTTTGCATATCACTGTATGTGATATACACAGGCATTGACTGTATATGTGATGTATGTGACATATACAGTTATTGATTGTATATATAATATATACACATATTGATTGGAACATGCAGCACTGGATGGCAGTGATGAAAGTGCTGATGTAAATGTGGTCACAGGTTTAGGGAACCAGCCGTGTGACCAGAAGGTCAGAAACCGACAGGACACGACTGAAGTGCTCTTGAGCAAGACACCAACTCCTGACTGCTCCCCGGGGTGCTGTGATAGGGCTGTCCACTGTGTGTGTGTGTGTTTGTATGTATATGTGAATGTTTCACTGCCCCCTAGTGTATCTGTTCACTAGTGTGTGTGTGTGTGTGTGTGTGTGTGTATATGTGAATGTTTCTTTGCCCCCTAGTGTGTCTGTTCACTAGTGTGTGTGTGTATTTGTTTTACTGCCCCTAGTTTGTGTGTGTGTATATGTGAATGTTTTACTGCCCCCTAGTGTGTCTGTTCACTAGTGTGTGTGTATTTGTTACACTGCCCCTAGTGTGTGTGTTCTCTACTGTGTGTGTGTGTGAGTGTTTCATTGCCCCCTAGTGTGTGTGTTCACTAGCATGTGTGTATGTGTTTTACTGCCCCCAGTATGTGGTCACTTGTGTGTGTATATGTGAGTGTTTAACTGCCCCCTAGTGTGTCTGTTCACTAGTGTGTGTGTATATGTGAGTGTTTCACTGCCCCCTAGTGTGTGTGTTCACTAGCATGTGTGTGTATGTGTGAGGGTTTCACTGCCCCCTAATGTGTGTGTCCACTACCATGTGTGTATGTGTAAGTGTTTCTCTGCCCCCTAATGTGTGTGAATATGTGAGTGTTTCACTGCCCCTAGTGTGTCTGTTCTCTAATGTGTGTGTATACTTGAGTGTTTCACTGCCCCTAGTGTGTGTTCACTAGCGTGTGTGTATATGTGAGTGTTTCACTGCCCCCTAATGTGTATGAATATGTTAGTGTTTCACTGCCACCTAGTGTGTGTCCACTAGCGTGTGTGTATATTTGAGTGTTTCACTGCCCCCTAGTGTGTGTGTTCACTAGCGTGTGTGTATATGTGAGTGTTTCACTGCCCTCTAGTGTGTGTCCACGAGCATGTGTGTATGTGTTTTACTGCCCCCAGTATGTGGTCACTTGTGTGTGTATATGTGAGTGTTTAACTGCCCCCTAGTGTGTCTGTTCACTAGTGTGTGTGTATATCTAAGTCTTTCACTGCCCCCTAGTGTGTGTGTGTATGTGTGAGGGTTTCACTGCCCCCTAATGTGTGTGTCCACTACCATGTGTGTATGTGTAAGTGTTTCTCTGCCCCCTAATGTGTGTGTATACTTGAGTGTTTCACTGCCCCTAGTGTGTGTTCACTAGCGTGTGTGTATATGTGAGTGTTTCACTGCCCCCTAGTGTGTGTGTATATGTAAGTGTTTCACTGCCCCCTAGTGTGTGTGTTCACTAGCGTGTGTGTATATGTGAGTGTTTCACTGCCCCCTAGTGTGTGTCCACTAGCATGTGTGTATGTGTGAGGGTTTCACTGCCCCCTAGTGTGTGTGTCCTCTAGCATGTGTGTATGTGTAAGTGTTTCACTGCCCCCTAATGTGTGTGAATATGTTAGTGTTTCACTGCCCCCTAGTGTGTGTGTTCACTAGTGTGTGTGTATATGTGAGTGTTTCACTACCCCCTAGTGTGTGTGTTCACTAGCATGTGTGTATGTGTGAGGGTTTCACTGCCCCCTAGTGTGTGTCCACTACCGTGTGTATTTGTAAGTGTTTTACTGCCCCCTAATGTGTGTGAATATGTGAGTGTTTCACTGCCACCTAGTGTGTCTGTTCACTAATGTGTGTGAATATGTCAGTGTTTCACTGCCCCTAGTGTGTCTGTTCACTAATGTGTGTGTATATTTGAGTGTTTCACTGCCCCCTAGTGTGTGTTCACTAGCGTGTGTGTATATGTGAGTGTTTCACTGCCCCCTAGCGTGTGTGTTCACTAGCGTGTGTGTATGTGAGTGTTTCACTGCCCCTAGTGTGTGTGTTCACTAGCGTGTGTGTATATGTGAGTGTTTCACTGCCCCCTAGTGTGTGTGTTCACTAGCGTGTGTGTATGTGAGTGTTTCACTGCCCCCTAGTGTGTGTGTTCACTAGGGTGTGTGTACGTGAGTGTTTCACTGTACAGATGGGTTAAATGTGGAGATCTTGATTTTCCCTCTGGGATCAGTAAAGCATCCATCCATCCATCCATCCATCCATCCATCCATCCTTCCATCCATCCATCTGATAGAAATAACAGTAGCTGAGTCACTGAAATGTGCTAATTATGGAAATATTAAATAAGATAAATGCTGTTATTTGCAATTAAATACTCTCGTTTACAATCATCTCAGCTTTTCCAGCCAATCCAGAGGCCGTCCTGACAGTTGCAGCCATCCTGCATTCCGATCAGGTTCAGTTTCCCTCCAGAGTCACTGCGTCCGTTGGGCCGGTAGCGCTCCCTGCACACGGAATGGAGAGGGTGATGTAACTCCCACCTCGCCAAGTGCGTTTAGCAGAAAATGACTCACTTGCATCACTCGTGTTGACTCACCGTCTCTAAACCAAAGAGCTGAAGTGCTCGCCGTTCTGCTGGAAATCGAGGCTAAAGCGAAATCAATTCCTTCAATTAGACGTGCGGACCGGGCGGCTCCCAGAAATCCGCCGCTGGATTTGAGCCGCGGCGTTCCGTCTAGCTTAGCTTATCGTTCCGGACCGGGAGACTGTGAACTGAATCAGTCAGAAACCTCATTCATGTTGGCGTGCAGGAGCCCCCGGGCGCCGACCCAGCCGCCGCAGACGTCCTGTTCCGATGAGCAGAAAACGAGTTCACAGATCAAACGTCCTATAAAATGACTTTATAGATCAAAAGCTTCACACCAGTCGCGCCTGTTTATTATGGAAACTCCGCTTTAATAGCCGTTCAGCCTTTTGTTGTCCTCTCACTGCGTTCACTGCAGTCCCTGGCCTGAAAGAGAACCGAGTCAAAGCTCGAAGCGCCTCGCCCGCTCCGGATAATGAACTCAGAGAGATAATTATTTCCTCTCATCAGTGGACGGCGTGCACAATATGGCCAGGCACTGAGGGTCCGGGCGGGAGGGGAGGGGATGAAAGGATGGAGAGATGCTCTGTGGTCCTGGGGGGATCACTGGGGCTGCTTCTTCTCGAGCCGGTGTTAAAGCTCCTGCTGTAATTAGGCTTAAGGCTGAGGGTGAGAAGCTGCACTAAGCAGTTACGTTAAACCTGAGAGCTTTCCGGGTTTTCCAGGCGATGAGTGATTCCATGTTCCCAGGCGATGGGCGGTCCTGTGTTTCCTATGTGATGGGCGGGTCCGTGGTTCCCGGGCCACAGGTGGTTCCATGTCTTCCAGGCATTGGTCGGTTCCGTGTCAGCAGCAGAGGTGGCTGTGATTGGTTGGGGAAGTTTTGTCGCTGATAGTGATACTGGTATAATGTTATAATGTACTGATACTGGTATAATGTACTGATACTGGCAAAATTTTACAATGTACTGATACTGGTATAATGTACTGATACTGGCAAAATTTTACAATGTACTGATACTGGTATAATGTACTGATACTGGCAAAATGTTATAATGTACTGATACTGGTATAATGTACTGATACTGGTAGAATATACTGATACTGGTAGAATGTTATAATGTACTGATACTGGTCTAAGGTACTGATACTGGCAAAATTTTACAATGTACTGATACTAGTATAATGTACTGATACTGGCAAAATGTTACAATGTACTGATACTGGTATAATGTACTGATACTGGCAAAATGTTATAATGTACTGATACTGGTATAATGTACTGATACTGGTATAATGTACTGATACTGGTATAATATACTGATACTGGTAGAATGTTATAATGTACTGATACTGGTCTAAGGTACTGATACTAGTATAATGTTGTAATGTACTGATACTGGTAGAATGTACTGATACTGGCATGATGTTATAATGTACTGATACTGGTATAATATACTGATACTGGTAGAATGTTATAATGTACTGATACTGGTATAAAGTACTGATAGTGGCATAATGTTATAATATACTGATACTGGTATAATGTACTGATACTGGTATAATGTACTGATACTGGTATAAAGTACCGATACTGGCATAATGTTATAATGTACTGATACTGGTATAATATACTGATACTGGTAGAATGTTATAATGTACTGATACTGGTATAAAGTACTGATAGTGGCATAATGTTATAATATACTGATACTGGTATAATGTACTGATACTGGTATAATATACTGATACTGGTAGAATGTTATAACGTACTGATACTTGTCTAAGGTACTGGTACTAGTATAATATTGTAATGTACTGATACTGGTAGAATGTACTGATACTGGCATAATGTTATAATGTACTGATACTGGTAGAATGTACTGATATTGGTAAAATGTACTGATACTGGTAGAATGTACTGATACTGGTAGAATGTACTGATACTGGTATAATGTTATGTACTGATACTGATATAATGTACTGATACTGGTATAATGTACTGATACTGGTATAATGTTTTAATGTACTGATACTGGTAGAATGTACTGATACTGGTATAATGTTTTAATGTATTGATACTGGTATAATGTTTGAATGTACTGATACGGGTAAAATGTACTGATACTGGTATAATGTACTGATACTGATATAATGTACTGATACTGGTATAATGTACTGATACTGGCAGAATGTACTGATACTGATATAATGTACTGATACTGGTATAATGTTACAATGTACTGATGCTGGTAGAATGTACTGATACTGATATAATGTACTGATACTGGTATAATGTACTAATACTGATATAATGTACTGATACTGGTATAATGTTTCAATGTACAGATACTGGTATAATGTTACAATGTACTGATACTGGTAGAATGTACTGATACTGATATAATGTACTGATACTGGTATAATGTACTGATACTGGCAGAATGTACTGATACTGATATAATGTACTGATACTGGTATAATGTTACAATGTACTGATACTGGTAGAATGTACTGATACTGACATAATGTACTGATACTGGTATAATGTACTGATACTGATATAATGTACTGATACTGGTATAATGTTACAATGTACAGATACTGGTATAATGTTACAATGTACTGATACTGGTAGAATGTACTGATACTGAAATAATGTACTAATACTGGTATAATGTACTGATACTGGCAGAATGTACTGATACTGGCAGAATGTACTGATACTGGTATAATGTACTGATACTGGTATAATGTACTGATACTGGTATAATGTTATAATGTACTGATACTGGTATAATGTACTGATACTAGTATAATGTTGTAATGTACTGATACTGGTATAATGTACTGATACTGGTAGAATGCACTGATACTGGTATAATGTACTGATACTGGTATAATGGTATAATGTATTGATACTGGTATAATGTACTGATACTGGTATAATGTTATAATGTACTGATACTGGTATAATGTACTGATACTAGTATAATGTTGTAATGTACTGATACTGGTATAATGTACTGATACTGGTAGAATGTACTGATACTGGTATAATGTTGTAATGTACTGATACTGGTATAATGTACTGATACTGGTATAATGTTGTAATGTACTGATACTGGTATAATGTACTGATACTGGTATAATGTAGTGATACTGGTATAATGTACTGATACTAATATAATGTTATAATGTACTGATACTTGTATAATGTATGATACTAGTATAATGTTATAATGTACTGATACTGGTAGAATGTAACTGATACTGGTATAATGTTGTAATGTACTGATACTGGTATAATGTACTGATACTGGTATAATGTACTGATACTGGGTATATGTAGTGATACTGGTATAATGTACTGATAACTAGTATAATGTTATAATGTACTGATACTGGTATAATGTACTGATACTGGCAAAATGTTATAATGTACTGTTACTGGTATAATGTACTGATACTGGTATAATTTACTGATACTGGTATAATGTAGTGATACTGGTATAATGTACTGAAACTAGTATAATGTTATAATGTACTGATACTTGTATACATGTACTGATACTAGTATACTGTTAGTATGTACTGATAACTGGTATAATGTACTGATACTGGTATAATGTACTCGATACTGGTATAATGTAGTGATACTGGTATAATGTACTGATACTAGTATAATGTTATAATGTACTGATACTGGTTATAATGTACTGATACTGGCAAAATGTTATAATGTACTGATAACTGGTATAATGTTTATAATGTACTGATACTTGTATAATGTACCGATACTAGTATAATGTTATAATGTAACTGTTACTGGTAGAATGTACTGATACTGTATAATGTTGTAATGTACTGATACTGGTATAATGTACTGATACTGGTATAATGTAGTGATACTGGTAGAATGTACTGATACTAGTATAATGTTATAATGTACTGATACTGGTATAATGTACTGATACTAGTATAATGTTGTAATGTACTGATACTGGTAGAATGTACTGATACTGGTAGAATGTACTGATACTGGTAGAATGTACTGATACTGACATAATGTACTGATACTGGTATAATGTACTGATACTGATATAATGTACTGATACTGGTATAATGTTACAATGTACAGATACTGGTATAATGTTACAATGTACTGATACTGGTAGAATGTACTGATACTGAATAATGTACTAATACTGGTATAATGTACTGATACTGGCAGAATGTACTGATACTGGCAGAATGTACTGATACTGGTTATAATGTACTGATACCTGGTATAATGTACTGATACTGGTATAATGTTATAATGTACTGATACTGGTATAATGTACTGATATCTAGTATAATGTTGTAATGTACTGATACTGGTATAATGTACTGATACTGGTAGAATGCCACTGATCTGGTAAATGTCATGATACTGGTATAATGGTATAATGTATTGATACTGGTATAATGTACTGATACTGGTATAATGTTATAATGTACTGATACTGGTATAATGTACTGATACTAGTATAATGTTGTAATGTACTGATACTGGTATAATGTACTGATACTGGTATAATGTACTGATACTGGTATAATGTTGTAATGTACTGATACTGGTATAATGTTGTAATGTACTGATACTGGTATAATGTTGTAATGTACTGATACTGGTATAATGTACTGATACTGGTATAATGTAGTGATACTGGTATAATGTACTGATACTAATATAATGTTATAATGTACTGATACTTGTATAATGTACTGATACTAGTATAATGTTATAATGTACTGATACTGGTAGAATGTACTGATACTGGTATAATGTTGTAATGTACTGATACTGGTATAATGTACTGATACTGGTATAATGTACTGATACTGGTATAATGTAGTGATACTGGTATAATGTACTGATACTAGTATAATGTTATAATGTACTGATACTGGTATAATGTACTGATACTGGCAAAATGTTATAATGTACTGATACTGGTATAATGTACTGATACTGGTATAATGTACTGATACTGGTATAATGTAGTGATACTGGTATAATGTACTGATACTAGTATAATGTTATAATGTACTGATACTTGTATAATGTACTGATACTAGTATAATGTTATAATGTAGTGATACTGGTATAATGTACTGATACTGGTATAATGTACTGATACTGGTATAATGTAGTGATACTGGTATAATGTACTGATACTAGTATAATGTTATAATGTACTGATACTGGTATAATGTACTGATACTGGCAAAATGTTATAATGTACTGATACTGGTATAATGTTATAATGTACTGATACTTGTATAATGTACCGATACTAGTATAATGTTATAATGTACTGATACTGGTAGAATGTACTGATACTGGTATAATGTTGTAATGTACTGATACTGGTATAATGTACTGATACTGGTATAATGTAGTGATACTGGTAGAATGTACTGATACTAGTATAATGTTATAATGTACTGATACTGGTATAATGTACTGATACTAGTATAATGTTGTAATGTACTGATACTGGTAGAATGTACTGATACTGGTAGAATGTACTGATACTGGTAGAATATACTGAGGGTGTGGGATCCTAATCTGTGCTCATTACATAATAAGAATTAGATAGCTGAACTACGTGGTTCCCATGTCTTAGTAAGTTGTGGCCTCGTATTGTGTTAATTAGGAAGTGATGTCACCTGCAGGGTTTTGTATTGAAGTTCTGTTTGATTTTGTGATTAGAGGAAATATTTCCGGCAGTGCGGCGCATGTACAGGTTGTGTACGAGCTTAAAGAGCTACGCTTCATATTCCACATAACAGACATACATTAACGTAAACTCGTAGTTCGGCACAGTGGAGCACTGGAGCGTAAAGGGGTAACAGATGAATTCAGTACGAGTCGCGCTCTGTTTTCAGCGTTAGACGGCCGTCTGCATATTTCCTCCATTGATTTATCCGTTGCCGCCGGGTTATGGAGCAGCCGCACGTTCTTATTGAGCCGGAGCGTCGTTCTCCTCCGAGCGGATCTTCAGCGGAATGGTTTTATGGTATTGTTTGGCAGTTGTGTTGAAATGAAATGAGAGATCGTTGCTCTTCATCGATTGTGCATTATTACTATTCATGGCCACTCGGAGTTAAAAGCTTCTTACAAACTTCAGTTTGTTTGATTTTTTCCAAACGGAATCCATTCACCCTCAGCGTTCCCTCTGGCAGGAGGTGGAGTTCTGTTGATCCTTGCTGCCTCGGCGTCCACTGTGTCAGTGCTCAGTGTTCTGTTCCTGCATCAACATTGAGAGTCTTTATTAAAACCTACTAAGTTTCTACATGAACAGTATTTTAGGTCATACTATGCGCCTCCCGAAATGTAGACTGTCTCAATTCTTACATGCCTTAAATATTCTGTCTAGTGAGGTTCTTCCTTCGGCTGACTTGTAAGGAAGTACTGAATGGTTCCTCAGACCAGACGCTGCAGCTGAGGTCAGTTAATACCGCTCACATACAGCGGCCTCTCTCTAACTAGAGTGTCTCAGTAATCTGTCTTATGAGGAGAGAACGCTGCTACTTACACAGCTGATCCAGAGTCAGTGCTACTTACACAGCTGATCCAGAGTCAGTGCTACTTACACAGCTGATCAAGAGTCAGTGCTACTTACACAGCTGATCAAGAGTCAGTGCTACTTACACAGCTGATCCAGAGTCTGTGCTACTTACACAGCTGATCCAGAGTCGGTGCTACTTACACAGCTGATCCAGAGTCATTGCTACTTACACAGCTGATCCAGAGTCAGTGCACACTTACACAACTGATTCCGTGTCAGTGCTACTTACACAGCTGGTCCAGAGTCAGTGCTACTTACACAGTTGATCCAAAGTCAGTGCTACTTACACAGCTGATCCAGAGTCAGTGCTACTTACACAGCTGATACAGAGTCAGTACTACTTACACAGCTGATCCAGAGTCAGTGCACACTTACACAGCTGATCCCGTGTCAGTGCACACTTACACAGCTGGTCCAGAGTCAGTACTACTTACACAGCTGGTCCAGAGTCAGTGCTACTTACACAGCTGGTCCAGAGTCAGTGCTACTTACACAGCTGGTCCAGAGTCAGTGCTACTTACACAGCTGATCCAGAGTCAGTGCTACTTACACAGCTGATCCAGAGTCAGTGCACACTTACACAGCTAATCCCGTGTCAGTGCACACTTACACAACTGATTCCGTGTCAGTGCTACTTACACAGCTGGTCCAGAGTCAGTACTACTTACACAGTTGATCCAAAGTCAGTGCTACTGATTCTGGATCAGCTGTGTAAGTGGCACTGACTCTGGATCAGCTGTGCCACTTACACAGCTGATCCAGAATCAGTGCTACTTGCACAATGCACAGAGATCTGGGTTTCATACAGACCCACAGAGTATTATGGGATGTGTAAGGCAGTGAAGAATGTGCTGCCTTCATGAAACAGTCGGCAGGAGGATCGTCAGCAGGGAGTGTTGGATTGGGACATGACTGCGTGCCTTCCTGCCTCGGTATCTGTATAAGGAGGCAGTATTTCAGACACAGACGCTGTATATAGGCTGAATCCTGAGCAGTAGATAAACAGTTTCATGGATTGTGTGTTTCTCACTGGTCTCCTCAAACTCTTTTGGAAGTTCTTCCTCGGAGGAGAAGGAATAATCCGGCGGTCCCGGTGAGACTGAGCTGGCCTCTGTTAGTGAGTAAGAGAGTGAAGTGCTGGTGATGAGGCCTGTAAGTTGAGATGACATTGCGGTTAAGCAGGATTAGCTGGACTCCAGGGGCTCCGCTGGTTCAGGATCAGGGACGGAAGCTGCAGAAGCTCTAAAGCGGGATTGGGAGCAGTCGGTTGGAAGCGGCTGAGCTGTTTGTGTCGAGCACCAAAAGGTTGTTGGTTTGAGTCCCAGAGCCGCTTCTCTGTAAGTCCTGCTGAGCTCCAGTCGCGTCACAGAGAACAACAACGTCACCAGAAACGAGTGAAGCTGAAACAGTCTGTGAACAGTTGCTATGCTGTTGATAAGTGGTTGCTGTGGTGTCCAAAGTGGTTGCTTAAATGTTGCTATGGTATCTCAAGTTGTTGCTAGATAGTTGCAATGATATGCTAGGCAGTTGCAATGATTATGCTTGATGGTTGCTAGGCTGTTGCAACGATATGCTTGGTGGGTGATAGGCAGTTGCTGTTGTATCCAAGGTGGTCTAAAATGTTGCTTTGAGGTTGCCATGGTATCTCAAGTGGTCACAAAGGTGTTGCTGGGCAGTTGATATGGTGTGGTAGGTAGTTGCTAAGCGGTTGCTGTGGTACCCAAGGTGATTGCTACAATGCTGCTATGGTACCTCAAGTGGTTGCTAAGGCCTTACAAGACCATTGCAATGATATGTTAGGTGGTTGCTAGGCAGTTGCTATGTTATCCAAGGTGGTTGCAATGGTGATGCAAACTGGACCACGATGTAGAGTCACATAGCTAGTCTGGA
>CM038716.1:37047551-37050051 GCA_021613375.1 Megaleporinus macrocephalus
GTCTGCTCTCGTTAGCAGCTTTAATCAGAAAGCTGTTTAAACGGCTGTGATTAATTAAAAGAGTTAAACAGTTAAACAGCAGTTAAGTGTCTCTTAGTGTCTCCCAGAGTGCTCTTTAGCGCTCACTCGGCCAGCACACGGGCTTTGATCTCCGTTTAAAAACTACTGTTTTTCTCTCTTTCTTTCGCTCTGTCTCGCTCTCTCTCTCACTCTCGTTCTTTCTCTTACTCACTCTTTCCTTTGTACACATTACAGTTGGAGACTGGCTATGAACGTGTCCAGTGTGGTCAGCAGGTGTTGGTCAGCAGTGCAGGTTAGTTTGGGGTATGAGGTTATGATGAGCTGTGTTTCTGATAAGAGCAGTGATTTCAGTTCATATGAATTTAGTGTAACTCACACCTACAGCTTCCGGATCAGAACCACCGCACAAAGCAACCACAAGAGGAGCACTTTCATTCTGCTAGCTTCACTACTGCACTGGTCCTCTTAGTCCCAATAGTCTCATTAGTCCCGTTATCCCTGTCAGTCTTGTTAGTCTTGTTATCCCTCTCAGACTCATTAGTCTCGCTATCTTCATTAGTCCTGTTACTCTAGTTAGTCCCGTTATCCCCGTTAGTCCTTTTATCCCCATTAGTTCTGTTAGTCTCTTCATCACTGTTAGTCCCATTAGTTTAATTAGTCCCTTTATCCGTTAGTCCTGTTAGTCTTGTTAGTCCCACTATCCTCATTACTTCTGTTAGTCCCATTATCCCTGTCCGTCCTGGGTTGGGGTACAACACAAAATGAACCACTGATGAATATAACCCCTTATCTTCTTCTTCTCTCTGTGTTCTCCAGTTGGTGCTAATAGTCGGTTTCTGGGCCTACTGTGGGAAACATGGTGGTGGTAGTATCTGTTAGAAGAGCTGCTCCTGTATAGATAAGAAGCCTCATTCTAAACTAATGTCCAGTGTGGTCAGCAGGTGTTGGTCAGCAGTGCAGGTTAGTTTGGGGTATGAGGTTATGATGAGCTATGTTTCTGATAAGAGCAGTGATTTCAGTTCTTATGAATTTAGTGTAACTCACACCTACAGCTTCTGGATCAGAACCACCGCACAAAGCAACCACAAGAGGAGCACTTTCATTCTGCTAGCTTCACTACTGCACTGGTCCTCTTAGTCCCAATAGTCTCATTAGTCCCGTTATCCCTGTCAGTCTTGTTAGTCTCGTTATCCCTCTCAGACTCGTTAGTCTCGCTATCCCTGTTAGTCTTCTTAGTCCCGTTATATCATTAGTCCTGTTACTCTAGTTAGTCCCGTTATCCCTGTTAGTCCTTTTATCCCCATTAGTTCTGTTAGTCTCTTCATCCCGTTAGTCCCATTAGTTTAATTAGTCCCTTTATCCCCGTTAGTCCTGTTAGTATTGTTAGTCCCCACTATCCTCATTACCTTCTGTTAGTCCCATTATCCCGGTCCGTCCCTGGGTTGGGGTAATACCACAAATGAACCACTAATGAATATAACCCCTTATTCTTCTTCTTTCTCTCTGTGTTCTCCAGTTGGTGCTATAGTCTCGGGTTTCTGCGCGTACTGTGGAAACATGGGTGGTGGTAGTATCTGTTAGAAGAGCCTGCTCCTGTATAGATAAGAAGCCTCATTCTAAACTAATGTCCAGTGTGGTCAGCAGGTGTTGGTCAGCAGTTGCAGGTTAGTTTGGGGTATGAGGTTATGATGAGCTGTGTTTTCTGATAAGAGCAGTGATTTTAGTTCATATGAATTTAGTGTAACTCACACCTACAGCTTCCGGATCAGAACCACCGCACAAAGCAACCACAAGAGGAGCACTTTCATTCTGCTAGCTTCACTACTGCACTGGTCCTCTTAGTCCCAATAGTCTCATTAGTCCCGTTATCCCTGTCAGTCTTGTTAGTCTCGTTATCCCTCTCAGACTCGTTAGTCTCGCTATCCCTCTCAGACTCATTAGTCTCGCTATCCCTGTTAGTCTTCTTAGTCCTGTTATCTTCATTAGTCCTGTTACTCTAATTAGTCCTGTTATCCCCGATAGTCCTTTTATCCCCATTAGTTCTGTTAGTCTCTTCATCCCGTTAGTCCCATTAGTTTAATTAGTCCCTTTATCCATTAGTCCTGTTAGTCTTGTTAGTCCCACTATCCTCATTACTTCTGTTAGTCCCATTATCCCTGTCCGTCCTGGGTTGGGGTACAACACAAAATGAACCACTGATGAATATAACCCCTTATTCTTCTCTTCTCTCTGTGTTCTCCAGTTGGTGCTATAGTCGGTTCTGGGCTACTGTGGAAACATGGTGGTGGAGTATCTGTTAGAAAACTGCTCCTGTATAGATAAGAAGCCTCATTCTAAACTAATGTCCAGTTGTGGTCAGCAGGTGTTGGTCAGCTGTGCAGGTTAGTTTGGGGGTTATGAGGTTATGATGAGCTATGTTTCTGATAAGAGCAGTGATTTTCAGTTCTTATGTAATTTAGTGTAACTCACACCTACAGCT
>CM038716.1:37052551-37107551 GCA_021613375.1 Megaleporinus macrocephalus
CCTGTTGTATTATTCATTAGGAAGCTTATAAAGGTAACACGTTAGCGCCTTTGAAGAATCGTGATCAGGTAACTTGTCAGCGCCGCTGATGTTCAGTAACACGGCCCTGCCACTCAGACCTGTATCCTACAGAACCTTCCAACGGCTGGCTCTTCTGAAGCAGCTCAGCTGAAGCCGGTCGCCAGGTTAGCAGTGTGTGGAAATGGATCAGTCTGGTTCTTTATAACGCTCAGCTTGATTTTCCGCAGGTCACCTACACCTACACGCACACGGCAGCTTTATATCCGGCCAATAACAGCCTCTCTTTGTGGGGATTATTCTGTTCCTCTGCTATTAATTGGGAGTGACAGGTTTTAGCTTCCCAAACAGTCTGGATTTGTATGGGTCAGTGAGCGTGCGGAGGGTGCAGCTCTCTGAGCACATAAAGCAGAAGAGCAGTAAAGCTCAGCCTCCTTAGCCTGATAGTGATGCGCAGCCTAGTGTGAGCGGCGCGATCGTTAGTGAAGCGTGTAAGTACGCTCTCTGTCCTCGGCTGCGGTTTCAGGGAGCCGAGATGAAATCCTGATCTCGTACCTGCGCGTGCTGAGCGAGTTTGATTAGAAATCTCTAATACAGCTGATTTAGGAGTCTGTGTATGTTATATATTCATGTCTTATGTATGGTAGTGATGCCAGAGAAGTTGTGTTGTTGGCTAAAAGATGTGTAAATATCTTTACACTCCATTACCAGTACTTTCTACTCCTTACATTTACACTCCATTACCAGTACTTTCTACTCCTTACATTTACACTCCATTATCAGTACTTTCTACTCCCTACATTTACCTTCCATTATCAGTACTTTCTACTCCTTACATTTACACTCCATTATCAGTACTTTCTACTCCTTACATTTACACTCCATTATCAGTACTTTCTACTACTTACATTTACACTCCATTATCAGTACTTTATACTCCTTACATTTACACTCCATTATCAGTACTTTCTACTCCTTACATTTACACTCCATTATCAGTACTTTCTACTACTTACATTTACACTCCATTATCAGTACTTTCTACTCCTTACATTTACACTCCATTATCAGTACTTTCTACTCCTTACATTTACACTCCATTACCAGTACTTTCTACTCCTTACATTTACACTCCATTATCAGTACTTTCTACTCCTTACATTTACACTCCATTACCAGTACTTTCTACTCCTTACATTTACCTTCCATTATCAGTACTTTCTACTCCTTACATTTACCTTCCATTATCTGTACTTTCTACTCCTTACATTTACCTTCCATTATCAGTACTTTCTACTACTTACATTTACACTCCATTATCAGTACTTTCTACTACTTACATTTACACTCCATTACCAGTACTTTCTACTCATTACATTTACCTTCCATTACCAGTACTTTCTACTCCTTACATTTACACTCCATTACCAGTACTTTCTACTACTTACATTTACACTCCATTACCAGTACTTTCTACTCCTTACATTTACCTTCCATTATCAGTACTTTCTACTCCTTACATTTACACTCCATTATCAGTACTTTCTACTCCTTACATTTACACTCCATTATCAGTACTTTCTACTCCTTACATTTACACTCCATTACCAGTACTTTCTACTTCTTACATTTACACTCCATTATCAGTACTTTCTACTCCTTACATTTACACTCCATTATCAGTACTTTCTACTTCTTACATTTACACTCATTATCAGTACTTTCTACTCCATACATTTACACTCCATTATCAGTACTTTCTACTCCTTACATTTACACTCCATTATCAGTACTTTCTACTTCTTACATTTACACTCATTATCAGTACTTTCTACTCCATACATTTACACTCCATTATCAGTACTTTCTACTTCTTACATTTACACTCCATTATCAGTACTTTCTACTCCTTACATTTACACTCCATTATCAGTACTTTCTACTCCTTACATTTACACTCCATTATCAGTACCTTCTACTCCTTACATTTACACTCCATTATCAGTACTTTCTACTCCTTACATTTACACTCCATTATCAGTACTTTCTACTCCTTACATTTACACTCCATTATCTGTACTTTTTACTCCTTACATTTACACTCCATTACCTGTACTTTCTACTCCTTACATTAACACTCCATTACCAGTTTTTTCTACTCCTTACATTTACACTCCATTATCAGTACTTTCTACTCCTTACATTTACACTCCATTATCAGTACTTTCTACTTCTTACATTTACACTCATTATCAGTACTTTCTACTTCTTACATTTACACTCCATTATCAGTACTTTCTACTCCTTACATTTACACTCCATTATCAGTACTTTCTACTCCTTACATTTACACTCCATTATCAGTACCTTCTACTCCTTACATTTACACTCCATTATCAGTACTTTCTACTCCTTACATTTACACTCCATTATCAGTACTTTCTACTCCTTACATTTACACTCCCATTATCTGTACTTTTTACTCCTTACATTTACACTCCATTACCTGTACTTTCTACTCCTTACATTAACACTCCATTACCAGTTTTTTCTACTCCTTACATTTACACTCCATTATCAGTACTTTCTACTCCTTACGTTTACACTCCATTATCAGTACTTTCTACTCCTTACGTTTACACTCCATTATCAGTACTTTCTACTCCTTACATTTACACTCCATTATCAGTATTTTCTACTCCTTACATTTACACTCATTATCAGTACTTTGTACTCCTTACATTTACACTCATTATCAGTACTTTCTACTCCTTACACTTACACTCCATAATCTGTACTTTCTACTCCTTACATTTACACTCATTATCAGTACTTTCTACTTCTTACATTTACACTCCATTATCAGTACTTTCTACTCCTTACATTTACACTCCATTATCAGTACCTTCTACTCCTTACATTTACACTCCATTATCAGTACTTTCTACTCCTTACATTTACACTCCATTATCAGTACCTTCTACTCCTTACATTTACACTCCATTATCAGTACTTTCTACTCCTTACATTTACACTCCATTATCAGTACTTTCTACTCCTTACATTTACACTCCATTACCAGTACTTTCTACTCCTTACATTAACACTCCATTGTCTGAAGTCTAGCGCATCCCAAATTTATCAACATTAACATTTTAATATGACATTGTTTGTCATTATGACTTTTAGAAGAATGGGGTTTTTGGGGAGGTGGGCTAGTGCACTATAGACCCCTGTGGTGCGGCCTAAGCTTTTGTTCTTAATGGTATTTTTCTCCTTACACTACTTTTTTTTTTATACTTTCACTGGAGTAGAAAGCTTGAGTTGATACATCACTGCTGCAGAAGTATTTTTAAACCCTAGTATCTATACTTCTACCCGAGTAATGAAAGTAAATACTTTTGACACCTTTGTAAAAAAATAACAATGGACAAAAAAGGAGTTGCAGGCTGTTACAGGCCTGGTAGGTGGAGTTAGAGTTGGTGAGTAATCTGGACTGGAATCTTAGGGCATGACCTTCTGTGGTTACTGGCCATTAAGCTGGTCCTGAGTGGCAGGTTCTCTCAATAAAAGAGCAATTGCTGAAAGTGCTGTGTTACCCACGCCATCGTCATCTTCACTGAGGCTGCACTGGTGCCTAAACCCCCCCCCCTCCAGCGGACTACTGAGGAACAGTGCTACCACAATCTAAGGACTGCAAAGAAGGAGTAGAACATTGAGGACCATGAAGGTAACAGTGTGGTTGAAGGAAAGAGTCAGAACAAGGCAGCAGTGATCACACTCGGATGGTAGCCGGCCACAAAGACCTGCCTGTAGAGCAGCGGGTGGCCTGGTGACGTTGATTGCTTCTCTTGTGCGACACTTTGAGCCACAACTCGCAGCATGGCAGACTAAGGCCAAGAGTCGGGGCTCCACGGAGCATGTGCAGCCCCTTCATCTAATGAGTACACAAGGAGGCACTGCAGCTGCTACCTCCAGCAGGAGTCCAGGCAGTGAGTAGTTCCGTCGTGCTTGGGAGGAGGACGCAGCACTTTCTGCTCTAATTGGATAGGAGGAGCCTGACTTGCACTACGAGAGACTAGTTCTGTACGTAAGCAGCTGTGGTGATACTGTTGGTACTCTATACTGGGCTGTGGGCCAGTTGGTGTGTTTGGGGTCACCATGTTCAAACATTGTATACAAACAACTTCAGCAAGGTGAGTAGATGTTTGATGAAGCAAACCATGTTGTATTGATGCGACTGGCTTTAAGCTGAAGATGTTTATAACACCGTTATGAAGGATTACTCTCAAGTGATGGAACTTACAGTTAAGAACTTGGCACCTTGTTCACTAGAACCACACAGTAAGTGTCTCTACAGGAGAGGCTTCTTTGCATATCTGAAGAACCATTGGAAATGAGTGTGAACATCCTGAAACATAGATAATTCAGTAAAAGTGATTGTTTTAGTTATATATATTTAGTAATTGTACACTTCTATTATTTGTTGTTTTAGATTTTAGTTAAAGCAAACCAACAGCTGTTCAGGTTAGTGTGGTTTAGTGCTGTGCGTTGGTGTATTGGTGCTCTCGGGGTTAAAGAATGCCCTCAGAATGATCAGAACAGGCAAGGAGAGCTTTAAACAGGCGAGTTTGCTCGATTTGCTTGATGTATTTCAAACTGAATTAGAAGAGAGCAAGTCAAAAAGCAGGCAAAGTCAAAACAAGAGGTGGACTGATCTGAACACAGCGGCAGAGTAGAAACAAAGCAGGTAACCAGAGTTCATAGCCACAGCAAGAACAAAAGAGATGCAGGCGGCTTAGAAACAGATAAAGAAGTAGGAGACCTGGCGAAGATGGCGTGCTGGCACTGATTACATTTACAGAGCTAACAGTGAGATTGTTGCTGAGAGTAGAATCACATTAGAAACTAGATCTTCTTCCTGATTGTGTCGTACGAACACACGTCTGACTTCTCACACAAATTCACTGCGTAGTTTGGTGGTGATGGTGTTTACAGTGGTGGTGGTGATGGTGTTTACAGTGGTGGTGGTGATGGTGTTTACAGTGGTGGTGATGGTGTTTACAGTGGTGGCGGTGATGGTGTTTACAGTGCAGGTGATGGTGTTTACAGTAGTGGTGGTGATGGTGTTTACAGTGGTGGTGGTGATGGTGTTTACAGTGGTGGTGATGGTGTTTACAGTGGTGGTGGTGATGGTGTTTACAGTGCAGGTGATGGTGTTTACAGTAGTGGTGGTGATGGTGTTTACAGTGGTGGTGGTGATGGTGTTTACAGTGGTGGTGATGGTGTTTACTGTGGTATTGGTGGTGGTGTTTACAGTGGTGGTACTGGTGTTTACAGTGGTGGTGTTTACTGTGGTGGTGGTGGTGGTGATGTTTACAGTGGTGGTGACATTGTTTACGGTGGTGGTGATGTTTACAGTCATGATGTTTACAGTGGTGGTGTTTACGGTGGTGGTGATGTTTACTGTGGTGGTGGTGGTGTTTACGGTGGTGGTGGTGATGTTTACAGTGGTGTTGATGGTGTTTACAGTGGTGGTGATTGTTTACAGTGGTGGTGATGTTTACAATAGTGATGTTTACAGTGGTGGTGTGTTTACAGTACTGATGTTTACAGTGGCAGTGATGTTTACAGTAGTGACGTTTACAGTGGTGGTGCATTTACAGTAGTGACATTTACAGTGGTGGTGCGTTTACAGTAGTGATTTTTATCGTGGTGGTGATGTTTACAGTGGTAGTGATGTTTACAGTGGTGGTGCATTTACAGTAGTGACGTTTACAGTGGTGCTGATGTTTACAGTGGTGGTTGTGGTGTTTACAGTGGTGATATGGTATTTACAGTGGTGGTGCTGATGTTTACAGTGGTGGTTGTGGTGTTTACAGTGGTGGTGGTGATGATGTTTACAGTGGTGGTGGTGATGATGTTTACAGTGGTGATGATGGTGTTTACAGTGGTGGTGCTGATGTTTACAGTGGTGGTTGTGATGTTTACAGTGGTGGTGATGGTGTTTACAGTGGTGCTGATGTTTACAGTGGTGGTTGTGGTGTTTACAGTGGTGGTGGTGATGGTGTTTACAGTGGTGGTGATGGGAACCAGGGGTCTCCATGTCTACAACACAAATATACACACTGTATTTACTATCAAACCCACCAGTGAACCTACAAGTGTCTTTTGAGTTTATATGGATGTTGATGGTAAAATCTGGAAAATTAGTAAATTAGGCTTCACTGCTCTCAAGCTGCTGTTCTGTAGCAGATCTGTCTGCGTGATCTCACCTCACCTGAAGAAGGTCGTCAGTATTCGGAGTGTATCTCTGCAGCTTTAGGTTCAGACGCTCCGCTGCACTCACTCTTAAATAAAGCAGCGCCGGCTCTGCACTCGCTCTCAGGCCTCAGCAGATATGAGATAATTTGGTGTTTGATCAAAATAATTGCTCTGTCAGAATCAGCCCAGAGAGCCACCGCACCACACACAGAGAGAGAGAGAGAGAGAGAGAGAGAGAGACTGAGAGAAAGACAGAGAGTGAGAGAGAGAGAGACAGAGAGAGAGAGAGGGAGAGAGAGACAGACAGAGAGAGAAAGAGAGACAGATACAGAGAGAGAGAAAGAGAGGCAGATGCAGAGAAAAAGAGAGATACAGAGAGAGACACATAAATAAATAAATAAATGTGGAGAGAGAGAAAGAGATAAGGTGAGAGAGAGAAAGAGATAAGGTGTGAGAGAGAAAGAGATAAGGTGAGAGAGAGAAAGAGATAAGGTGAGAGAGAGAAAGAGATAAGGTGAGAGAGAGAAAGAGATAAGGTGTGAGAGAGAAAGAGATAAGGTGAGAGAGAGAAAGAGATAAGGTGAGAGAGAGAAAGAGATAAGGTGAGAGAGAGAAAGAGATAAGGTGTGAGAGAGAAAGAGATAAGGTGAGAGAGAGAAAGAGATAAGGTGAGAGAGAGAAAGAGATAAGGTGAGAGAGAGAAAGAGATAAGGTGAGAGAGAGAAAGAGATAAGGTGAGAGAGAAAGAGATAAGGTGAGAGAGAGAAAGAGATAAGGTGAGAGAGAGAAAGAGATAAGGTGAGAGAGAGAAAGAGATAAGGTGAGAGAGAGAAAGAGATAAGGTGAGAGAGAGAAAGAGATAAGGTGAGAGAGAAAGAGATAAGGTGAGAGAGAGAAAGAGATAAGGTGAGAGAGAGAAAGAGATAAGGTGAGAGAGAAAGAGATAAGGTGAGAGAGAGAAAGAGATAAGGTGAGAGAGAGAAAGAGATAAGGTGAGAGAGAGAAAGAGATAAGGTGAGAGAGAGAAAGAGATAAGGTGAGAGAGAGAAAGAGATAAGGTAAGAGAGATACAGTATAATCAATGTATGATTGTTGGTTTATGAATAACTGACTGTGTACTGACTGTGTACTGACTGTGTACTGACTGTGTACTGACTGCAGTTTAATGCGGTCTGCAGCTGTGACTGTGGATTTACTGCTGCTGATGAAGTCATTGAGAGTTTGATGGCTGCATTATTCAGCGTTGCTGCAGCATCTGTTAAACATACTGTGTGTGTGTGTGCGTGTGTGCGTGTGTGCGTGTGTGCGTGTGTATGTATGCATGTATATAAATACACTTCACAGTCAGCATTTCACAGAGTTACTCTGAGCCCTTTTATATTTTATACTGAACCAACAAAAACAAGAAAGGTAGAAGAAACAAAGACAAATAAAAATAGATAAAAATAAATGAGAGAATGAAAGAAAGAAAAGTAGGACCCAAAGGGAGGAGTGAACAAAGAAACACAAAAAAAGAAAAGTGAAAACAAATTTACAAAAAAAGAAATAAGTTGGAAAATACGAGAAAGAACAGGGAAATGCAAAAAAGAAAATTCACAGAATAAAGAAAGAAAGAAGCAAAATAAGAGAAAAGGTAGAAATCCACAGACAGAGAGATTGACAGACAGACGCACAGATAGACAGACAGACAGAGAGCGACGGACAGACAGACATGGATATAACGGTTCTATGTGATCATGTAGTTCCGGTCTGGTGTCCAGATTTTCAGAAATTTCCAGATAAGAAGGTTTCTTCTGTGTCCAGCCAGCTTTCATCTGAGTGTTGCAGCAGTTTGTGTTCATCAGTTAAAAAATGTTTTGATTAAAAAAAAAGACCGAAGAGCTTCTGTAGTTCTAAAACTACGATCTTTACTGGAGAATTCCATCTTCTCGATATTCCTAAACCAGGAACAACTCTGAAACTGCCGGAGACTCTCAGTGTGTACTGCATGTTTGGAACTGCCGTGTCAGGATTAAATGTTTGGAGACAAGTCCTCCAAAATTCTGCACAGCAGTTTTAGCCTTTAGATGTACTTTGGCGGTGTCTCCGAGGGCGTCTCCGAGGACTGTCCTGCCGTTCACTCTGCTGACCGTGGTTCTTCATGACCAGCCGTGTGACTCACCAACATTAGGCGGGATGAATGAGTGGTGTGGACGGTAATCTGGTTTATGGGTCTGATGTCTCTCCCGCTCCTGTCTCCTGTTTGACCTTTTACAGTTCTGACATTTGGATGATGGTTTGGTGGAAACAGGGAGACTGACTGGAGACTGAATCCTCTCTGCTGTGCTCTTCAGAGATGCTGTGTCACTGGACGTGTGTAGGAACGTTCTAATTAGTTTTTCATGATGATCTCCTCCATACGCTAGAACACAAAGACCTCAGTAGGACAGCAGAGGCTCTCCTGCCCAGTGCGAGAAGCCGTGTCATCATGAGTGAGAGTGTAGATCTCAGATCATCTCGAAATCAGTTCACTAGAGAGAAAAGATAGAAAGAGAGACGAATTTTAAAATCAAAAGACAGACAAACTGATGGTCCAAAAGACAGACAGATAGACAGAGAGATGGATAGACAGACAAAAAGACAAATAGACAAAAAGGCACTCCGTCAGACAGACAGACAGATGGATGGATGGACAGACAGACAAATGGATAGATGGATGGACAGACAGACAAATAGACAGTGAGATGGAAAGACAAATAAATAAATAGTCAGATGGACATATGGACAGTCAGACAGACAGATGGATAGACAGACAGACAAACAGAAAGACAGTCAGAGAGAGAGAGCTAAACAGACAGATGGATAAAAAAGACAGACAGACACAAATAGTCAGATAGACAGATGGATAGACAGATAGATAAATAGACAGACATATAGATAAATAGACAGACAGACAGAGATAAATAGACAGACAGATGGATAGACACAGACAGATAGATAACTAGACAGACGGATAGACAGATAGATAAATAGACAGACATATAGATAAATAGACAGACAGATGGATAGACACAGACAGATAGATAACTAGACAGACGGATAGACAGATAGATAAATAGACAGACAGATAGATAAATAGACAGATGGATAGACACAGACAGATAGATAACTAGACAGACGGATAGACAGATAGATAAATAGACAGACAGATAGATAAATAGACAGATGGATAGACACAGACAGATAGATAACTAGACAGACGGATAGACAGATAGATAAATAGATAGATAGATAAATAGACAGACAGATAGATAAATAGACAGACAGATGGATAGACACAGACAGATAGATAACTAGACAGACGGATAGACAGATAGATAAATAGATAGATAGATAAATAGACAGACAGATAGATACATAGACAGACAGATGGATAGACACAGACAGATAGATAACTAGACAGACGGATAGACAGATAGATAAATAGACAGACAAATAGATAAATAGACCGACAGATGGATAGACACAGACAGATAGATAACTAGACAGACGGATGGATAGTAAAATAGACAGACAGACAGACAGAGACAGATAGATAAATAGACAGACAGACAGACAGATGGATAGACAAACAGAAAGACAGGCAGAGAGAGAGAGAGCTAGATAGACAGACAGATGGATAGAAAGGCAGACAGACAGACACAAATAGTCAGATAGACAGACAGAGTCAGATAAATAGACAGACGGATGGACAGACAGATAGATAAACAGACAGACAGACAGACAGACAGACAGACAGACAGACAGACAGACAGACAGACAGACAGACAGACAGACAGACAGATAGGTACTGGACTCCTTCAGAACTGGGGGGTGTGGTTTACCAGTAGCTGGTTTGGAGTTTAAAGGAAGTTCCAGGTTCAGGTGTTGCTCGGTACTGACTCTGTTTGGAATGTGTTTATTATTGTTTTGTATGGTTGTTTATTCACTAATAAACTGAAGTTGATCAGATAGAACAGCAGATATTAGGTTCACACAGTCTGCAGTTAAATATCAGAGTTCATGTGAGAAACACTGTCCGTGTTGAGGTTTGGAATGTTCTCGCTGACTGCTCCTCCATGATTCACCACAGTTTCACACTGTTACGTATCGTCTAATCCTCTAAACGCGCTGTTTTATCCTCAGACATGACCTGAAAACCACAGGCGGCCCATTTGAGGCTCTGCCTCTCGTTTTACTCGAGTTTCCCCGAGGAAGCAGGGCGGAAAATCAATTCAGGTGCTCGGAAGTTTAACCGAGGCCGTCTCTGTTACTGCAGCTCGGGAAGTTGTTGTATTTGAACATATGAGTCTCAGTAGACTCCCATCACGCCTCGAGCTTCCCGGACAGGTGCGCGCCGGACCGTCGCCTTGGTCGCCGTGCCGACCGAGCGCTGGAACACTGCTTTGCATGCTGCCCCACATATTAATAGATAATAGAGGAGATAGGACACCTGTTCCTCGGCCGTCCAGACCTCTGCGGCTGCTTGTTTCCCTCGTTCTCCATCACTATCTGTAAATAGGACATAGACTCTATTTATTTCTCCCCGAGAAACAGCCATAGTACCATCTGCGCCGCCTGTAGCCATGGCAACGAGTCTTTGAACCCCAGATATTGAGGAAGGTGAGTGCTGCGGTTTATGGTCAGGATGTGGGCTGATCAACCAGTGGGTCCAGAGTTCCCTTCCTTACTACTGAGACTGGATACATACTTAACCATGTAGCTACTGAATACACAGCACTGGACATGTGTGATGTTTAATAGGATCCATCCACCAATATTAGAAATTTCTCTGTTTTAACCATGAAAACAGATGGTGTTTACAGTGGTGGTGGTGATGGTGTTTACAGTGGTGGGGATGGTGTTTACAGTGGTGGTGATGATGTTTACAGTGGTGGTGATGATGTTTACAGTGGTGGGGATGGTGTTTACAGTGGTGGGGATGGTGTTTACAGTGGTGGGGATGGTGTTTACAGTGGTGGTGATGATGTTTACAGTGGTGGGGATGGTGTTTACAGTGGTGGGGATGGTGTTTACAGTGGTGGTGATATCTTTTACAGTGGTGGTGATGGTTTTCCAGTGGTGGTGATATCTTTTACAGTGGTGGTGATATCTTCTACAGTGGTGGTATTTTACAGTGGTGGTGGTGGTATTTTACAGTGATGGTGGTGGTGGTATTTTACAGTGATAGTGGTGGTGGTATTTTACAGTGGTGGTGGTATTTTACCGTGGTGGTGGTGGTATTTTACAGTGGTGCTGATGGTGTTTAAAGTGGTGGTGACAGTGGTGGTGGTGATGCTTACAGTGGCGGTGATAGTGTTTACAGTTGTGGTGACGGTGGTGGTGGTGATGGTGTTTACAGTTGTGGTGACAGTGGTGGTGGTGATGTTTACAGTGGTGATGGTGTTTACAGTTGTAGTGATGGTGGTGACAGTGGTAGTGATGAATACAGTGGTGGTAATGGTATTTTACAATAGTGGTAATGGTGTTTACAGTGGTATTGATGATGGTTACAGAGGTGATGTTTACAGTGGTGGTGATGGTAACCAGGGGTCTCCATGTCTACAACACCAAAATACAAATTGTATTTACTATCAAACCCACCAGTGAACCTACACGTGTCTTCTGAGTTTATTATAGATGTTAAAATCTAAAAATACCAGGATTTTCTTTGGGGACTATTTTAACATCCAGCACGTATCCCTCCGCCAACAATGTTTCAGGCATCAAGCAACGTATTCATAGCCATTTGTAAGGATGGGTGGACGTCTGGTTCCAATTACTACCACTGAGAACAGTTCTGACTGTATCTAGAGCAGTATGTTTCACACAAAACTCTCTCTGAACTCTTTGTTCTCGCTCTATGTTAAAGAAACACATGTTGGGAGTTTGTTCAGATTGATTGTTTGTTTGCTCAGTAAAGCCCAAATTAGGTATTTGTAAATCTATTATTCACTGTGCATTACACTATGTTTCATTAACACTTGTATTAGTACATAGCTGGAGGTATTTTGGTATATGTGGAAATATTAGTAATAATTGCAGCAATAACACAAAAAAACACACTGTTAAGACATTATTATGTAAATATTGTTAAAATAGTGACTGAACTGATTTAATTACATTATAATTGCATTTTATTACATTATAATTGTCAGCATTAGAGACCTACAGGTTGATAACTTTATTTCTAATAGAGGTTTATATGTATGCCATGTTCTAAAGTGTAGTTCAATACTGATATATTAGTGAGGTGTTCAATCTTTCTGGCAAGGAAAATATTAATAAATACTTATTACTAGAGCCTATAAATGTGAAACAAATTCACTAAAATTATTCATGTCTAATTAGGGGCTAAAATTGAACACACATTAAATCAGTAGTGACTTATTAAACCTGTATTAACTCTAATATAGTAAACCGGGAATCACTGACTCTGGAACCTACATGAGCCAACTGGTGCACATGTGTAAGATGCTCATGTTCATGCTCAGTTATTTACATAACACTGGTTTAACAAGTGTTTGGTTATTATTATGATTACTAATGGGATTCACATGAGTACCAGTTTATAATTAAAAACCAAAAAACATTTATTTACAGTGTAAACAGCTTTTACAAGTGACTAATTTGGCCATTACTTTGAGGGTCTTTCTGAAAGTCCACTGTTCCAGTAACAAATGTTATAGGGGGGGTTGCTTCTCACTACCCAGCCCCTGCGGTCGTCCTCTTTTGTAGCCTTCCCAACAAGATACTACCACCTGCTCTGGCTGTTGACCACACACTGGGCTCATCGGGGGCGGAGCTTAAAGACACAGGAGCTCTAACAGAGACAGAGGGTGAATATAGACACACAGCATGAGAGAAACTAAAGCATGCGTATGTGTTCCAGTAGAACCCAAACATACAGTTATACTCTGAGGTTCAGAGTACCAGGTGCTCTGCGTTGGTACTCCACTCGGAGCGTCCACAGCCGGCTGGGCTTTAGAGATTCCGCTGGACAGAAATAGCACCTCCACCTCGCCTGGTTTGTGTCTCTTGTCCGTTTCTACAGGTGCCGGTGTGCTAGGTCTGATAACTCCCCTGTCATTTTCTCACTTCACTGGTTTTGTGTTATCTGATCTCCCGCCGGGATACGCTCAGACGGGCGCGCTGTGATGTTACTACACATAAGACGAAGCGCTGGCGGGTTTCCGGTGTGGCTGAGCTGGAGGGCGAGTTTGGCTCTGTGACTGCTGTTGGGAAGAGAGGAGACTGGCAGCCTCTGTTTGGGTGACGGTGTAGAAAAGCTCCACTGGTCCAGGAACTGAAGCTGCTGGAATTAGAGTCGGGTCGTGAGATTAACTGTGGAAACAGTGCTGGTCTGATGATGTGGTGGTTACTCAGAGGCGCAGCTCTCACTGACCTACAAGATCAAACATGGACAGAAGATTAATTAAACATGTTATTTTAGCTTAATTAAGTTTGATTTGTGCTGTCAGTGTATTTCGGTGAATGGAAATCTGCCAAGCTCTGCCTCATTTCCTCAGCCGTCCAATCACTGCTTAGCACCCACTGCTATCCAGGGTTGAGCGTCTGTCCTGTTAGTAACTAACATCAGGACCTGTTTCTCAGCTGACCTCAGAACAGCTGTGACTGGACTATAGACTTTACTGCCCGCTTTACTGCCCGCTCTGTTTCTCTCTGATTAGATGAGAAATTATTTTGTCTATTTATCCGTTAATGTAGTCGCCTTTCCTGTTGTCTCCCCCCGGACCCCCTTAGTACACTCAGTGTTTGGACCTTGTTATTTTACTAGGTGTTTTGAGAATGTCTACTATGTACATATGTATGGTTTCTTTATCTATCAGCCCTGATTCAGCTCATGAACGAGGAATTCAGCTACATTTGTACTGTTGACTACTAGACCTCCTTTACACTCTGACCTCCACGTTTATCCCATCCTTGCAGTGGATCAACTAATGACTGAAAAACTATCTCCATACTTCAGTGTTTGTGGTGTAAACAAAGAGACTGAGAGTGTTTTGTTGTGAAATGGTTCAAATGTATTTTACAGTGGTGGTGATGGTGTTTACAGTGTTTACAATGGGGGTGATATTTACAATGGTGGCGATGATGTTTGCAATGGTGGTGGTGGTGTTTACAGTGGTGGTGGTGGTGTTTGCAGTGGTGGTCATGATGTTTACAGTGGTGGCAATGGTGTTTACAGTGGTGGTCATAATGTTTACAGTGGTGGCAATGGTGTTTACAGTGGTGGCCATCATGTTTACAGTAGTGGCGACGGTGTTTACAGTGGTGGTGATGGTGTTTACAGTGGTGGTGATATTAACAATGGTGGCGATGGTGTTTACAGTGGTGGTCATGATGTTTACAGTGGTGGCAATGGTGTTTCCAGTGGTGGTCATGATGTTTACAGTGGTGGCAATGGTGTTTACAGTGGTGGTCATGATGTTTACAGTGGTGATGATGGTGTTTACAGTGGTGGTCATGATGTTTACAGTGGTGGTGATGGTGTTTACAGTGGTGGTGATGGTGTTTACAATGGGGGAGATATTTACAATGGTGGCGATGATGTTTGCAGTGGTGGTTATGATGTTTACAGTGGTGGCAATGGTGTTTACAGTGGTGGTCATGATGTTTACAGTGGTGATGATGGTGTTTACAGTGGCGATGATGATGTGTGCAGTGGTGGTGATTGTATTTGCAGTGGCGCTGGTGGTGTTTACAGTGGTGGTGATGGTGTTTACAGTGGTGGTGGTGATCGTGTGTGCAGTGGTGGTGATAATGTTTACAGTGGTGGTGATGGTGTGTGCAGTGGTGGTGATGTTTCCAGTGGGGGTTATAGTGTTTATAGTGGTGGTGGAGGTATTGTTTACAGTGGTGGTGGTGATGTTTACAGTGGTGGTGATGGTATTTGCAGTGGCGCTGGTGGTGTTTACAGTGGTGGTGGTGGTGATGATGGTGTTTACAGTGGTGGTGGTAATGTTTACAGTGGTGGTGGTGTTTACAGTGGTGGTGATAATGTGTGCAGTGGTGGTGATGGTATTTGCAGTGGCGCTGGTGGTGTTTACAGTGGCGCTGGTGGTGTTTACAGTGGTGGTGATGGTGTTTACAGTGGTGGTGGTGATAATGTGTGCAGTGGTGGTGATGATGGTATTAAAAGTAGTGGTGATGGGAACCAGGGGTCACCATGTCTGTACACATTGTGTTTACTGTTAGACCCATTAGGGCCTCAGTCCATATTAAGGTGAGGTAAGTTAGCCAAAGCTGCCTTTAGTAACAGGGATAAGTGTGTATAAACATTTATATAGATCATGTTTAGTTATTATAACAAGCTTATGCAAGTGTTCTGCGGCTTTATAAACAGTACAACTATTGATTATTACCTCTTTTTCTTAATCAGCTTTATAGAAAAGTGTTCTGTCCTTTAGATATAGATTTAATTTACAGGATTTGATTTGTTTAATACAGCAGGTTGTTTTGCTAATACTAACGAACCCGCAGCTCATCAGTATTGATCAGTATTGATTAGTGTTGATCAGTATTAGGCTGATTAGTTCTGAGGCTGATCGTTTGGGCTGTAAACAGATATGTTGCTGCTTTGTTTGATACAGGTGGGTTTTGGTGCAGGTTGTGTGTTTACCTGTGTCGGTCTGGCTCCTGCTCTGTGCTGTTTGTGCTGTTGTGAGTGAAGTAGCTGGAAGCTCTGCAGTCTTTTGTCAGAGTGTCTCTGAAAGGCTGTCATCTTAAACATATGCAGGTAATTTGAGCACCTGCTCCTGGTCTGATACGAGCGAGGCGTCACGGCCGTCTTTGTAGGTGGAAGAAGAAGGAGGAGGAGGAGGAGGAGGAGGTGGAGGAGGAGGAGGAAAGGAGAAAAACAGCATTACTCTTTTAAAGATAACCGAAATGAGTTTGTGTTTCTCTTCCCGCTATCCGCGGACGCGTGGGAGGAACTGAACAGGAATGAAAGAAACTCTCCGGTTTGATGTTGCTTTGGACTTTTCCTCGTGTTTGAAGTCCAGACAAGTGCTTTGTCTCCTCGTGAGCTGCTGCAGGAAATGATGGACTGTTCACTGAAGTAGTTCTTTTATTGTCTGTATTTACCAGCAGGTTCATCCAGCAGTTCAAATGATGTAAACTTCCAGAACTTCCTGTTTGTTAGCAGTAATTACATTTACGTGCACACAGTAGAACCAGAACCGAGCCGAGAGTCCATGTACACTCCTGTACACACACACGGCCACAGAGACTGGACCGGGCCGTAGTTATTGTTGGATAAATGAAGTAAGTTATCGGCTGCGCTGCTTGGTCAGTCCTCTGGTGAGTTTTTGGCTGTAATGATTTTTGGGTTTTTGGGTGAGAAGTATGACCCTCTCCTCACAGTGACCCACTCCTCAGCACAAAAGCTCTCCTGATCCTCCAGAGTTCCAGGTCCTGTTACTGGACTCTCCCCTTTGGGTCAGGGAGCTGCCTCGTCCACATTAAAGGCTTGATTCTTTGATCATTGAAACATTGTGGGTGTATATTAAAGATCTCAGTCCTGCTAATAGATCCAAACATGACCCAGTTTTAACTTTAAAGAGGGCAGTGAAACACACACACACACACACACACACACACACACACACACACTAGGGGACAGTGAAACACACACACACACACACACACACACACACTAGGGGACAGTGAAACGTCCACACACACACACACACACACACACACACACACACACACACACACACACACATATACTACTAAACACAAACATTAGGGGGACAGTAAACCCCCCCCCCCCCCCCCCCCCCCCCTTATACACACACACACTAGGGGACAGTGAAATGGCTACATACATACACACACACACACACACACACACACACATACACACACACTAGTGAACACACACACTAGGGGACAGTGAAATGGCTACATACACACACACACACACACACATACACACACACTAGTGAACACACACACTAGGGGACAGTGAAACACCCACATATAACTACACACACACACACTAGTGAACACACACACTAGGGGACAGTGAAACACCCACATATAACTACACACACACTAGTGAACACACACTAGGGGACAGTGAAACACCCTCATACACACACACACGCACACTAGTGAGCAAACACTAGGGGACAGTGAAATGGCTACGTACACACACACTAGGGAACAGAGAAACACCCACATATAAATACACACACTAGTGAACACACACACTAGGGGACAGCGAAATGGTTACACACACACACACACACACACACACACACACACACAAGTGAACACACACTAGGGGACAGCGAAATGGTTACACACACACACACACACACGTGAACACACGCTAGGGGACAGTGAAACTGCCACATATACACACACTAGTGAACACACACTAGGGGACAGCGAAATGGTTACACACACACACACACACACTAGTGAACACATGCTAGGGGACAGTGAAACTGCCACATATACACACACTAGTGAACACACACACTAGGGGGCAGTAAAACACACACACACACACACACACTAGGGGGCAGTAAAACACACCCACACACACACACACACACACACACTAGTGAACACCCACACTAGGGGCCAGTTAAACACCCACATACACACACACCACCCAAATAGCGTCACCCTGGTCTGAGACGAGGTGCTGCAGAAAGACCTACGCTCTGACCTGAACACCTGAATCAGCAAAGACCTCCACTGAACAGAGGCTTCACTTCATCAGCGTCTCGAGAAAGTTCAGCTGTGAGTCTCTGACACGCGCTGACGTTTCCGTTCGTCTCTGAACATAAAATCTCTCTCGTTTTTAAGACTGCAAGACTGCAATTTCAGCACTCGCTCGGCAAACGTTTCAAGTCCGACACTCAATTATAGGCTTTTATTCGCTCGTGGAAAACGCGCCGTTACTTAAACCCATCAAACGCAAATGTAGAATCATAAACGTCCGAGAGTAATGTTTAATTAGCCCGACGCGTCTGCACAGCGAGCGCCAGATCAGCAGATAGAGCTGCTTTTGATTGAGCGCTTGTGCTCGTGTGTCTGAGTTGCCAGGTCTCTGCGTTCTGTGCTGCTGGAGTTTAAGCAGCAGGCCGAGCCGCTCTCCCCGTCAGTCCATCATTCAGTCCGTCAGTCAGTCCGTTAGTCAGTCCGTCAGTCAGTCCATCAGTCCGTCATTCAGTCCGTCAGTCAGTCCGTCATTCAGTCCGTCATTCAGTCCGTCAGTCAGTCTGTCAGTCAGTCCGTCAATCAGTCAGTCATTCAGTCCATCCGTCAGTCCGTCCGTCCATCAGTCAGTCCGTCAGTCAGTCTGTTAGTCCATCGTTCAGTCCGTCATTCAGTTCGTCAGTCAGTCAGTCCGTCATTCAGTCCGTCAGTCAGTCAGTCCGTCATTCAGTCCATCAGTCAGTCCATCAGTCAGTCCGTCAGTCAGTCCGTCAGTCAGTCCGTCAATCAGTCAGTTATTCAGTCCGTCCGTCAGTCCGTCCGTCCGTCAGTCAGTCCGTCAGTCAGTCCGTCAGTCCGTCAGTCAGTCTGTTAGTCCGTCATTCAGTCCGTCAGTCAGTCCGTCAGTCAGTCCGTCAGTCATTCCGTCAATCAGTCAGCCCGTCAGTCAGTCCGTCCGTCAGTCAGTCCGTCCGTCCGTCAGTCAGTCAGTCCGTCAGTCCATCAGTCCGTAAGTCAGTCCGTAAGTCAGTCCGTCAATCAGTCAGTCAGTCAGTCAGTACGTCAGTCAGTCCGTCAGTCAGTCTGTCCGTCAGTCCGTCAGTCCGTCAGTCAGCCAGTCCGTCAATCAGTCAGTACGTCAGTCCGTCAGTCAGTCCGTCTGTCAGTCAGTCAGTCCGTCTGTCAGTCAGTCAGTCCGTCCGTCAGTCAGTTCGTCCGTCATTCAGTCTGTCATTCAGTCCATCAGTCAGTCCATCAGTCAATCAATCAGTCCGTCATTCAGTCAGTCATTCAGTCAGTCTGTCAATCAGTCAGTCCGTCAATCAGTCAGTCCATTAGTCAGTCCGTCAGTCAGTCTGTCAATCAGTCAGTCCGTCAGTCAGTCTGTCAATCAGTCAGTCCGTCAATCAGTCAGTCCATCAGTCAGTCCGTCAGTCATTCCGTCAGTCATTCCGTCAATCAGTCAGTACGTCAGTCCGTCAGTCCGTCAGTCCGTCAGTCCGTCAGTCAGTCCGTCCGTCCGTCAGTCAGTCCGTCAGTCAGTCAGTCCGTCATTCAGTCCATAAGTCTGTCTGTCTGTCTGTCAGTCCGTCAGTCGATTGAGAGTTAGAAGAATACATTGATTTAACTCGGCTCTCGCTTTGCTTCCGGAGTTCTCCGAGTGTAGAGTGGCTGGGTTTGGAGCGCTTGTGCTAGAGCAGCAGTGGTCGAGTGAGTTAACAGTGAAATTGAAAGATTATAGCTGCCCGTATGACCGGCTCTCGCACCTCAAGTGATTACTGTTTGATTTGGCGTCTCCGCTCACCTCTCCTAATACAATGGCTGCAAATTACTCTCCGGACCTGAGCACGCAATTAAGCTCATTATCTCGAGTGTGCTGCTCAACGCTGCCCGTAATGAAGAGGCTCACTGTATGTTCCCAAACCGGCCGCTCTTACAGCTACACACACCTCACATCCTGACCTAAACCGTGAGAGATCCTGTTAAAGTTCAGGATTACTTGGTCCTCTTGCTATAATAATAATAATAATAATAATAATAATAATAATAATAATAATAATAATAATAATAACAGAACATCAGCAACAACATTAAGCATAATAGTGTTTTATTTGTAAGTAAAGATATAACACAAACAGAAACCTAGCTAACATGTCCATATGGGCCCCCTGTGTCGCCTTTAGGCTACACAGTTAGGGCCCACAAAGATTTGTCCATTGGCTCCATGTGAGCCCCATATGTGCCACTAATCAGGGGCCTATGTGGGCTGCAAGTGGGGCTCATGTGAACAATGATCCACTGGCCCCTCAGTCTTAAACAGTCTTAACCGTAACCCTGCTGGGATCACAACTGCAGCCTTACTGGGGCTACCTGTGGCTCACACTTGTATATCCCTACAGGAGCCCAGTATAGCCTGTACAAGCTCATGTGAAACCCGTACAGCCCAAATAAAACATTTATTGTGAACAGTCTCAGAGTCGGGACTAGCTGCTCTGAGGAGATACCCAGTCGCTTTAGCTCACACTGAAACACAGTGGAGCTCCAAAATACACCTACATCTGTTTACAGCATCCTACACTGAAATTAGACCTGACATAGGAGGGGTGGGGGTGGGGGTGGTGAAGGGGAGCTGTGAGGAAAAAGCACACAGCAAAAGTTTTCCCGACTTTTCATTCAGTCTCTCTTTGTTCTGTCTCGGCAAAAGCAGGAAAACCGGAACACCTTCTTAAAGGCGTATGGATCCGATTTCCCCCAAAACCTTCAGCATTACAGCTTCAACCAATACTTTACATTATTGATTATAGATTGGTTCAGTCTGATCTGTCTATTTTCATTGATACCGCTGACTGGATCTGTTATCTGCCCAGACGTGCGTCCAGTGTTCTGATTCGGTCTGTGTCTAATCTCAGAAGCATCTCCTGATAGGAAGGGAAATAATAAATGAAATACTGGGTAAATGTTTCTTCTCTGTGACTCTGAGACGCAGAGTTTGGAGCTGTGATATCTAAACGAACACAAACGTTTGCTCAGTGAGGATTTATTCTTCTGAAAATCCAATTTACTGACTGAGCAGCTCCAGTAGGATTCCGCTCTGTGTAAGAGGGAGCACCGTTCTCTCGGGCTTCTGTGATTCTCCGTTTCACCTCACTGCACTTGTACTGAAAAATAAACAGCAGCACGCCGAAATTTTACTACAAAGCAATTAGTTTCTGGTTGAACTCTCCGCATTCATAGCGGATAATAAATTAGATTCCAAACGAGCTTTTAATGGCGGCGCTTATTGGATTATTGTTGTGTGCTGATTTACAGTGATGAGTTACGCTGAACTGAATGTAACCTGGACTATATCTGGGAGTATCAGTGAGTGAGATTTAAGGTGGAACTATGATCATTATAAATGGAATATAATATACAACTCTGTGTTTTCATTAGTGTATAATTACCTGTAACTACAGGTCATTGTGTTCTCATTAGAGCCTTCATATTTATATAGGAGCAGCTGATACTACCATCGCCATGTCTTCCTTATGTGTAGCTCAGTACATAAAACTCCAGGCTAGATAGATAGATAGATAGATAGATAGATAGATAGATAGATAGATAGATAGATAGATAGATAGATATGCAATAATAAGCAGTAATATTTATATATGTATAGACTGTATACATGATGTATAATATAATATGCATAGTGTAATAACAGTATAGTCATTGTTATATATATAGTTAACAGTATAGTTGTATATCACATACAGTTATACAGATAAATCTGTTAAATAATATATAATACGATACAGTCTGATACCTGATAACTGATATAGGGGTCCAGAGTATAACAGTGTATGATAGCGGATGACTGCTATAGGGGTCCCGAGTATAACAGTGTCTGATGACTGATATTGGGGTCCGGAGTATAACAGTGTCTAGTAGCTGATATAGGGGTCCAGAGTACAACAGTGTATGATAACTAATATAGAGATCCAGAGTATAACAGTGTGTGATAACTGATATAGGGGTCTGGTGTATAACAGTGTGTGATAGCTGATATAGAGGTTTGGTGTATAACAGTGTATGATAACTGATATAGAGATCCAGAGTATAACAGTGTCTGATAACTGATATAGAGGTCCGAAGTATAACAGTGTCTGATAACTGATATAGGGGTCTGGTGTATAACAGTGTCTGATAACTGATATAGAGATCCGGAGTATAACAGTGTCTGATAACTGATATAGGGGTCTGGTGTATAACAGTGTGTGATAACTGATATAGAGATCCGGAGTATAACAGTGTCTAATAACTGATATAGGGGTCTGGTGTATAACACTGTCTGATAGCTGATATAGGGGTCTGGTGTATAACAGTGTCTGATAACTGATATAGAGGTCCGAAGTATAACAGTGTCTAATAACTGATATAGGGGTCTGGAGTATAACAGTGTCTGATAACTGATGTAGAGATCCGGAGTATAACAGTGTCTGATAACTGATGTAGGGGTCTGGTGTATAACAGTGTGTGATAGCTGATATAGAGGTCCGGAGTATAACAGTGTCTGATAACTGATGTAGGGGTCTGGTGTATAACAGTGTGTGATAACTGATATAGGGGTCCGGAGTATAACAGTGTCTGATAGCTGATATAGAGGTCTGGAGTATAACAGTGTCTAATAACTGATATAGGGGTCTGGAGTATAACAGTGTCTGATAACTGATATAGAGGTCCGGAGTATAACAGTGTCTGATAACTGATATAGAGGTCCGGAGTATAACAGTGTCTGATAACTGATATAGGGGTCTGGTGTATAACAGTGTCTGATAACTGATATAGAGGTCTGGAGTATAACAGTGTCTGATAACTGATATAGAGGTCCGGAGTATAACAGTGTCTGATAACTGATATAGAGATCCGGAGTATAACAGTGTCTGATAACTGATATAGGGGTCTGGTGTATAACAGTGTGTGATAACTGATATAGAGATCCGGAGTATAACAGTGTCTAATAACTGATATAGGGGTCTGGAGTATAACAGTGTCTGATAACTGATGTAGAGATCCGGAGTATAACAGTGTCTGATAACTGATATAGAGGTTTGGAGTATAACAGTGTCTGATAACTGATATAGAGGTCCGAAGTATAACAGTGTCTAATAACTGATATAGGGGTCTGGAGTATAACAGTGTCTGATAACTGATGTAGAGATCCGGAGTATAACAGTGTCTGATAACTGATATAGAGGTTTGGAGTATAACAGTGTCTGATAACTGATATAGAGGTCTGGAGTATAACAGTGTGTGATAACTGATATAGAGGTTTGGTGTATAACAGTGTCTGATAACTGATATAGAGGTTTGGAGTATAACAGTGTCTGATAACTGATATAGAGGTCCGAAGTATAACAGTGTCTAATAACTGATATAGGGGTCTGGAGTATAACAGTGTCTGATAACTGATGTAGAGATCCGGAGTATAACAGTGTCTGATAACTGATATAGAGGTTTGGAGTATAACAGTGTCTGATAACTGATATAGAGGTCTGGAGTATAACAGTGTGTGATAACTGATATAGAGGTTTGGTGTATAACAGTGTCTGATAACTGATATAGGGGTCTGGTGTATAACAGTGTCTGATAACTGATATAGAGGTCTGGAGTATAACAGTGTCTGATAACTGATATAGAGGTCCGGAGTATAACAGTGTATGATAACTGATATAGAGATCCGGAGTATAACAGTGTCTGATAACTGATATAGAGGTCTGGAGTATAACAGTGTCTGATAACTGATATAGAGGTCTGGAGTATAACAGTGTCTGATAACTGATATAGGGGTCTGGTGTATAACAGTGTCTGATAACTGATATAGCGGTCCGGAGTATAACAGTGTGTGATAGCTGATATAGAGGTCCGGAGTATAACAGTGAGTGATAACTGATATGGAGATCCGGAGTATAACAGTGTGTGATAACTAATATAGGGGTCCGGAGTTTAACAGTGTCTGATAACTGATATAGAGGTCCGGAGCATAACAGTGTTTGATCAGTGATATAAAGGTCTGGAGTATAACAAGGTCTGATAACTGATATAGTGGTCCGGAGCATAACATTGTTTGTTTAAACACTGATATAGAGGTCCGGAGTATAACAAGGTCTGATAGCTAATATAGGGGTCTGCAGTATAACAGTGTCTGATAACTGATATAGAGGTCTGGAGTATAACAGTGTCTGATAGTTATTGTTTTATCATCCAGCCCTGCACTTTACTGTTCCTAGGTCAGTACCTATAGTACAGTTCTAACGCAGCATTCACACGCGCAACACTTAGTCTGTGGAACCTTAATGTTTCTCCAGGTATCAGTCAGGTTCTAGCTGTGAAGCTGGAAAACCTGGAGTGGACTCACTGTCCAGATATGGAGGCTACTGTGTAAATGGTAATACATGCATGGCAAAGCGGCTGGAGGTCATTCGTATTCAGTGAGAGCTGGACATGTCCACCCACACGAGACAGCGTGAACTTTGGCGAGATGAGTTTAAAGCAGAGCTGCTGAAAGTTTAAGCAGTGACACGAACGCTGATGCGAATAATAATAATAATAATAATAATAATAATAATAATAATAATAATAATAATAATAATAATAAAATCAGTTTAGAGTCATGCAGATACGTTTTAGAGTCATGCAGATACATTCTCCACAATATCAGACGCATCTGACCCTTTCTCTCTCAGGAGGCCTCCCAGGTGCTCGTCCAGTCTCTTGTCGCATTCAGTTTAAAGTTCTGATGCCTACAAGGCCAAGAATGGACCAGCTCCTCCAGACCTTATAGCAATGGTCAAAAGTTGATCCGTACGTCGAGCCCTTCAAGCTTCAAGTACGGCTCGGCTTGACCCGCCATCTCTCAAGATTCATGAAAGACACGCTACCAGACGCTTCTCTGTCCTGGAGCCCAGATGGTGGAACGGACTTCCACTGGCTGTACGAACAGCGAACTCTCTCGCGGTCTTCAAACGCAGACTAAGGACCACCATCTTCTTGTGAAGCACTTATAAGCACTGATCTACTGAAGCACTGGTAGAAACCATAATTGAACTTGATCTTCTAGGAACACTGGATAAGTACTGCACTGATACTGTATGTAGTCTTGTATTTATTCTCTTCTCTGTAGGTGTTCCAGTCTTGCTAGGTACTGCATTGTCTTCTTTCTAGGTATCAGCACTGGTACTTGTTTATGGCAGTGTTTGAGCTCAAGAGTAGTTTGGACTTAAACCTGTTTGTACTAGACAGAGATACTCATACTCTGACCGAACACTAAGCACTTCTGTAAGTCGCTCTGGATAAGAGCGTCTGCTAAATGCCGTAAATGTTTAGTGGCCAAGATTTCCACCAGTGTTAGTAAATCTATGCTGAGCTGGAAAACCTGGACTGGACTCACTGTCCAGATATGGAGTCATGTGTTTAAATGGTATTACATGCATAAGCCCACGTTCAGAAGCTGAGCAGGGTCAGGATGAACTGTAGTAGCGGCAGTGCTCGAGACGTTCGGTGACTCAGTAGCTTATAAAGGCTCTCCGGAACATTCCTACAGCATTGTGAGTTATTTTTACACAACACAGGGTTATTGTGAACAGCTGGTAGCTCAGCAGAATAAAAGGAAACACTTTCTCTGCAGGTTTCAGGCTGATTGTAGGTCTGTGAGAGGGTCCGGCAGGTCAGACAGGTCCTGAACAGTTTCACGTCATAATGATTAATACTGACTGTCGTCAGAACTGTTTCCTCTGCTCCACACATTCACTCAGCTCTCTTATAGAGGAAAGCTGATTCATTTAAAGCCATAGAAGTGTTTATTCAGTACTTAATCAGTACTTAGATTGTTCTGATGATGTTCTACATAGAAGGTATGTGTGTCTTTGGTCATCCAGATGTGGTTCTATACCCATTTACACTCTACACTCTCTACACACTTAAATTAGGGCAGTAGGTTTTCCCTTAGAGTAGTGTTTCCTGGACCTGAGCCCGAGCACCCAGCCCCAAGCACCTGCACCTTTGGGTGTTTCTCCTGCACACCTGGTCTGAGGAGGCCTCTCACTAGTTAGTTGTTAAGCAGGTATAAGAAAGAAACCCGGAAACTCTCCTCCAAAGCTCAGTCTAAGAAGCTGCTTCTGCTTCTCACCATCCAAATAACCCCAAACACACTACGTGGTGTTGAGGTTCTGGACTCTGGGGTGGTCAGTCTATCCAGTGTTGTTGAGGTTTTGGACTCTGGGCTGTTCAGTCCATTCAGTGGTGTTGAGGTTCTGGACTCTGGGGTGGTCAGTCCATTCAGAGGTGTTGAGGTTCTGGACTCTAGGTGGTCAGTCTATTCAGTGGGGTTGAGATTCTTGACTCTGGGGTGGTCAGTCCTTTCAGTGGGGTTGAGGGTTATGGACTCTGGGGTGGTCAGTCCATTCAGTGGGGTTGAGATTCTGGACTCTGGGGTGGTTAGTCCATTCAGAGGTGTTGAGCTTATGGACTCTGGGGTGGTCAGTCCATTCAGTGGTGTTGAAGTTTTGGAATCTGCGGTGGTCAGTCCATTCAGTGTTGTTGAGGTTTTGGACTCTGGGTGGTGTTGAGGTTCTGGACTCTGGGGCGGTCAGTCCATTTAGTGGTGTTGAGCTCCTGGACTCTGGGGTGATCACTTTATTCTGTTGTGTTGAGGTTCTGGACTCTGGGGTGATCACTCCATTCTGTGGTGTTGAGGTTCTGGACTCTGGGGGGGTCAGTCCATTCAGTGGGGTTGAGGGTCCTGGACTCTGGGGTGGTCAGTCTATTCAGTGGTGTTGAGCTTCTGGACTCTGGGGTGGTCAGTCCATTGTTCAGCTTCTATGTCTGATGTGTCTGTATCTACTTTGCTCAGTGAGGAGCTTCTCGAACAGCTACACATCCTTTCAGACCCACAGTGTTGAGGTGTCTTCTCACAGTGGAAGGATGGACAGAAAAACTTGTGGATGTTCTCAGATCTGAAGCAGTTGGAGGTTGTCCTGTATCGCAAAGATCAAAGTGATGATTATCTCATGGGAAGACAGTGTTGGTGGGTCTACAAGGTCTTCCATGTGGTTGTTAGTAGTCTCTGGAGATTCTCTGGAGCTTTTAGAGACTTTTGGGTTTTTCTTTGATTTGTCTGTTATGGAGGTCATAATGTGTTCAGTTATGTCTTCTCAGTGGTCATTTGAAGGTCCATGTTTTCCACACTACTACGTCCTCTGTTTAGATGACCCTGTCGGAGATTTTACAGCCGTGGTCATTTTCACGAAACTGTTTCGGTTCGTCGTTTCGGCCCCTCAGCTCAGAGCCGTCGCCGCGCTCGCCAGAAGACGTACGTACCAGCGGCTGAACAAACCGGCAGACACGTTTCCACAGATCCCAAAACTGGCAGCAAATCTCTCGTCCTCCGCCCGCCTTTCATCCCCCCGTTCCTCCCGGTTCGCAGACGCCGCTCGGCGCCGCCATGCAAATTGGCCGTCAGATAAAAGGCGAGGAAGACGGAGCGTTTGTCATGACGCCCATCAGCTGTTCCATTGTGAGGGATGAGTACAGTGGAAGGAGGTCTGTCAATCAAATCAAAGGGCCTCAAACAATCTAGCCTAATTTCCAGCAGCTGGGCGACGATAAGAGTTGATTCGCCTCCACCCGCGGCTCCCTCGGCGGAATAATAATAATAATAATAGCGCTCGGCGATTCCGCCGCGTCACCAGCCGCCGCTCCTCCGGCTCCTGTAAGGCCGCTGACTGTTTATCATGCTAATGTTACTGCAAGATCCTGCAGCCTGTTTTCCACACGCCTGCCTTGCCGGTCTCGAGTGGAGGAGGCTCAAGGCTGCGGCTCGCGGCGGTCAATTTCATGCTTGATGAAGTACGAGAACGAAATCGTTGGTTATTGTTTACAGCTATGCTAATGATGGGTGTTATGAAGGACCGGAGAGGACAGTAGAATATTTAGCCCAACAGTTTTTCTTTTCTTTTTTCTTTTTTTTCTGCATGAAAAGCCACATGATGATGTTGGGTGTATCAGATAATGATCTAAACCTGGTCCCCTCCTCTGCTGTCCCCTGCAGTTGGTGGGCGGAGAGTTTGACCTGGAGACCAACTTCATCATCCAGGATGCGGAGAGCATCGTGTGCATGGTGGATCTGCTGGAGCACTGCCAGGTGACGTGCCAGGCGGAGATCTGGAGCATGTTCACGGCCATCCTGCGCAAGAGCGTGCGCAACCTGCAGACCAGCACGGAGGTGGGGCTCATCCAGCTGGTGCTGCTCAAGATGAGCTGTGTCGACGACATGATCGCAGGTGAGTTACTGCTTAGAGCCACACCTGTTCACGACTGGTTTGGTTCCAGCTGGTTTATGTCACTGATATGTTTTAGGGAGTCTCTTAAAGGGGGCTTAATGAATCATTTCTAGGTCTAACAAAACCTGTAAACCTTCTCACTATCTTCTACACTGAGGCACCACTGTGGCTTAAACAGGACTGTGCTGCTGTGTGAACTGCAGATGAAGCAGTAAGTGGTTCGCCACATAGGAGGCGCTATCACACTCTCTCAGAATGTCCTTTACAGACTCTCAGAATCAGTGAGCTCCACGAGGAGCTTTTAGCTAGTACCAACAGTTTCTCTTCATGAGGAGGAAAGTGCAAGAGACGAGAGACTGAAGTTCTTGTAGCTGTAGCTTTGAATCTCTAAGGAGTGACCAGTCACATCACCCCCAGACCAACTGTTCACTCTACACTACTCATTCCTACCGAGCACACAAGGGTGAAGCAGCTTATCTCAAATCTCTCTAATCTATACAGCATCACATCTAACATCTACTGTGAGGTTCTGTTTGTATCTTTCTCTCCTGATATCCTCTAAACTAGTGCAGCACAGACTCCTCACCTCCATCTGTTCCTCTCTTCTTCACCTCCATCTCGTCCACTCTCTTCTTCACCTCCATCTCCTCCACTCTGTTCTTCACCTCCATCTCCTCCACTCTGTTCCTCACCTCCATCTCCTCCACTCTGTTCTTTACACACTGCCTCTATCTCCTCCACTCTGTTCTTTACACACTGCCTCCATCTCCTCCACTCGGTTCCTCACCTCCATCCCCTCCACTTTGTTCTTTACACACTGCCTCCATCTCCTCCACTCAGTTCCTCACCTCCATCTCCTCCACTCTGTTATTTACACACTGCCTCTATCAGCTACACTCTGTTCTTCACCTCCATCTCCTCCACTCTGTTCCTCATACACTGCCTCTATCTCCTGTTTTCTGTTCTTCACACACTGCCTCCATCTCCTCCACTCGGTTCCACACCTCCATCTCCTCCACTCTGTTCTTTACACAATGCCTCTATCTCCTCCACTCTGTTCTTTACACAATGCCTCTATCTCCTCCACTCTGTTCTTTACACACTGCCTCCATCTCCTCCACTTGGTTCCTCACCTCCATCTCCTCCACTTTGTTCTTTACACACTACCTCCATCTCCTCCACTCTGTTCTTTACACACTACCTCCATCTCCTCCACTCTGTTCTTTACACACTGCCTCTATCTCCTCCACTCTGTTTTTCGCACACTGCCTCCGTCTCCTCCACTCGGTCCCTCACCTCCATCTCCTTCACCCTGTTCTTTACACACTGCCTCCATCTGCTCCACTCTGTTCTTCATACACTGCCTCCATCTCCTCCAATCGGTTCTTCACCTGCATCTCCTCTACTCTCTTCTTCACACATTGCCTCCATCTACTCCACTCTGTTCCTCATACACTGTCTCCATCTCCTCCACTCTGTTCTTTACACACTGCCTCTAACTCCTCTACTCTGTTCTTCACACACTGCCTATATCTCCTCCACTGAGTTCCTCACCTCCTTCTCCTCCACTCTGTTATTTACACACTGCCTCCATCAGCTACACTCTGTTCTTCACCTCCATCTCTTCCACTCTGTTCTTCACTCCTCAGCTCCATTTCCTCCACTCTGTTCTTCAAACACTGCCTCCATCTCCTCCACGCTGTTCTTCATGCACTGCTTCGATTTTCTCCACTCTGTTCTTCATGCACTTCTTCCATTTCCTCCACTCTTCTTCACGCACTGCCTCCATCTCATCCACTCTGTTCTGGATTTCACATGGAATCTAAAAGACCTGACTGAAAACAACCTGTTCTTTAATCCACTTGCTAAGACATTCAGGTGCAGGTCTCTCTGAGCTGACTCGGGTTCTCTATGTCAGCGTGCTCCAGTTCTGTATTCCACATTGTTTGAACAGATACAAGTCCAAAAAATAGGCATTGACACCACCAACACCCCCCACCGTCCCACCATCACCTCTGCTGTGAGGTGCACATCAGTCCACACTGTCAAAACACAGGGAAGCCCTGGTTTAGACAATCGATAAAAACCCCCTTTTAACTGAAGCTTTAATAATCTTTATTCTTTGGACGTTTTTTGAAGAGGATGCAGCTTCTTCACAGGACCCGTTACTCTGTTAGACGTTCAGCAAACTCACAACAGCAGCAGATCTTTTCCTCAGGGCGAAACTCTCAAACACAGAGATGTTCTACAAAATCAGCGAACACGACACAACCAGCCAGAACAGGAACAAACAGAGCAGCGAGTGACAGTACGGGACAGACACCAGGACAGAGGAGAGAACAGCAGACACGTCAGCAGGAAAGCCAGGAGACAGGAGCAGCTCTGAGTAGATGGCTCTGCAGTTAAGCTGAAATGAAGGTGAAATCATGGAGGGAGAGAATTCCGGAGTTGGGAAGCTATTAGGCTGAACATGCCGCCTCCCGCTGAGCACACTCCAGCATCAGAGGACTTCAGAGGACGGGCAGAGTGGAAGAACACACTGAGGGGAAAGACTGATGGAGATGCTGAGATGGAGTTAATGACTCAGACTGGAGACGCATGTTAACTCAGACTTAGACTTGACTTTTCAGGCCCTCTAGCGAATTTTCAGACCCTCTAGTGACTTTTCAGGCCCTCTAGCGAATTTTCAGACCCTCTAGTGACTTTTCCGACCCTCTAGTGACTTTTCAGATCCTCTAGTGACTTTTCAGACCCTCTAGCGACTTTTCAGACCCTCTAGTGACTTTTCAGACCCTCTAGTGACTTTTCAGACCCTCTAGTGACTTTTCTGATCCTCCAGTGACTTTTCAGACCCTCTAGTGACTTTTCTGATCCTCTAGTGACTTTTCAGACCCTTTAGTGACTTTTCAGACCTCTAGTGACTTTTCAGACCCTCTAGCGACTTTTCAGATCCTCTAGTGACTTTTCAGACCCTCTAGCGACTTTTCAGACCCTCTAGTGACTTTTCAGACCCTCTAGTGACTTTTCAGACCCTCTAGTGACTTTTCTGATCCTCCAGTGACTTTTCAGACCCTCTAGTGACTTTTCTGATCCTCTAGTGACTTTTCAGACCCTTTAGTGACTTTTCAGACCTCTAGTGACTTTTCAGACCCTCTAGCGAATTTTCAGACCCTCTAGTGACTTTTCAGACCCTCTAGCCACTTTTCAGACCCTCTAGTGACTTTTCAGACCCTCTAGCGACTTTTCAGACCCTCTAGTGACTTTTCAGGCCCTTTAGCAAATTTTCAGACCCTCTAGTGACTTTTCCGACCCTCTAGTGACTTTTCGGACCCTCTTGTGACTTTTCAGACCCTCTAATGACTTTTCAGACCCTCTAGTGGCTTTTTAGACCCTCTAGCGAATTTTCAGACCCTCTAGTGACTTTTCAGACCCTCTAGTGACTTATCGGACCCTCTTGTGACTTTTCAGACCCTCTAGCGACTTTCCAGATCCACTAGTGACTTTTCAGACCCTCTAGCCACTTTTCAGACCCTCTAGCCACTTTTCAGACCCTCTAGCCACTTTTCAGATCCTCTAGTGACTTTTCAGACCCTCTAGTGACTTTTCAGACCTCTAGTGACTTTTCAGACCCTCTTGTGACTTTTCAGACCCTCTAGTGACTTTTCAGACCCTCTAGTGACTTTTCAGATCCTATCGTGACTTTTCAGACCCTTTAGTGACTTTTCAGACCCTCTAGTGACTTTTCAGACCTTCTTGTGACTTTTCAGACCCTCTAGTGACTTTTCAGACCCTCTAGTGACTTTTCAGATCCTATCGTGACTTTTCAGACCCTTTAGTGACTTTTCAGACCCTCTAGCGACTTTTCAGACCCTCTAGTGACTTTTCAGACCCTCTAGTGACTTTTCAGACCCTCTTGTGACTTTTCAGACCCTCTAGTGACTTTTCAGATCCTCTAGTGACTTTTCAGATCCTATCGTGACTTTTCAGACCCTTTAGTGACTTTTCAGACCCTCTAGTGACTTTTCAGACCTTCTTGTGACTTTTCAGACCCTCTAGTGACTTTTCAGACCCTCTAGTGACTTTTCAGATCCTATCGTGACTTTTCAGACCCTTTAGTGACTTTTCAGACCCTCTAGCGACTTTTCAGACCCTCTAGTGACTTTTCAGACCCTCTAGTGACTTTTCAGACCCTCTTGTGACTTTTCAGACCCTCTAGTGACTTTTCAGATCCTCTAGTGACTTTTCAGACCCTCTAGCGACTTTTCAGACCCTCTAGTGACTTTTCAGACCCTCTAGTGACTTTTCTGATCCTCTAGTGACTTTTCAGACCCTCTAGTGACTTTTCTGATCCTCTAGTGACTTTTCAGACCCTTTAGTGACTTTTCAGACCTCTAGTGACTTTTCAGACCCTCTAGCGAATTTTCAGACCCTCTAGTGACTTTTCAGACCCTCTAGCCACTTTTCAGACCCTCTAGTGACTTTTCAGACCCTCTAGCGACTTTTCAGACCCGCTAGTGACTTTTCAGACCCTCTAGTGATTTTTCAGACCCTCTTGTGACTTTTCAGACCCTCTAGCCACTTTTCAGACCCTCTAGCCACTTTTCAGACCCTCTAGCCACTTTTCAGACCCTCTAGTTACTTTTCAGATCCTCTAGTGACTTTTCAGACCCTCTAGTGACTTTTCAGACCCTCTAGCCACTTTTCAGACCCTCTAGCCACATTTCAGAACCTCAGTCTCACATTCTCACAGACTCACCACTCCACGACCCACTACACTCCCAGAGCTCAGTCTCACAGTCAAAGCAGACCCACACTGCGGACTCGTCCCCCAACACTCCTAGTGCTCAGTCTCACAGTCATAGCAGACCCTCAACACTTCCAGTGCTCAGTTCCACAGTCAGAGCAGACCCTCACCACTCCATGCCCCCCAACACTCCCAGTGCTCAGTCTCAAAGTCAGAGCAGACCCTCAACACTCCCAGTGCTAAGTGTCGTAACTTTGTTTTTGCTGTCAGAATGAAGATGGAGACCAGGAGACCAGAGAGAAGTCTTTTTAGTCTTGGACTGCGGTACCAACGTTTCTCTGAGCTCTTACACCCTGGTCCACCCTGGTCTCTATCAAATCTCCGCTGCATTGTCCCTTTATAGGCCAGCCCTCCTGCTTCTTCGGCCCACTGCACCTGGCCAAGTCATTAACTCCTGGGTGGAGTGGTTCTTTAATAGAAGTTCTTACGATAACATTGCAGGGTCTTGTTCTCGGCCCTAAAGTTACCTGTCATAAAAGCTTCCATCTAAAGAATCTTGAAGAGATTCTGGATGACCAGTTCTCAGCTTATGTTTCGAACCTAACAGGTTTCTTCTCTACAACATCCTATGGATTCTGGACAGTCTGGGCATCCGTGAAGAGCTTAAACACATATTTGTGTTTGTTGTTTTGGGAAAGCAAATGTCAAGCCGAGCCGCGTTCGGTTCAATCAGACCCCCCACGACTGTCCGATAACGTGTTCTCTCGAAGAGCAGCTGCGTTGTTTTGGGTCGTGATGGTGGTTTTAGCAGCTTTTTAGCAGAACCTAAGCAGAACGTATCTGATCTACACACGAAACTCACTTATTACATACAGAACCTGAGCAGAACGTATCTGATCTACACACGAAACTCACTTATTACATACAGAACCTGAGCAGAACGTATCTGATCTACACACGAAACTCACTTATTACATACAGAACCTGAGCAGAACGTATCTGATCTACACACGAAACTCACTTATTACATACAGAACCTGAGCAGAACGTATCTGATCTACACACGAAACTCACTTACTACATACAGAACCTGAGCAGAACGTATCTGATCTACACACGAAACTCACTTATTATGTACAGAACCCGAGCAGGACGTATCAGATCTACACACGAAACTCACTTATTATGTACAGAACCCGAGCAGAACGTATCAGATCTACACACAAAACTCACTCACTACATCAGAGCCATGAAGGTTTAGTAATAAATACAGGAAGGGAAACATGCGGACCCTGTCAGTCGGGACCGTCCCAGAGAGGAGAGCAGTACAGCAGCTTTAGTTTCATTGCTAATGAGAATCGGCTGCTTAATTACAGACTCAGACTGTGACTCTGGTTCGCTGCTGGACGCTTTAATGTTTATGAGAAGTCATTTAAATTGAGGATGCAGTTAATATAGAGAAGGACGTCATGTGGGAAGAGCATTTAAATCTAAACAACTTTCTACTTAATATCTTAATGTGACGTCTGATCTAAAACTGGAGATTAGTATGTATCCTGCCCTGCAGTGTCCTGTATGTCCCTCAGCCTCAAACTAATCACGCTCTGATGGACAGACGGACAAAGCAGCGAATGTATAATGAAACGGACAGACAGACAAACGAACTGGCGGGTGAAGTAACGCGTGAAGGACAAATGGATGTGCAGAGGGATGGCTGGACAGACGGATGGACGAACAAATGGACAGACAGCACCATGTAAACGAAAGAACAGACAGAGATGTGCAGACAGAAGGATGGACAGACTGATGAACTGATGAATGGGCGGACAGATGAGGGTAAAGCAATGCAGGAAGGAAAGGACAAACAAACCAATTGGCGAAGGAACAAGCATGTAGATGGACAGACAGATGGACAAACAAAGGGACAGAAAGACAGATGGACAGGTGAAGCAACACGTGAATGATGTGATGTGTGTGCAGACAGACGGATGGACAGACCAATCGTCAGAGTGACGAAATAAACAGGTGAATGGGTGAAGCAGTGTATGAAGAACAGATGTGCAGACAGATGGACAAACATAGTGACGGACTAAGGAGTGTGTGAATGAAAGAGTGAACAAACAGATGTTTAGACGGATGGATGGATGAAGATGAGTGATTGGTTGGGGGAATGATTACAGAGACGTTACCCAAGATTGGTTGGAGCGTCCGATAAGTTTTTGGACGCTGATGAAGTTCAGTAGAGCAGTTTGAAGAGCTTTGAGTGAGCAGATCATACAGACACTGTTCCCACAGGAAGAGGACTGGAGTGTCTGAGCAGAGGCTGATCCTCATTCCATTACACTTCCTCCTCTCTCCAAACTCTAATCCCAGCCTTACAGACACACAGCACAACAAACAGAACCTGGAGCCTGACCGCTCTGCACATGCGCTCAGAGACACCACAGTTACAGCTGCTCTACACAGCGGACAGGACGTCCAGAGAGTAAGAGAGAGACAATAAGAGAGAGTAAGAGACAATGAAAAAGAGAGAGAGAAAGAAAAGAAAATATGGATTAATATCTCCTCCAGAGGCTAATTCAACAGGCTTAGGAAGGAGAGAGAGACAAAGACAGAGAGAGAGAAAGAGAGAGCGATGGAGAGTGAAGGGGAAATCTCATTAGCTGCAGTTTGTTCTGTGATGAGGATGAAGGACAGTCTCTGTGTCTTCACTGTACCTCAACCCCAACAGCACTCTCACCGACTACACTAATACTCCACCTACTACACTAATACTTTACCTACTACACCAGTACATCACCTACTACACTAATACTCCACCTGCTACACTAATACTTTACCTACTACACCAGTACATCACCTACTACACTAATACTCCACCTGCTACACTAATACTTTATCTACTACACCAGTACATCACCGAGTACACTAATACTCCACCTGCTACTCTAATACTTTATCTACTACACCAGTACATCACCGACTACACTAATACTTTACCTACTAAACCAGTACATCACCGACTACACTAATACTCCACCTACTACACTAATACTTTACCTACTACACCAGTACATCACCTACTACACTAATACTCCACCTGCTACACTAATACTTTATCTACTACACCAGTACATCACCGACTACACTAATACTCCACCTGCTACACTAATACTTTATCTACTACACCAGTACATCACCGACTACACTAATACTTTACCTACTAAACCAGTACATCACCGACTACACTAATACTCCACCTACTAAACTAATACTTTACCTACTAAACCAGTACATCACCGACTACACTAATACTCCACCTGCTACACTAATACTCCACCTACTACACTAATACTTTACCTACTACATCAGTACAGCACCGACTACACTAATACTCCACCTGCTACACTAATACTTTACCTACTACATCAGTACAGCACCGAGTACACTAATACTCCACCTGCTACACTAATACTTTATCTACTACACCAGTACATCACCGACTACACTAATACTCCACCTACTACACTAATACTTTACCTACTACACCAGTACATCACCTACTACACTAATACTCCACCTGCTACACTAATACTTTATCTACTACACCAGTACATCACCGACTACACTAATACTTTACCTACTACACCAGTACATCACCGACTACACTAATACTCCACCTGCTACACTAATACTTTATCTACTACACCAGTACATCACCTGCTACAATAATACTCCACCTACTACACTAATACTTTACCTACTACACCAGTACATCACCTACTACACTAATACTCCACCTGCCACACTAATACTTTATCTACTACACCAGTACATCACTGACTACACTAATACTCCACCTGCTACACTAATACTTTATCTACTACACCAGTACATCACCGACTACACTAATACTTTACCTACTACACCAGTACATCACCGACTACACTAATACTCCGCCTACTAAACTAATACTTTACCTACTAAACCAGTACAGCACCTACTATACTAATACTCCACCCGCTACACTAATACTTTACCTACTAAACCAGTACATCACCGACTACACCAATACTCCACCTGCTACACTAATACTCCACCTACTACACTAATACTTTACCTATTACATCAGTACAGCACCGACTACACTAATACTCCACCTACTACACTAATACTTTACCTACTACATCAGTACAGCACCGACTACACTAATACTCCACCTGCTACACTAATACTTTACCTACTACATCAGTACAGCACCGACTACACTAATACTCCACCTGCTACACTAATACTTTACCTACTACACCAGTACAGCACCGACTACACTAATACTTTACCTACTACACCAATACATCACCGACTACACTAATACTCCACCTGCTACACTAATACTTTACCTACTACACCAGTACATCACCGACTACACTAATACTCCCCCTGCCACACTAATACTTTACCTACTACACCAGTACATCACCGACTACACTAATACTTCACCTGCTACACTAATACTTTACCTACTACACCAGTACATCACCGACTACACTAATACTCCACCTACTACACTATTACTTCACCTACTACACCAGTACATCACCGACTACACTAATACTTCACCTGCTACACTAATACTTTACCTACTACACCAGTACATCACCTACTACACTAATACTCCACCTGCTACACCAATACTTTACCTACTACACCAGTACATCACCGACTACACTAATACTCCACCTGCTACACTATTACTTCACCTACTACACTAATACTTTACCTAATACACCAGTACATCACCTACTACACTATTACTCCACCTGCTACACTAATACTTTACCTACTACACCAGTACATCACCTACTACACTATTACTCCACCTGCTACACTAATACTTTATCTACTACACCAGTACATCACCGACTACACTAATACTCCACCTGCTACACTAATACTTTACCTACTAAACCAGTACATCACCTACTACACTGATACTTCACCCTCTATACCAGTAAATCACCAACTACACTAATACTTTACCTACTACAACAGTACAGCACCTCCTATACTAATACTCCACCTGCTACACTAATACTTTACCTACTACACCAGTACATCACCGACCACACTAATACTCCACCTGCTACGCTAATACTTTACCTACTACACCAGTACATCACCGACCACACTAATACTTTACCTACTACACCAGTACATCACCGACTACACTAATACTCCACCTGCTACACTAATACTTTACCTACTACACCAGTACATCACCTACTACACTGATACTTCACCCTCTATACCAGGAAATCACCTTCTACACTAATACTTTACCTACTACAACAGTACAGCACCTACTATACTAATACTCCACCTGCTACACTAATACTTTACCTACTACACCAGTACATCACCGACTACACTAATACTCCACCTGCTACACTGATACTTTACCTACTACACCAGTACATCACCTACTACACTAATACTCCACCTGCTACACTAATACTTTACCTACTACACCACTACATCACCTACTACACTAATACTCTACCTGCTACACCAATACTTTACCTACTACACCAGTACATCACCAACTACACTAATACTCCACCTGCTACACTATTACTTCACCTACTACACCAGTACATCACCGACTACACTAATACTCCACCTGCTACACTGCTACTTTACCTACTACACCAGTACATCACCTACTACACTATTACTCCACCTGCTACACTAATACTTTACCTACTACACCAGTACATCACCGACTACACTAATACTCCACCTGCTACACTAATACTTTACCTACTAAACCAGTACATCACCTACTACACTGATACTTCACCCTCTATACCAGTAAATCACCAACTACACTAATACTTTACCTACTACAACAGTACAGCACCTACTATACTAATACTCCACCTGCTACGCTAATACTTTACCTACTACACCAGTACATCACCTACTATACTAATACTCCACCTTCTACACTAATACTTTACCTACTACACCAGTACATCACCTACTATACTAATACTCCACCTTCTACACTAATACTTTACCTACTACACCAGTACATCACCGACCACACTAATACTCCACCTGCTACGCTAATACTTTACCTACTACACCAGTACATCACCGACTACACTAATACTTTACCTACTACACCAGTACATCACCGACTACACTAATACTCCACCTGCTACACTAATACTTTACCTACTACACCAGTACATCACCTACTACACTGATACTTCACCCTCTATACCAGGAAATCACCTTCTACACTAATACTTTACCTACTACAACAGTACAGCACCTACTATACTAATACTCCACCTGCTACACTAATACTTTACCTACTACACCAGTACATCACCGTCTACACTAATACTCCACCTGCTGCACTGATACTTTACCTACTACACCAGGACATCACCTACTACACTAATACTCCACCTGCTACACTAATACTTTACCTACTACACCACTACATCACCTACTAAACTATTACTTCACCTGCTACACTAATACTTTACCTACTACACCAGTACATCACCAACTACACTAATACTCCACCTGCTACACTGATACTTTACCTACTACACCAGTACATCACCTACTACACTAATACTCCACCTGCTACACTAATACTTTACCTACTACACCACTACATCACCTACTACACTAATACTCCACCTGCTACACTAATACTTTACCTACTACACCACTACATCACCTACTACACTATTACTTCACCTGCTACACTAATACTTTACCTACTACACCACTACATCACCTACTACACTATTACTTCACCTGCTACACTGATACTTTACCTACTACACCAGTACATCACCTACTACACTAATACTCCACCTGCTACACTAATACTTTACCTACTACACCACTACATCACCTACTACACTAATACTCTACCTGCTACACCAATACTTTACCTACTACACCAGTACATCACCAACTACACTAATACTCCACCTGCTACACTATTACTTCACCTACTACACCAGTACATCACCGACTACACTAATACTCCACCTGCTACACTGCTACTTTACCTACTACACCAGTACATCACCTACTACACTATTACTCCACCTGCTACACTAATACTTTACCTAATACACCAGTACATCACCTACTACACTATTACTCCACCTGCTACACTAATACTTTACCTACTACATCAGTACAGCACCGACTACACTAATACTCCACCTGCTACACTAATACTCCACCTACTACACTAATACTTTACCTACTACATCAGTACAGCACCGACTACACTAATACTCCACCTGCTACACTAATACTTTACCTACTACATCAGTACAGCACCGAGTACACTAATACTCCACCTGCTACACTAATACTTTATCTACTACACCAGTACATCACCGACTACACTAATACTCCACCTACTACACTAATACTTTACCTACTACACCAGTACATCACCTACTACACTAATACTCCACCTGCTACACTAATACTTTATCTACTACACCAGTACATCACCGACTACACTAATACTTTACCTACTACACCAGTACATCACCGACTACACTAATACTCCACCTGCTACACTAATACTTTATCTACTGCACCAGTACATCACCTGCTACACTAATACTCCACCTACTACACTAATACTTTACCTACTACACCAGTACATCACCTACTACACTAATACTCCACCTGCCACACTAATACTTTATCTACTACACCAGTACATCACCGACTACACTAATACTCCACCTGCTACACTAATACTTTATCTACTACACCAGTACATCACCGACTACACTAATACTTTACCTGCTACACCAGTACATCACCGACTACACTAATACTCCACCTACTAAACTAATACTTTACCTACTAAACCAGTACAGCACCTACTATACTAATACTCCACCCGCTACACTAATACTTTACCTACTAAACCAGTACATCACCGACTACACTAATACTCCACCTGCTACACTAATACTCCACCTACTACACTAATACTTTACCTATTACATCAGTACAGCACCGACTACACTAATACTCCACCTACTACACTAATACTTTACCTACTACATCAGTACAGCACCGACTACACTAATACTCCACCTGCTACACTAATACTTTACCTACTACATCAGTACAGCACCGACTACACTAATACTCCACCTGCTACACTAATACTTTACCTACTACACCAGTACAGCACCGACTACACTAATACTTTACCTACTACACCAATACATCAACGACTACACTAATACTCCACCTGCTACACTAATACTTTACCTACTACACCAGTACATCACCGACTACACTAATACTCCCCCTGCTACACTAATACTTTACCTACTACACCAGTACATCACCGACTACACTAATACTTCACCTGCTACACTAATACTTTACCTACTACACCAGTACATCACTGACTACACTAATACTCCACCTACTACACTATTACTTCACCTACTACACCAGTACATCACCGACTACACTAATACTTCACCTGCTACACTAATACTTTACCTACTACACCAGTACATCACCTACTACACTAATACTCCACCTGCTACACCAATACTTTACCTACTACACCAGTACGTCACCGACTACACTAATACTCCACCTGCTACACTATTACTTCACCTACTACACTAATACTTTACCTTATACACCAGTACATCACCTACTACACTATTACTCCACCTGCTACGCTAATACTTTACCTACTACACCAGTACATCACCTACTACACTATTACTCCACCTGCTACACTAATACTTTACCTACTACACCAGTACCTGCTACACTAATACTCCACCTACTACACTAATACTTTACCTACTACATCAGTACATCACCTACTACACTAATACTCCACCTGCTACACTAATACTTTATCTACTACACCAATACATCACCGACTACACTAATACTCCACCTACTAAACTAATACTTTACCTACTAAACCAGTACAGCACCTACTATACTAATACTCCACCCGCTACACTAATACTTTACCTACTAAACCAGTACATCACCGACTACACTAATACTCCACCTGCTACACTAATACTCCACCTACTACACTAATACTTTACCTACTACATCAGTACATCACCTACTACACTAATACTCCACCTGCTACACTAATACTTTATCTACTACACCAATACATCACCGACTACACTAATACTCCACCTACTAAACTAATACTTTACCTACTAAACCAGTACAGCACCTACTATACTAATACTCCACCCGCTACACTAATACTTTACCTACTAAACCAGTACATCACCGACTACACTAATACTCCACCTGCTACACTAATACTCCACCTACTACACTAATACTTTACCTACTACATCAGTACAGCACCGACTACACTAATACTCCACCTGCTACACTAATACTTTACCTACTACATCAGTACATCACCGACTACACTAATACTCCACCTGCTACACTAATACTTTACCTACTACACCAGTACTTCACCTGCTACACTAATTAACTACATTAGTCTTGTAGCTCCAGTGCAAAACACTGGACACTTCCAGGCTGGATAACTAACTGTGTAAGCCTGTGTAACATTCACTATGAATCTCTTTCTTTCTTTCCTTCTCTCTCTTCTCTCTCTCCTTCTCTCTATCTCTCTCTTCTCTCTCTCCCTCTCTCCATCTCTTTCTCCCTCTCTTTCTCTCCCTCTCTCTATCTCTCTCTCTCTGTCTCTCCCTCTCTCTCTCTCTCTCTCTCTCTCCCTCTCTTTCTCTCTCTCTCTTTCTCTCTCTCTCTCTCTCTCTCTTTCTCTCTCTCTCTCTCTCTCTGTCTCCCCCTCTCTCTCTCCCTCTCTCTATATCTCTCTCTCTCTCTGTCTCTCTCTCTCTCTCTCTGTTACCAGATCTGCTGGTGGACATGCTGGGAGTGCTGGCCAGTTATAGTATCACAGTGAAGGAGCTGAAGCTGCTCTTCAGCATGCTGAGAGGAGAAGGAGGATTGTGGGTAAGTCAGAGGCAGCCCCAGGACCCCCTGCGGTTCAGAGCTCTGCTGTCCCTCACTCCACTCTCTGGTCAGTCAATCAGTGATACTGTCACAGGCCGCTGGAGCAATCAGCCCCTGAATGGCCGGGACCTCCTGAGGTATCGACGTCCGGCTGGCTGGACTGAGAGCTATTGACGCTGTATTGATGCCGGTAGTTGCCACAGTGAAGATGTTGTCACAGTAGCTCCTGTATCCGGAGCGGAGTTGGTCTCGGCAGACAGGCCTGCGCTGGTGGTGCTGGAGGGTGTTTCTGTTATCAGTGAACTACTAAACCAGTATAGGCTGTTATATGTAGTTCCCAGTGTTTCCATAACCCAAATACTGTAATGGAAAACTCTCTTTCTATATTTCTGTCAATCTACATATATTTTATCTGTAAACCTATATTATATTATATTATATTATATTATATTATATTATTTCTCAGTCCGGTTTGTCTATATATCTCTCTCTCTCACTCTCAGATATATATATATATATATATATATATATATATATATATATATATATATATATATATATATATATATATATATATAAATATATATATATATATATATATATATATATATATTGATCTATCTATTTATCTCTGTCTGTCTTTATCTCTGACAATCTATATATATAGACAGATATATAGTACGGTGGTGTAGTGGTTAGTATGGTGGTGTAGTGGTTAGTACGGTGGTGTAGTGGTTAGTACGGTGGTGTAGTGGTTAGTATGGTGGTGTAGTGGTTAGTACGGTGGTGTAGTGGTCAGTACTGTGGTGGAGTGGTCAGTATGGTGGTGTAGTGGTTAGTACAGTGGTGTAGTGGTTAGTATGGTGGTGTAGTGGTTAACATGGGGGTGTAGTGGTTAGTATGGTGGTATAGTGGTTAGTATGGTGGTGTAGTGGTTAGTACGGTGGTGTAGTGGTTAGTATGGTGGTGTAGTGGTTAGTATGGTGGTGTAGTGGTTAGTAAGATGGTGTAGTGGTTAGTATGGTGGTGTAGTGGTTAGTACGGTGGTGTAGTGGTTAGTATGGTGGTATAGTGGTTAGTAAGATGGTGTAGTGGTTAGTATGGTGGTGTAGTGGTCAGTATGGTGGTGTAGTGGTTAGTATGGTGGTGTAGTGGTCAGTATGGTGGTGTAGTGGTTAGTATGGTGGTGTGGTGGTTAGTATGGTGGTGTGGTGGTTAGTATGGTGGTGTGGTGGTTAGTATGGTGGTGTAGTAGTCAGTACGGGGGTGTAGTGGTTAGTATGGTGGTGTAGTGGTTAGTATGGTGGTGTAGTGGTTAGTACGGTGGTGTAGTGGTTAGTACGGTGGTGTAGTGGTTAGTATATGGTGATGTAGTTGGTTAGTACGGTGGTGTAGTGGTTAGTTTGGTGGGTAGTGGTTAGTATGGTGATGTAGTGGTTAGTATGGTGGTGTAGTGGTTAGTATGGTGATGTAGTGGTTAGTATGGTGGTGTAGTGGTTAGTATGGTGGTGTAGTGGTTAGTAAGGTGGTGTAGTGGTTAGGATGGTGGTGTAGTGGTTAGTATGGTGGTGTAGTGGTTAGGATGGTGGTGTAGTGGTTAGTACGGTGGTGTAGTGGTTGTTACGGTGGTGTAGTGGTTAGTACGGTGGTGTAGTGGTTAGTATGGTGGTGTAGTGGTCAGTACGGTGGTGTAGTGGTGGGTTTCCTCCAGGTACTCCGGTTTCCTCCCACAGTCCAAACACATGCATGATAGGTTGATGGGTCATTTTAAATTGCCGCCCGTAGATATGAGTGTATGAGTGAGTGTTAGCCATACGATGGACTGGCGACCTGTTCTAGTGTACCCTGTCGTCGCCTGATGACACTGGCATTGGCTCCAGCCCCCCAGTGACCCCAACTAGCAGGATCAAGCGGCAGATAATGGATGGATTGATAATATAATATAATAATATAGTAATGAGTTTAGAAAGGTTTTATTCTGGACTGTTTATTCTGTGGCAGGTATCTTCTTTGAGGATGACCTGGTTATGACCTGGTCTAGGATCAGGCCGTAACAGGAATTGAGGGTGGGTTCTCTCCCCTGACCTCTGCCAGACCAAACACTGGACACTGTTCAAACCAGAAAACTGCAAGTTTATTTTCAACACATGAGTTACAAGATGGGACAGTGGCTTCGGGGACGGGCAAACAAAACATCTAAAAAAAGAAAACTCACTAAACCTGAAAACAAAGCAAACAAAAATACACAAGACTACCCCTAACTCCCCCTAACTCCCCCTAACTCCCCCTAACCCCCTACAATAAACAGGGGAAAAGGGTAGACAAACAATAGGCACCCGTCCCCTACGTCCCACAGAGGTTATATGGAATCTAAGAAAGCTGTAACTAAGTGGACAAATGTGAAATTCCAAGTCAGGTCAAAGGAGAGAACCCTGAACGTCTTCTCAAGATGGCTGCTTGACGATCTTTTATTTCACTAGGCGCCTCCTAGTGGTCAGTAGTGGGCCTGCACACAATGTCAGAGACATCCGGAGTCAGAGATGAAAGGGTTCAGCAGAGATGAAGCAGTTTAAGCTCTTTTACAGTTACATCAGGAAACTTCAGCTTACCACACATATACTGAGGCGGGAGAAGAACAGTATTCTGGGAAAACTGATGCTGCAGCCGGAATTCTTAAATGTTTTCTAAATTCTTTTTGAAGGAGTTGCGTGTTCCCTCTTTTGAAAGACTTCATATTTACAGCTTCTTAGTCAGATACAGTAACTCCAGCTTTTAAGACCATTTACTGTTAGAGCTCTGTGTTAGAACACTTATCAAAGCTCACAGGACCCTCACAGGACCACCACAGAGCAGGTACTATTAGGGTTGTGGGTGATTCTCAACACTGACACTGACGTGATGGTGGTGTGTTAGTGTGTGCTGTGCTGGTGAGAGTGGATCTGACACAGCAGTTGCTGGAGTGTTAAAACACCCCAGTGTCACTGCTGGACTGAGAATCGTCCACCAACCAAAACTATCCAGACAGCAGTGTCCTGTGGGCGGCGTCCTGTGTCCACTGATGAAGGATTAGAGGAACACAAACTGTGCAGCAGCAGATGAGCTACTGTCTCTGACTTTACATCTACAAGGTGGCTGCACCTCCCTAATAGTAGCTGCTCTGTGGTGGTCCTGTGGGGGTCCTGATTATTAAAGAACAGAGTAATAAAGTATACAGAGAATCAGATGAACTACAGTCTGTAAGTGTAGCTCCTGTATGGTCAGTGGAGCTGATACAGTGGACAGTGAGTGGAGATATAAGGACTGCTGATCTGAGAAAATACTGAAATATTTAACATTAAAAACTAAACTGTGGTGATGATGAATGTGATACAGTGTTTAATGTTTGTGGTATTAATGTGTATTTATATTAAATAATATACGTTGCTGTTTAATTTTAGCCCAGGCATGCGGTGAAGCTGCTGGTCGTACTGAATCAGATGCCGCAGAGACACGGGCCGGACGCTTTCTTCAACTTCCCCGGCCGGAGCGCTGCTGTGAGTGTTCATCACGCTCAGACCACCACTATTATTCTGTCCCTGTACTGTAAGCATGACGAGCTCATTTGTTATTTGCAGTAGTTACTGTCATTTTAATTTGATTCAAACTAAACCTGCTCTAGAATCTTTAAGCTGTCTACTCAGACACCCGTCATGTGAATCAGCCTCTGAGAGGCGCTGTAACATCTCCACTACATCTCAACTGCATCTCCACTACATCCCCATTATATCTCCACTACATCTTTACTGCATCTCCACTACATCTTTACTACATACATATCTCCACTGCATCTCCACTACATCCTCACTGCATCTCCACTACATCTTCACTACATACATATCTCCACTTCATCTCCACTACATCCTCACTTCATCTCCACTACATCTTCACTACATACATATCTCCACTGCATCTCCACTACATACATATCTCCACTTCATCTCCACTACATCCTCACTTCATCTCCACTACATCTTCACTACATACATATCTCCACTGCATCTCCACTACATCTCCACTACATACATATCTCCACTTCATCTCCACTACATCCTCACTACATACATATCTCCACTACATCTCCACTACATCTTTACTACATACATATCTCCACTACATCTCCACTACATACATATCTCCACTTCATCTCCACTACATCCTCACTTCATCTCCACTACATCTCCACTACATACATATCTCCACTGCATCTCCACTACATCCTCACTGCATCTCCACTACATCTTCACTACATACATATCTCCACTACATCTCCACTACATCTCCACTACATACATATCTCCACTTCATCTCCACTACATCCTCACTTCATCTCCACTACATCTCCACTACATACATATCTCCACTTCATCTCCACTACATCCTCACTTCATCTCCACTACATCTTTACTACATACATATCTCCACTGCATCTCCACTACATCCTCACTGCATCTCCACTACATCTTCACTACATACATATCTCCACTACATCTCCACTACATCTCCACTACATACATATCTCCACTTCATCTCCACTACATCCTCACTTCATCTCCACTACATCTTCACTACATACATATCTCCACTGCATCTCCACTACATCTCCACTACATACATATCTCCACTTCATCTCCACTACATCTTCACTACATACATATCTCCACTACATCTCCACTACATCTTCACTACATACATATCTCCACTACATACATATCTCCACTTCATCTCCACTACATCCTCACTTCATCTCCACTACATCTTCACTACATACATATCTCCACTGCATCTCCACTACATCTCCACTTCATCTCCACTACATCTTCACTACATACATATCTCCACTACATCTCCACTACATCTTTACTACATACATATCTCCACTTCATCTCCACTACATCTTCACTACATACATATCTCCACTGCATCTCCACTACATATCTCCACTACATCTTTACTACATACATATCTCCACTACATCTCCACTACATACATATCTCCACTTCATCTCCACTACATCCTCACTTCATCTCCACTACATCTTCACTACATACATATCTCCACTGCATCTCCACTACATCTCCACTACATACATATCTCCACTTCATCTCCACTACATCTTCACTACATACATATCTCCACTTCATCTCCACTACATCTTCACTACATACATATCTCCACTTCATCTCCACTACATCTTCACTACATACATATCTCCACTTCATCTCCACTATATCTTCACTACATACATATCTCCACTGCATCTCCACTACATCCTCACTGCATCTCCACTACATCTTCACTACATACATATCTCCACTGCATCCCCACTACATCTTCACTACATACATATCTCCACTACATCTCCACTACATCTTTACTGCATCTCCACTACATCTCCACTACATCTTTACTGCATCTCCACTATATTTTCACTTCATACATATCTCCACTGCATCTCCACTATATCTTCACTATATACATATCTCCACTGCATCTCCACTATATCTTTACTACATACATATCTCCACTGCATCTCCACTACATCCTCACTGCATCTCCACTACATCTTCACTACATACATATCTCCACTGCATCTCCACTACATCTCCACTACATACATATCTCCACTTCATCTCCACTACATACATATCTCCACTACATCTTCACTACATACATATCTCCACTGCATCTCCACTACATCCTCACTGCATCTCCACTACATCTTCATTACATACATATCTCCACTGCATCCCCACTACATCTCCACTACATCCTCACTGCATCTCCACTACATCTTCATTACATACATATCTCCACTGCATCCCCACTACATCCTCACTGCATCCCCACTACATCTCCACTACATACATATCTCCACTACATCTTTACTGCATCTCCACTATATCTTCACTACATACATATCTCCACTACATCTCCACTATATCTTCACTACATACATATCTCCACTACATCTCCACTATATCTTTACTGCATCTCCGCTACATCTCCACTACATCTCCACTGCATCTCCACTACAGCTTCACTACATACATATCTCCACTAAATCTCCACTACATCTCCACTACATCTCCACTACATCTTCACTGCATCTCCACTACATCTCCACTACATGCTCACTACATCTCCACTACAGCTTCACTACATACATATCTCCACTACATCTGAAATATTTGGTGATTATAGAGCAGATGGGGGGCAACAAGAGTAATAATAACAGTGCGCCATGCTTGGACCCCGCAGATTGCCACTTTCAGTTATATTTAGGGGTCCAAGCACCGTTACTCAGATTAACAGTGTTGTTTTTTTCATTGTTTATTTTTCTTCTTGTTATTTTTCTTATTTATTTGTAATTTATTTGTTGGTCAAACTGCACATGTTAGAAATGAAAAAACAGCTAAAATAAATAAATGAAAACATGGCTGGTCATCACAAACACTGCTGTGTGCAGAGATAAGACTCTTCTTGTTTTTGCCAGGCCATCGCTTTACCTCCCATTGCCAAGTGGCCTTATCAGAATGGCTTCAGTCTCAACACCTGGTTCCGCATGGACCCCCTCAACAACATCAACGTGGACAAGGACAAGCCCTACCTGTACTGGTGAGTTCAGCACCGCCACACGTCTGCATGACCATCACGCAAGGAATAGGCATCAGCAGCTGCTGTCTTTAAGGAGATTATGCTGGATGGCTCTGTTGTTGTTTTTGGATGCTGATGTTCCGATGTCCCGGCGTCCTGCCTGCTCCACCACGTGCGGAATGAGCTTTGTTAAGGGATTTGGCTTTGTGATGATACGCTGGATTATGCTAGCATGAATGAGAATTAGGTCAGATTTTGCCGATTGCAGGATGGAAGTCTGAACCCGAGTTGGGCGGAATGCTCCGGAATCAGAGGCGGATCTCCCGGGGGGGGAAGTTGTATTAATTCAGGCTTTTAAAGTCTGGAGCACAGAAGGAACGCTTTGTGTAGAGACTTGTGGGTAATTAAAGCTGAGATCAATACCCCGGAAGCGCTGTGTTTATCTGCAGCGGTCTCAGGATACGTGGAGTTAAGCCAGACAGAAGTGTGTGCATGACTGTGTGTGTGTGGTGGGAACGGATGGTGGCAGGAATGGAAGAGCTGTGCAAACACTGGGAAAAGGAAACGAAAGGAAAGAGAGAGTCTGGATCATTAAGTATAAGCCATGAGTAGTACTGTGCCAAACACATTCAAAGATTTTGAGGAGCTGTGATGTGGAGATTTACACAACTCCAGAGTCCAGTGGTTGAGCTTTAAACCCCTCCATAGTCCAGTGGTTGAGCTTTAGACCCCTCCAGAGTCCAGTGGTTGAGCTTTAGACCCCTCCAGAGTCCAGTGGTTAAGCTTTAGACCCCTCCAGAGTCCAGTGGTGGAGCTGTAAACCCCCTCCAGAGTCCAGTGGTGGAGCTATGCAACATTCCAGAGTTCAGTGGTGGAGCTTTACACCACTCCAGAGTCCAGTGGTGGAGCTATACAACATTCCAGAGTCCAGTGGTGGAGCTTTACACCACTTCAGAGTCCAGTGGTGGAGCTATACAACATTCCAGAGTCCAGTGGTGGAGCTTTACACCACTCCAGAGTCCAGTGGTGGAGCTTTACACCACTCCAGAGTCCAGTGGTGGAGCTATGCAACATTCCAGAGTTCAGTGGTGGAGCTTTACACCACTCCAGAGTCCAGTGGTGGAGCTATACAACATTCCAAAGTCCAGTGGTGGAGCTTTACACCACTCCAGAGTCCAGTGGTGGAGCTTTACACCACTCCAGAGTCCAGTGGTGGAGCTTTACACCACTCCAGAGTCCAGTGGTGGAGCTATACAACATTCCAGAGTCCAGTGGTGGAGCTTTACACTACTTCAGAGTCCAGTGGTGGAGCTTTACTAATGAAGTGAGCCAGGCAATAGGTGGTCAGAGCCCTTCCAGGAATGCCATCTCACTGGATAATATAATTAATTAGCATTTAACTTACCAGTCAGTAGACTCTTAATCACTAGTTTACAGAGGGTCTTATTAACACATCATATTTGTATCATGTTTACAAATGTTATGTTTCTGTTTATTAGAGTATTATTAATGGCTTACAAAGTCATTATTTACTGCATGTTAATACTTCAGTAATTATTAAGCAGTTTAAACACTTTAAAATAAAGTGTTACTCAGTTTGTACATGACCCCATATACCCCATATACCTCTTATAACCCATATACCTCATATACATCATATGCCCCATATACCTCATATACCCAATATACCCCATATATCCAATATACCTCATATACCCCATATATCCCATATATACCCCATATACTCAATATACCTCATATACCCATTATACCCCATATACCTCATATACCCAATATACGTCATATACCCAATATACGTCATATACCCAATATACCCCATATACCTCATATACCCAATATACCCCATTATACCTCATATACCCATTATACCCCATATACCCAATATACCCCATATACGTCATATACCCCATATACCTCTTATACCACATATACCTCTTATACCCCATATACGTCATATACCCAATATACCCCATATACCCCATATAGCCAATATATCCTATATACCTCATATACCCCATATACCCCATATACTCCAATATACCCCATATACCTCATTTACCCAATATACCACTTATACCCCATATGCCCTCTGTACGACCGGCAGTGTTTCAGTGCTTGTGTTTGTATTCAGGCGCTGTTCAGACTTTGCTGTGCCTGTAAAAGGTCCAGAGTGATGTACCGTGCTAATCCAGTTTTTGGCCCGTCTCTCTCTCGACCAGCCTCGAGCTCCGGAGCACAATTAGAACCAAATCTCAGTAAACAAGTTTCTGTAAGAGCTGCTTCACCCTACAGAGTTCAGATGCTGCATCCTGAGCGTAGATACGTGGAGCTTATCCGTTACATTTCAGTTTGGATCACTGAAGCTGTTCTGAGGACAGGAGCGGACAGGACCCTGGATCATGTTCATTCCCTTTGAGTCCGTCCTGGGAAAAGGTCAGAGGAGTAAAGCTCCAGAGACAGTCAGCTGGTGTACAGGTCTTCATTTACTGCAGCATGTAGGACGCAGAAGCTTTTTCTGTGTTTATTGTAGAGACTCAGGACACAAATACCCTCCTGTTGTTTACATGATCCAATAGATCCTAATTTATTGCACTCTGGGTTAAAGGAACAGTTCAGCCAGAAATCAAGTGTATGCAGTTTTGCCTTTAATTCTAAATGAGCCCAGCAGCTCTACAAGTCTGCTGCTCCAGATTTGCAGTGGGTCTGTAATGGAAGCTGCATTAAATAGCATTGTGTATTTCTAACTGTTGTACTTTTGAATCAAGTTCTAACTGGTATGTAACACAAACAAATGAGCTTGTGTCTTTTAAAGCTGTGATACTGTGTATGTCTCTGTAAAGCCAGATGTACGCTCTGCCCATTTTTAAGGCTGATTTTGTAAAACCCAAGCCGGATTTTTGAATCTTGGGTTATGTTTGCTGTTTTGAACACCTTCGATTTTCTCCTAAAGAATCCAGATATATCCGTCTGTTTCTCTTCACTCACTCCAACACTCCCTACCTCCCGTTAACTTTTATTATAACTGATAGTAGAACTGGTATTATAGCTGATAGCAAAACTGTATTATAACTGATAGAACTGTTATAAATGATAGTAGAACCATTAATAAAACTGATAGTAGAACTGTTATTATAACTGATAGTAAAACTGTATTATAACTGATAGTAGAACTGTTATTATAACTGATAGTAAAACTGTTTATAACTGATAGTAGAACTGTTATAAATGATAGTAGAACCATTAATAAAACTGATAGTAGAACTGTTATTATAACTGATAGTAACACTGTATTATAACTGATAGTAGAACTGTTATAAATGATAGTAGAACTATAAATAAAACTGATAGTAGAACTGTTATTATAACTGATAGTAGAACTGTTATTATAACTGATAGTAAAACTGTTTATAACTGATAGTAGAACTGTTATAAATGATAGTAGAACTATTAATAAAACTGATAGTAGAACTGTTATTATAACTGATAGTAAAACTGTATTATAACTGATAGTAGAACTGTTATTATAACTGATAGTAAAACTGTTTATAACTGATAGTAGAACTGTTATAAATGATAGTAGAACTATTAATAAAACTGATAGTAGAACTGTTATTATAACTGATAGTAAAACTTTTTTTATAACTGATAGTACAACTGTTATTATAACTGATAGTAAAACTGTATTATAACTGATAGTAGAACTGTTATTATAACTGATAGTAAAACTGTTTATAACTGATAGTAGAACTGTTATAAATGATAGTAGAACTATTAATAAAACTGATAGTAGAACTGTTATTATAACTGATAGTAAAACTTTTTTTATAACTGATGGTAGAACTGTTATTATAACTGATAGTAAAACTGCTTATAACTGATAGTAGAACTGTTATAAATGATAGTAGAACTATTAATAAAACTGATAGTAGAACTGTTATTAAAACTGATATTAGTACTGTTATTATAACTGATAGTAAAACTGCTTATAACTGATAGTAGAACTGTAATAAATGATAGTAGAACTATTAATAAAACTGATAGTAGAACTGTTATTATAACTGATCGTAGAACTGGTATTATAACTGATATTAAAACTGCTTATAACTGATAGTAGAACTGTTATAAATGATAGTAGAACTATTAATAAAACTGATAGTAGAACTGTTATTATAACTGATAGTATAACTGTTATTATAACTGATAGTAAAACTGCTTATAACTGATAGTAGAACTGTTATAAATGATAGTAGAACTATTAATAAAACTGATAGTAGAACTGTTATTATAACTGATAGTAGAACTGTTATTATAACTGATAGTAGAACTGCTTATAACTGATAGTAGAACTGTTATAACTGATAGTAGAACTATTAATAAAACTGATAGCAGAACTGTTATTATAACTGATAGTAGAACTGTTATTATAACTGATAGTAGAACTGCTTATAACTGATAGTAGAACTGTTATAACTGATAGTAGAACTGTTATTATTATAACCGATAGTAGAACTGTTATTGATCAGTCAGTTCATATATCGCAGACTGAATGCTTTACTCTCTGTACTGACCCAATGAAGAAGACACACATAAGAATAGAAGACTAATCACTGCATAGAGTCTGTAAGAAAACAAATAGATCTGCTATTGATTACTAGGGCTTGTAGAATGCTGTTGCGTATTGACTCTCATTAGTTTTCTCAGTAAAGATGAAACACTTTCAGTTTCAAACACAATAATAAACCACGTAACCAAGCAAAATCCAGCTCTGTATTGGATTTCTAGGCCTTAATCTGATCATCACATTGGGACATGCTGTTTACACACCCACTCGAAAACTCAGATAACTGTAGAAATCCGATTATAATCAGATTATTTAATGTATATAAACTCACTCAGTGATGACATTTGAGGAAAACTAGACACGCGTGAAGTGGTGATCAGGCTGGTGCTGAAGAAGCTCCACGCTGACGCTAACTTAACTGAGCCATGCGGATCTGGAATACAGCCAAATGAGTCCAAGTCCAGCTTCAGTGCCGGTCAGCCGTGTGAAGTGCTTGTCTGTGCCAGTTATAACTTACAGTCTCTCAAAGCAGGGCTCTGCGTCTCCGGCGGCGTGAGGAGCAGCACATTTACCACCTCCTGCAGTTCCAGAGCGTTTGTCTCTCCCGGCTCTGGATTTATTTGTTACCAACCTTTAAAAACACTCTGAACTCACAGACCCCGT
>CM038716.1:37117551-37165051 GCA_021613375.1 Megaleporinus macrocephalus
CAGCTTTTGAGACCACTGACCATAAAGTTCTCGTAGATACCCTGAGAGCTGGGTTGAACTCTCAGTAACTGTTCTGAAGGGGTTCAGTTCGCACCTGCAAGGAAGAAGCTACTTTGCTGAAATAGAAAAGAATGTCCCAGTGACCTGTGGTGTCCCCCAGGGTTCAATTCTTGGGTCAGTCTAGTTTATTTATTTGGGTTTGACTTTTCTGTTGAAACTCTCTGACCAATCATGGTCATCCCTGGCGTTGGCACAGCGACAACCGAGTTGATGGAGCAGCTGAGTTCCAGCAGATTTTCACTAACGCTGGAAGATAAGAATCTCCACCAGCAGCTCAAACTGAGATACTAACAAGTTAAACAGACTCAATGTTTCAGCTCCTGAATGAATTCATGATCTTCAGGGTACTTTCACTGTTCCAGAGTGGTCAGTAGTCCAGTGCCCCCGTCTGTCTGCCCTGCTGCGAGTAAACATTGATTCTGAGGGGTCTGGTGTGAAATTGTAGGCTCACTTTAGAAGTTCTGACTGCTGGGATGCTATGACAACAGTCACACTTTCAAATTGAAACCTGATCAAAGCGATGAAAAAGATGCACCTCTGCTGTGATCTGCTGGACTGTGTATTTAATTTTTTTGTTTACTATCAAGCAATGAGGACAACAAACAATGTGTATATCTGCTAAACAATGACTCTGGATAAGTCTCGGTTCTACTGCTGCTTGATCTCATTGCTGCTTTTTATAACATAGACCACAAAGTTCTTGTAGATAGACCTGAGAGCTGGGTTGGACTCTCAGTAGCTGTCCTGAAGTGGTTCAGTTCATACCTGCAATGAAGGAGCTACTTTGTTGGAATAGAAAAGAATGTTTCTGAGCGCTGGTGACCTGTGGTGTCCCCCAGGGTTTGATTCTTGGACCACTCTTATTTAATTTATGCACACTTCTAACCTTCTACAGCTACAGCTTGGTCCTTTGTCCAAACAATTATGGCCCCTTTACTCACTGTGTAAGAGCATTGAGCTCATCACTAACTGGATGGTATCAAACTTTCTGCTGAAGAATAGATTTTTTGTTTGGGATTCGAGATCCGTAAACTCTAAAGAACTAATGCTGATTGTACACTAAAAGACTTTTAAAAGACTCGAATGATGTTTAATAGACTAAAGTCTGACGACCCTCTAACATCTAAAGACTAGTCACAGACTTTTAGTCACAGACTAGTCACAGGCTATGATTTTGCAAAGACTGGGGGTCTTTCAGAGTCACTATTTACAAGACTGAACTAGATTCCTTTTGAGATTATTTCTAACTTATATGATTGAAGCAATATTTAGCTAAATGTATGCATGGTTTGCTGGTAGGCTAATTGTAGGGATTTTTCCTTTTCGACTCATTGTGGTATAATTGTGAAGACAGGTCAAAGAGGCACTCTTGCTCACTCCACAGCTCACTCCACAGCTCCACCAGTTTCTTCTCCTTTTGTACAGTCCAGGAGAACCACAGTTTCCGAACCCTTGCCAGACTCCCCTCCATGTCTAACTTCTTCACCCACCAGACATTCCTGTACTTTCCTCGCGGCTTCCCGTTTGATGGTGAACAGAGCTCTCCTATTGGTTGTCAACAATGTTCACGCCACTATTTGCGTGAGCCAAGACTTAAGACTTACGATAATATTAAACAATAAAAAAATTATTTTATTGGAACGCTCGGACGAGAAAACGACTGACTTAAACCTGAAGTCTTGACCACCTCACACTAAACGATCAAGAGGACGCGAGCATGACTAAACTCTAGCAAGACTCTCATGATTTTGTTCCAACATTGGAAATTTGTCTGCTTGAAAAATCGTTCGGTGTAAGGCCAGCAGAGCAGAACCTCAGTGAACTAGCAGACTCAGATCTCAGTTTTAGCTGGTCATGTTAAAGCTGTTACCAGATCAGCATTTTATCACCTTAAGATCAGAGACGCAGAAACCAGACCTGGTTTAGAAACTCGTCCACACCTTTATTGCTAGCAGGGTTGATCACTGTAATAGACTCACAGTAAAGCCTATCAAACAGCTTCATTGTATTAAAAATACAGCTGCCAGTCACCAGGAGTCAAACCGGGACACATCACCTCCGTTCTTAAACCCTCACCCTGGATACCCGTCTGTTACAGAACTGGCTGTAAGGGTCTATTACTGGTCTGTAAATCACTGACTGGTGCAGAACCAGCGCATGTATCTGGTATGCTGCAGTGATATGAGCAAAACTCTCAGACCATCAGTAACCAGTTAGTTAGTACAGCCTAAGATAAAGACTAAACATGGAGTGTTTAAATACTGTAGTGATCTTAAATAGAACCAGAGGCATTAAAAGAACCCCGGGACTAGATACCTTTGTATCCAGCCTGAAAATGCTAATACAAGTTGGACCTTCTTTTTGAGTCTGTGTGTCTGATGTTGATCCATTGAAGAAGTCTGATGTGAAAACATACTCCAAATCCGACTCAGCAGCTCAGCAGAGTTTTGAAGGAATATTTCAGGCATCACAGTAAATTCTCTTAACCCTTGTGTTGTCTTGCGGGTCAAAAGTGAAACGCTACCACGTTCAGCTGTAGAAAAAGTACCTTAAACAACCTTTTGCCAACTTGACTTTTCCTAAAGGGACCCCATCATTAGAAAAAGTGATACTTAGTTTTTGTTTATGTTTCCATGTGGTTTGTCATTTTTGACCCATAAATTATAAAAGCATCAAAGAAACTGGAACTTGCATTTGATCTGCACCTGCACTCTTGGTCTGCAGCTAATCCAATCACACAAGCTCCCCAACAAAAAAAAATCTCAAATTGCCGAACAATTCCTGGCAACATTTTGTTGTTTTATTGTGTTATGAGAGAATTATCTCACTTTCTAAAAGTATAAAAGAATAAACTGTTTTTTTCCCTTTCAATATAATTAATTCAGAAGTAGTTACTTCACATTTATAATAGCATAATAAACATTTACTGAATAAATGAAAACTGTTGGTTTGTGGTAAAGTGTAATACTGTTTATTGCTGATTGTCTTTTTGTATTGTGTAACAAAAAATACATGATAGTAAATGAATTAGATTGAGTTGAATTGATAAATAACATTGTTTCATCATGCAAAATCAAGGGCAGGTCATTTTTGACCCATAGGACAAGGGGAGTAAACAGAATGTTAAGATCGCACAAGGGTTAACTCTAACAAACGGTCTTATATAGTGTAGCTTTACAAGCACACAAAGAAGCAGGAGGACAGAGGAAGAGCGTTTATCACCCGGTCAGCTAGCTCTTTCCCAGGTTGTGTACAGTTTGTGTTTGGAGATGAACAGCCGAGAACAGCCGAGAAAGCTCTCCGAGTACTCGCTGACCAGCCCACCGAGCCTGCAGGTCATTTGCTTTAGTTTTTGCTTTGCGTGCTTCTGACCTTCCATCACTCTCGTCAAGGTGCTTTTGTGCTTTTCCTGTTTTTAATTGTGCCCAGAGGGTGAAACCAGTGACGGCCCACTGGGACTTACAGTGTAACCCTGTTACACAACCGCCGGCGTGGTGTTTGTAATTGGGGCCATGTGATCAGTGCTTTTCAAGGTAACTGGTCCACGTTTCTGTCCACGGTGGTTTCTGAGCTCGCGGTCAGTGAATCATCATAATCCATACTAACAAAATGCATAGACTGAGCTTACGGAGCCTCACCCACTGTGAAGCCCTCCTGCGGAGGAAATTCCGAGCCCCCTCCTCCTCAGCGCGCCGCCCGGCTTTCCTGTCCTCTGGAGCGTCGAAGCCTCAGGAGACTTTTCCCTGCGGTTTCTCTCTAATCAGTGCCGACTGGCCATTTCCCTTATTAATTGCGGTTCTGGACCTTCGATTACCTGAGCAGCACACACCATCATGACAGGCAGGTTGCTGGAAATAATGAAGAGTCCGCTGCAGGGGAAGGCAATTACCCGGCCGAGATGAACTTGTGAGTGGTCTTTCTGCCTGCCTCGTAGGAAGCCCATGCATCTCTACAGCGCCGGCTCTCAGCCTGTCAGTCAGCGTTACCGCCCGGAATGCTGAGACTCCTCGCTAATGAATGGAGGTGCTTTGAGCCTGGGCAGTCGGACTGCTTTCCTGGATCTGATCTGGAATGGTCAAACACTTGAAGGCATCCTGTATGGGTAATGTTTGAAGTCCTTATTTCTGTGTCTGACTCATCAAACGATTGAGGACAGTCCGCTTGTTAAAAGTCTTAACAGTGACTGTTTTAATTTGATCTCCTCTCTTAATTATCTTTTTGTATTGCGGCGGTTGTATTGGGTCGTGTGGCGCTGTTCGGGGACCGGCCTCACCACGAAAGCAGCCGAAAGACCATACCAGACAAACTTCCAGCCAGCAGGAGGAGCTGCTGTGCAACCAACTTGAGTCTACGGTCAGCGCTGGAGACCACCGGCCCCTGGAGATTTCACCCGAGACACAGAGAGGTCCGGAAACCCGGATATAAAGTTGTGACCCTGGGGAACCAAGTGGCTTGCAGAGGAAGCAGCAAGTATGGGTGATGATAGTGGGCAGCGAGTGTGGATAGTGAGAGTGTGCAGTGAACGTAGATGGCGAGAGTGTGCAGCGGGATGGGCATCAAGAGTGTGCAGTGAGCGTAAATGGCAATAGTGTGCCGCGCGATGGGCAGCAAGAGTGTGCAGCGAGCGTAGATAGCGAGAGTGTGCAGCGGGATGGGCATCAAGAGTGTGCAGTGAGCGTAGATGGCAAGAGTGTGCAGCGGGATGGGCATCAAGAGTGTGCAGTGAGCGTAGATGGCGAGAGTGTGCAGCGGGATGGGCATCAAGAGTGTGCAGCGGGATGGGCATCAAGAGTGTGCAGTGAGCGTAGATGGTGAGAGTGTGCAGCGGGATGGGCATCAAGAGTGTGCAGTGAGCGTAGATGGCGAGAGTGTGCAGCAGGAATGGGCATCAAGAGTGTGCAGCGAGCGTAGATGGTGAGAGTGTGCAGCGGGAATGGGCATCAAGAGTGTGCAGCGAGCGTAGATGGCGAGAGTGTGCAGCAGGAATGGGCATCAAGAGTGTGCAGCAAGCGTAGTTAGCGAGAGTGTGCAGCGGGAATGGGCAGCGAGCGTAGGTAGTGAGTGTGGGCCGCTTGCGTATATAGTGAGAGTGGGCAGTGAGCTAGATGCAGAGAGTGCAGCAGGAATGGGCACTGAGAGTGTGCAGCGGGAACAGGCAGCAGAAATGGGCAGCGGGAGTGTGGAGCGGATAAGGGCAGCGAGAGTGTGCATCCAGAATGGGAAGTGTGAATGAGCAGGAATGCCAGCGAGTGTAGGTAGCGAGAGTGTGCAGCGGGGATAGTGAGCAGGAATAGGCAGCGAGAGTGTGCAGAGGGATTGGTGAGCAGGAATGGGTAGTGGGAATGGACAGTGGGAATGGACAGTGGGAATGGGCAGCGAGAGTGTGCAGCGGGAATGGGCAGCGAGAGTGTGCAGCGGGAATGGTGAGCAGGAATGGGCAGCGAGAATGGGCAGCGAGAGTGTGCAGCGGGAATGGTGAGCAGGAATGGGCAGTGGGAATGGGCAGCGAGAGTGTGCAGCGGGAATGGTGAACAGGAATGGGCAGCGAGAGTGTGCAGCGGGATTGGTGAGCAGGAATGGGTAGTGGGAATGGGCAGCGAGAGTGTGTAGTGGGAATGGGCAGCGAGAGTGTGCAGCGGGATTGGTGAGCAGGAATGGGTAGTGGGAATGGGCAGCAGGAATGGGCAGCGAGAGTGTGCAGTGGGAATGGTGAGCAGGAATGGGCAGCGAGAATGGGCAGCGAGAGTGTGCAGCGGGAATGGTGAGCAGGAATGGGCAGTGGGAATGGGCAGCGAGAGTGGTGAGCAGGAATGGGCAGCGAGAATGGGCAGCGAGAGTGTGCAGCGGGAATGGTGAGCAGGAATGGGCAGCGGGAATGGGCAGCGAGAGTGTGCAGCGGGAATGGGCAGCGGGAATGGTGAGCAGGAATGGGCAGCAGGAATGGGCAGCGAGAGTGTGCAGCGGGAATGGGCAGCGAGAGTGTGCAGCAGGAATGGGCAGCGAGAGTGTGCAGCGGGAATGGGCAGCGGGAATGGTGAGCAGGAATGGGCAGCGGGAATGGGCAGTGAGAGTGTGCAGCGGGAATGGGCAGCGAGAGTGTGCAGCAGGAATGGGCAGCGGGAATGGGCAGCGAGAGTGTGCAGCAGGAATGGGCAGCGGGAATGGGCAGCGAGAGTGTGCAGCGGGAATGGGCAGCGGGAATGGTGAGCAGGAATGGGCAGCGGGAATGGGCAGTGAGAGTGTGCAGCGGGAATGGGCAGCGAGAGTGTGCAGCAGGAATGGGCAGCGGGAATGGGCAGCGAGAGTGTGCAGCGGGAATGGGCAGCGAGAGTGTGCAGCGGGAATGGGCAGCGGGAATGGTGAGCAGGAATGGGCAGCGGGAATGGGCAGTGAGAGTGTGCAGCGGGAATGGGCAGCGAGAGTGTGCAGCAGGAATGGGCAGCGGGAATGGGCAGCGAGAGTGTGCAGCGGGAATGGGCAGCGAGAGTGTGCAGCGGGAATGGGCAGCGGGAATGGTGAGCAGGAATGGGCAGCGGGAATGGGCAGCGGGAATGGGCAGCGAGAGTGTGCTGCGGGAATGGGCAGCGGGAATGGTGAGCAGGAATGGGCAGCGGGAATGGGCAGTGAGAGTGTGCAGCGGGAATGGGCAGTGAGAGTGTGCAGCGGGAATGGGCAGCGGGAATGGGCAGCGGGAATGGGCAGCGAGAGTGTGCAGCGGGAATGGGCAGCGAGAGTGTGCAGCGGGAATGGGCAGCTGACTGGGTGAGTGACTGAGCCGGTGATTTGAGATGTGTCTGAGCTCGACGTGCCTGAACCTAAGCTTCACTCAGGAGAAGAGTACAAACCACACAACATGAAGTACATGGAGACGCAGCCCCGCCTCCTTTGTTGTGATGTCAGCAGTCCAACCTGCCTGGTGTTTAAACCACCGTTGGGCTCAAAGAAGGTTCAACATACGCTTCAGGCATCAATCAAATCCTTATTTATTCCAAACATACTGTTGACTGATCTTACCTGAGCAGTGAGAAGCTAGATCAGATGCTACTGTGATTCATTTGAAGGTGATGTTCGTTTGTGGAGCGTTGAAGGACCATTTCCTCTGTAGTGGTACATCTAAGATTTGAGGGGCTTTGCTTTGATGCTAATGCTTTCAGAGGACCCCGCTGCACACATATACAGTAGGATGGTAGGCTGTGTTGAGGGGGTGGGGGTTGTCAGTTCTTAATGGAAGCCACAATTTATGTGATTGATCTGAGGAAGGAGTGATTCCTGCTATAACTCATTACCAATAACAGCCAGCCTTGACTGCTGCTTAAGAGCAGGTCCAGGATCAGCCCCTGGCCTTCATTATCCCGATTAAATCCCGTTCTAAAGCAGGGAGCTGACCGCAGGGAGCCAGCAGTGTCCGTGACCAGCGGTGGTGACATCAGCGGGTGATGTAAGGGGTGAAGTAATGAAGTGAAGTGAAGAAGTGATGCTTGTTATGAGACCCTGAACTGGATTGGAGGGGAAATAAAGAGACATGGTGACTGAGCTAGAGTCACCAGCATAGGTCAGCGGTGATTGGCTGCACACTGTCTGTAAAACAAGAACTGATATAAACAGACTTATCGTTGAGGTTCATCTCACACATGATCGAGAGACACTTGTGTATTTGTGTATTTGGTCAGTTTGTGTTGCTCTAAATATTAAAATTCGACTAAATTTATTGGCTGAAATGAGAAGCTGCACCGTTCTGAGCTCCCAGCAATCACATAGCATGGCATATAACATGCAACCATTGGCGTAGGAACTGGGGGGGATGGGGGGATGCATCCCAACCAATATCAGAAACAGGTAAATTTGTCCCACCCAAAAATGAAACCACAGAAAAGCGGAAACTGTTTCAAAATTCACATGCTTTGTTTGTTGTTAGCAACTGGCTCTGGTTGTTAGGTGGTCTGGATCTTTCACTGTGTTAAGGCTTGTGTTGAGATGCCTGTTCAGAAATATCCTGCAGTCAGTAGCTTCACTGACCCGAGCTCTCGCCTCGCTGGAGTGTCAGTAGCTCACGCCAGCTTTGAACATGAGGTCAGTGATGAGAGCAGTGAATACCAACCATGACCATATATACGGTTATAAAACGGCTTTAGTATAATGTGTTGTTATGGTAACAGACGAGGAGGGTTTGGGTTAGCTAACGTTTATATTAACTTTACTCAGAAAGCACTCTTACTCTCTGGCCACGCCCCAAACTGCAGACTGCTACTACACTAAATACATAAAATAATAAAATATAATAAATAAAATAAAATAAATAAATAAATAAATAAATAAATACACCAGTGTTACATTCAGTAGTACAGCATGTAATGCTCCAGAGGGAGCTGTTTGGGACACAGCCGTACTGTCTAACATTAATGTTAGTCTTGTCTAGTCAGGAAACCTGAACATACATTTATTTATCATTTCATTTCAGCGATATGCTCCAAAGAAAATAATATATTTTTAGTTATATGTGTATATAATCCAGATGCATGTATAATTTAAAGGTTTTCTGACAGCAGTACTATGTAATGTGGAGGATCTAGTTTAGTTTGTAAAGTGTTCTTTAATTGGATTTATCTAATAATAAACATACATACAGATAATGTTGTGTTTTGTTTATGTATTTGTATTTCATGTGTTTGTAATTCCACAAATGTTGTTTTATGTCACTATACATACAGTGATTTACTACCTTACCTACAGTGGAATCAGCTTATAGGTGATATTTTAGGGGATAGGGAGGACTTTGATTCATATTAGCAAATGTGCCCCCCCCCACATGTCAAACCCACTCCTGCTTTTGTATGCAGCAACACAGAAAACTTCAGAGTTCTAAAAATATTAGTTGTAGTTCTCATGCTCTTGCTCATCACGTCACAGTGCTTGGTGACGTTATCCTTCTCTGGAAGATGAGTTGTTGGCTTCAGCTGTGTGTGCGACCCTTGAGATCAGTAGGGCTTTAGATAGTTAGGATTTAAATGGTATGTGTATTTATATCTCTTATAAATAAAACTCAAGAGACTCATGTTCCATAGCACAGGGTTATCATTTAGTGAACACAGCCCTCTGCTGTAATCCAGAAAACCCACCACTCCACCTGTATTCACACTCATCAACATAAACGTCCTTGTAGAAGTGAACCCAAAACCTTTCTTCCATGTAAAAAAGGGACTACATGTATTACCAGGAATAAGAAGAAAATAGGGCCCTCACTTGGCCACTACTTAACCTGAGCCTGCCCTGAACTGAATATATTCATACAATGTCTGGGGCGTCCAGGAGAAATCTGAAACTACACTTTGTTCTTCAAGCTGGAGCTCAAGATCTGATCTACTTCTTTCACAATAACATATTCATGTTACTTTGTATTGTATGTTTGATTATTTACATCTGTTCTAATCAGATCTGCTGTTCTTACTGGTGAACATACACTTATTGATCAGATAAATACTTCTGAACTATCAGATCAGGGGACTTTCACCCAGTCGTGTAGTTCATGGTGAATGGTTTGTTCTGTTGTTAAACCCTGTCTTGTTCCAGCTACAGTTTGTTTACTGAAAGTAACACATTTGTTGTTTGTTTTGAATCGCTTTTTGAATTTTCTATCTTCCTCAAAACCCCAAAGCACCTGCACTGCGCTGTTCTCTTTATCCGGTCAGCCGTAAGCAAAGCAGCTAGCCTGGAGTTTCAGAATTTACAGTGGATGAAGCTGCAGATGTGCTTTCAATGCTTGCAGCTCCCGGGCACAACTTTAAATATTTGTTGTTGATTGCTGTCAAAGCTCTGGAGAAGCTCCAGCAAATGGTATTCGATACAGCCCGAGAGATCAGAACCATTACAGAGTGCTGGTAATGGTTGTCAGCAAAAACCATAAACCTGGAGCCTCCGGTAATGAGACGGTGAGAGAAACGCTCTGTTGCTGTTTCTAGTGCTGGACGTTGTTGTGCAACGGAAACACAACCTTCTGCTGTTGTTGTTAAGTTTATTTATATAGCGTTTTTTTACAACGATGTTGTCTCAGAGCAGCTTTACAGAGTTTTGAAAACAGACAGTTACAACATATATATCCCCCAGTGAGTAAGCCAGAGGCAACAGTGGCAAGAACACCTCCCTCAGACTGGAGGAAGAAACCTTGGGAGGAACCAGACTCACAAGGGGAGACCCATCCTCCTCTGGTCAAACAGTATTTACAGTTTAATAAACTAAACACCAAAGAAAAGAGTCTCTGTTTGAAATCTGGATAGCAAAGCTTTAGAAGCTGCACAGGTAGAGGCAGTCTCTGACTGAGGCAGTCTCTGACGGAGGCAGTCTCTGACTGAGTCTTTATGTAAAGTGGGCTTGAGCTGAAACAGTCCCATCCTATCTCAATGCTGGTGCATCTGGATGGTGTACAGTGATGTAACTGAGGGTGTAGCAGTTGACACAAATGGACAGGAGAGCTGGCTGGTGATGGGTGAGGAGGAGACCCTGATGGTCAGTCCTCCAGCAGCGTTCAACAGACAGGAGGACAGTCATTACCTGAGGAAGAGTTAATTGTCTGATAAATACATGCTTTAAATAACGTGAAGGTCAAATGCAGACTGTCAGGTTCAATACATCTGAAACCTCGCTCATTCATTCTGTAGCTCATTACTGTAACTAATAACTGCCAGTCATTCAGCATGGATAATAACGAGCGGTGAAGCAGTGGCGACATCAACAAACCCAGGAGAAACGAGAAGGAGCAAGTTCAGGGGAGGAGACGCAGCAGTGGTGACGAACGGAAAATAAGAATCTCATTCAAGCACCACTGCTGCACCGAGCGCACTCACACCAGCGTCCACACCGATAGCATCACTGCTGTGCTGAGGATGGTCCACTCCCCAAACAATACCTGGTCAGTGGCGCTCCTGTGGTGGCCCGTCGGCGTTGATGGATGGGGTACGGGGGGCTTATAAATTGGGAAGCAGACTGGCTGCAGTAGTCGCGCTGCACATACAGTTATGGCCCAGGACAACATATGCTTTAAACACCACGTCTTCTGTGTATAAATAAATAATGTTGTAGTTAATAAGATTACAGCTGTCTAGGAATCTGTCTGTTCTCTTTCTAGGAATTTTCATCCATTTGTCATTACAGATAGCTTGTAGTTCTTGCAGTTAAGGAGGATTGCTGCTGAAGGAACTGAATACATTCACACAATGTCTGGGGCGTCCAGGAGAAATCTGGAACTACACTTTGTTCTTCAAACTGGAGCTCAAGATATGAGCTACTTCTCTCACAATAAGATATTCATGTATGATTATTTACATCTGTTCTAATCAGATCTGGTGTTCTTACTGGTGAACATACACTTATTGATCAGATAAAGACTTTTAAACTATCAGACTCCACAAGTAGAAGAATGTAATGATGATTAATCTTCGATAAGTGTACACTTGAAAGGTTAGGTATTGTAGGTCATGAAGTCCAGTCCTAAGCCCAAGTCTTTAAGCGTGCAGACCCTCACAGATCCTGCTGGATATGGATAGCAGGGGTGAAGTTGCCTCCCAGGACAGCAGGACTGGGACCCAACTGGTGGTGGTGGGGAAGAAGAGTGCGATTGGTTGGAGTAATGAATGGAAGAGTGACGTAGCATTGAAATCTTCCTGGCAGAACTTTCGCTAAAGCTTTCATGGAGTGTGTCCAAAGAGTTCTGCTTTCACATCACAGTTTTGTTTCTGATGATTCTTCAATGTAGATCAAACGCAAGGCTTTAAAAACAGGGAGACCAGGTGAGCTGGAGTGCGTGGCAGCCTGGGGGGAGCGGCAGCCACAGAGCTAGGTATAGAGCTCTCAGTGGAATGCGGAATATATATATATATATATATATATATATATATTATTCCAATATACAATTCCAATTGTACAGTATATTGGAATAACGTCTGTACTGCACCTCTAAGGCCTAACGAGTGAGTCCTGAGGCGTTCCAGCTCTGTGTTTGTGTGTATACTCGTTAGAAAGCATGCTGTTCTCAGAATAACTAGGCCGACGCATCATGTTGTCTTTTGCTTAATTAAACAAAGTAATAAATAACGCAGATCAGCCGAAACCTGCAGCCCAGCCTGCTGGAATCTGTGCCAACGCCGCCGTCACTGCGTTTGCCAAGTGCCGAGAATACTTCTCTAGACTCCGGCACGTCTCGCAGTATAGAGTTTTCTCTTGTTATTACTTCTTTCCCGCTGACACAGAAGACGAATGGTTTGGAATGGTGCCCCGGTGTGAGACGGCACCGAAAAAGCTCCCATTACATCATCAGTTCTTCCCAGGAGGGGCGTGAGGGGACATTATGCCCGCGTTCTGTCAGAGTTATTGCCTTTCATGTATTTGTATGTCACCTATCCGGAGAAAAAACTGCTCATAAACATCCTGCGAGTCATTTCTCTCTCTTATCTCACATATCTGATTGTGGTTGCAGATTGTTTTGTTTGCTTTCCCGCTGGTTTGACTCGTCTGGCGTGCATCCAGCGCGTCACGTATCTGCGGAGAGTTCCGGAGGGACTTCTCTGCTGTGATGCAGGTTAATTGTTTTTTATTTGTTTTGTTTTTTTTGTAAGGATGAAAGTAACTTTTCTCTGCAGCCCCACGAGTCCTCTTAGCTGTCTGTACGGCTGATAGCAGTTCATATCTCAGCAGATGAAACATTACAGAGCAGTTTGTGTAACAAAGAAGCGTTTTGGATGGTTATTTACGTCTGAAAGAGACCGAAACGGGTTGTATTGCGTGAGATGATTACTATGGTAATGATGTAGATTACTATGGTAACACTATGTGTACAGAGAGAAGCAGACTGACAGATGTTTATGTACACGTGTTTCCAAACTGGGATCATAATCAAAATCAAACCTGTGTGTGTGTGTATATATATATATATATATATATATATATATATATATATATATATATATATATATATATATATATATATTATATTCCAGATTCTGTTCTTCTCAGGAGACTCACTTTCAGTTCTGACTCACTTTCAGTTCTGATTTACTATTAGTTCTGACTCACTTTCAGTTCTGACTCACTTTCAGTTCTGATTTACTATTAGTTCTGACTCACTTTCAGTTCTGACTCATTTTCAGTTCTGACTCACTTTCAGTTCTGACTCACTTTCAGTTTTGATTTACTTTCGGTTCTGAATCACTTTCAGTTCTGATTTACTTTAAAATCTGATTTACTTTCAGTTCTGATTTACTTTCAGTTCTAACTTACTTTCAGTTGTGACTCATTTTCAGTTCAGATTCACTTTTAGTTCTGACTCACTTTCAGTTTAGATTCATTTTCAGTTCTGACTCACTTTTAGTTCTGACTCACTTTCAGTTCTGATGCACTTTCAGTTCTGATTCACTTTCAGTTCTGACTCTCCTCCAAATAAACCCAAACACTCAGTGGTGTAGACGTTCTGGACTCTGGGGTGGTCAGTCCATTCAGTGGTGTGGACCTTCTGGACTCTGGGGTGGTCAGTCCATTCAGTGGTGTAGACCTTCTGGACTCTGGGGTGGTCAGTCCATTCAGTGGTGTTGAAGGTTTGCATTCTGGCGTGGTCAGTCCATTCAGTGGTGTTGAGGTTCTGGACTATGGGGTGGTCAGTCCATTCAGTTGTGTTGAGCTTTTGGATTCTGGGGTGGTCAGTCCATTCAGTGGTGTTGAGGTCCTGGACTCTGGGGCGGTCAGCCTATTCAGTGGTGTTGAGATTCTGGACTCTGGGGTGGTCAGTCCATTCAGTGGTATTGAGGTTCTGGACTCTGGGGTGATCAGTTCATTTAGTGGTGTTGAGGGTTTGCATTCCTGGGTGGTCAGTTCACTGTTTAGCTTCTTTGTTTGGTGTGTCTGTATCTCCTTTTCTCAGCGAGGAGCTTCTTGAACAGCTACACAACCCACAGTGTTGAGGTGTCTTCTTACAATGGAAGGATGGACAGAAACACCTGTGGATGTTCTCAGATCTGAGGTAGCTTGATGTTCTCCTGTACCTTAGACATCAAAGAGCTGTTTATCTGATGGTAGGGCAGTGTTGGTGGGTCAGTCAGGTCTAATGTGTCAGCGTCTCCTAAGATTAGAAGTAAGTTGTACTTGTAGGCTGGTTGGACTGGGAAGAAGGAGTTAATTGGACAGTACTGTAATCACCTTGGAGTTCTATAGAAAAACATAACCATTACCTTGTTGAAGTTCTCTATGATATCTGAACATCGCCTCACTTACTGCTCTGTCTTTGCTTTCATAGAAGACGAGAACTGAGAGATTCTGGATGCTGTATTTGACTGTAGGCCATCGTCTCTTTTGAATCGTTGACTAATTATAAGAATGTAAGTTTATCACTTATTATATTCGCTTGGAGACACTATAGTTAAGGTAATGAGCAGTTCACCATTAATTATTCACACTCTCACTCACCCGGACTGTCTCGGCTCTGTATTCAGAAGCCGTAGATGTGAGAGAGATTAAGTCAGCTGGCTCAGACTTCACTGACGTCTCGTTGCCTCCACTGCCTGAAGGTAGACGCTGTGATCTGTGGAAGAGCCCGAGTTCTGGGGAGAATGTTCTGGAGCGTTGCCTTTGGCCTTGGCTTTCAACACCGTTAGCCTTGGGCCAGCCGTCCTTCCTCAGACTCGCAGCATCTCACTTCAGAGGGAAGCTACACGCGTCAGTTCTCCTCTGCAGTGTGTGTGTTCCTAATATAGTGATTGTAGTGTAATGTTGTGTAAAATCAATGTTCACAATTTTCTCCTTACAGCAAACAGTCGATCAGCCAAGACATGATTGGCGTGTGATGTTTCCTGGCGTTCATGCTGAGGCCTCACAAACTGGCTTGTCTACAACATCACAAACGTGCCTCAGACTGTACAGTAACGGTGTAGTGTGTACACAGAAGTACAGACGAACTGAAGGATGAAGCAGAATGTTGTGTACTGGTGATACTCAGATCATGTACTAGAACCCTTGTGAAGTAGAACATTGTGTACAGTTTGTATTCTGCTCAGCCTGAAAGATGCTAACTCTGCAAATTGCCCAAATAACCAGTTAGATATGGAAGCCTTGTAGCTCCCTGTAGAAGCAAACATTTCTTATCAGATCAGATACATTTAGAATAATTTGAATGTAAACCAGCTTTACATTACTCTACAGTAGATACCACCCTGTCAGAGACCACCCTGTAAAGTTGTTAGTCACTGTGAAACCTTCAGTTTAAGATGATCCGCTTCAACCAGCACACAGTGATCCACTCACACAGCATGGCTGCTACTTCCAGTCACTGTTGTGGTTGTGGTGCTAATAAAGGTGGAGCTGCTCGTCTCTTCAGTCTCTTCAGTGTTGAACGCTGAGCTGAAGCTGCTCCATGTTGTCTGAGTGTTGGAGAAACAGTCTGGAGTGAAATGTACAGACTGCAGAGTTAAAGTTGTTCAGGATTCTGTTAAAGATGTTGGAAGTTCAGCAGCTTGTTTTGGGTAATTTTCTGTTCCACCTTAAACGGAGCTGCTGTTACTCTCTAGCTGCAGTATTTAAGGTGGAGCATTAGATGAAGAATGTGGAGAATAGTTCTGGTTGCTGGTTGGTGTTGTGGTTGTGTGTAAATGTTCTGGTTGGTGTTGTGGTTGTGTGTAAATGTTCTGGTTGCTGGTTGGTGTTGTGGTTGTGTGTAAATACTCTGGTTGCTGGTTGGTGTTGTGGTTATGAGTAAATGTTCTGGTTGGTGTTGTGGTTGTGTGTAAATGTTCTGGTTGCTGGTTGGTGTTGTGGTGGTGTGTAAATGTTCTGGTAGCTGGTTGTTGTGGTTGTGTGTAAATGTTCTGGTTGCTGGTTGGTGTTGTGGTTGTGTGTAAATGTTCTGGTTGCTGGTTGTTGTTGTGGTTGTGTGTAAATGTTCTGGTTGCTGGTTGGTGTTGTGGTTGTGTGTAAATGTTCTGGTTGCTGGTTGGTGTTGTGGTTGTGTGTAAATGTTCTGGTTGCTGGTTGGTGTTGTGGTTGTGTGTAAATGTTCTGGTTGCTGGTTGTTGTTTTGGTTGTGTGTAAATGTTCTGGTTGCTGGTTGGTGTTGTGGTTGTGTGTAAATGTTCTGGTTGCTGGTTGGTGTTGTGGTTGTGTGTAAATGTTCTGGTTGCTGGTTGTGGTTGTGTGTAAATGTTCTGGTTGCTGGTTGGTGTTGTGGTTGTGTGTAAATGTTCTGGTTGCTGGTTGGTGTTGTGATTGTGTGTAAATGTTCTGGTTGCTGGTTGTTGTGGTTGTGTGTAAATGTTCTGGTTGCTGGTTGGTGTTGTGGTTGTGTGTAAATGTTCTGGTTGGTGTTGTGGTTGTGTGTAAATGTTCTGGTTGCTGGTTGGTGTTGTGGTTGTGTGTAAATGTTCTGGTTGGTGTTGTGGTTGTGTGTAAATGTTCTGGTTGCTGGTTGGTGTTGTGGTTGTGTGTAAATGTTCTGGTTGCTGGTTGGTGTTGTGGTTGTGTGTAAATGTTCTGGTTGCTGGTTGGTGTTGTGGTTGTGTGTAAATGTTCTGGTTGCTGGTTGGTGTTGTGGTTGTGTGTAAATGTTCTGGTTGGTGTTGTGGTTGTGTGTAAATGTTCTGGTTGGTGTTGTGGTTGTGTGTAAATGTTCTGGTTGCTGGTTGGTGTTGTGGTTGTGTGTAAATGTTCTGGTTGCTGGTTGGTGTTGTGGTTGTGTGTAAATGTTCTGGTTGCTGGTTTGGAGCTCGGTCTGTTTTATCCTTCCTCTTCTGTAAAAGCAGGATTTGTATTTGAAGGACAGAGTTTGAAGTTCAGGGTATGTACAGTTCTAAGTACTGAACTCTCAATATTACACTATATAACAATGTTTTTACAGGTTTACAGTCTGTGATGACTTTAATTAGAATGATGTTCCTCAGTTAATTAATACACATAGTGGTTGTTCTGACTCTCGTTTACACAGTTCTCTGTTTATTTTAGACAGTAAGAACCTGAATCAGGACGATACACCTCACTGTCCTATTTCAGACTCTATTCTGCTGCACCATTAACTTACACTGCTGTACATCCACAACCGTGCGCTGGAGCAGAACGCTGGAAAATATCCGGACGTGTTTTCAGACTGGATTGCATTGCTGGCTGGGTCTCATGCGTCTTTGTTGATAATTCAATGCACCTGCTAAAAAGCTGCACCTGCTTAGCAGCAAGTCTGGTTTCTAACTGCCACTGGAGTTCAGCACATGAGAGGAAGGACACTCATTCCTCTGCTCTCGTATTCCCTGCTGGGATACGTCTGTTCTTCTGCTGTGCCCTGTCAGAACCCTCGCTGTATTTGGTTGTTCTGCTGCTTTTGGGTGAATTTGTACGTGAATATTCTGTCATGTGCTTTGAGGATCTAGTTTATGCCTCTGTGGTGCTTCGACAACCCTCCAAACTCTAGAATTCACATTTTACCACATTTTTCCAGATAAGCATGCTGTCTCCATAGACATATACTGGCAGTAGAATAGGGTTGAACTGAGAAGCTCAGTGATTTTAAACACGACACTGATATAGAATCCAAACTTTACCACAAGTCAGCTTATGATGCTTCTGTCCTGCTAGAGCTGCTGGAGCTGCCCCGGACTGTTTGTGCTACTATTGTTAAATGTAAGCGTCTGGGACCAACAACAGGTCAAACACAAATCAGCAGGACGAGAGCATAGAGCACAAAAATCACTGTCTTCTGTTACTTCAAAATACTGCTTGAGGAATATCAGTACAGGAACTTGAAGCTTCATGAAACGGGTCTCCAGGCTGAGCAGCTACACACAAGCCTAAGAACACTATGTACAATGTCAATCGTCGGCTGGAGATGTAAAGCTCCACTGCTGGGCTCTGGAGTGGTGTAAAGCTCTACCACTGGACTCTGGAGTGGTGTAAAGCTCTACCACTGGACTCTGGAGTGGTGTAAAGCTCCACCACTGGACTCTGGAGTGGTGTAAAGCTCTACCACTGGACTCTGGAGTGGTGTAAAGCTCCACCACTGGACTCTGGAGTGGTGTAAAGCTCCACCACTGGACTCTGGAGTGGCGTAAAGCTCCACCACTGGACTCTGGAGTGGTGTAAAGCTCCACAACTGGATTCTGGAGTGGTATAAATCTTCACCACTGGATTCTGGAGTGGTGTAAAGCTCCACCACTGGACTCTGGAGTGGTGTAAAGCTCCACCACTGGACTCTGGAGTGGTGTAAAGCTCCACCACTGGACTCTGGAGTGGTGTAAAGCTCTACCACTGGACTCTGGAGTGGTGTAAAGCTCCACCACTGGACTCTGGAGTGGTGTAAAGCTCCACCACTGGACTCTGGAGTGGTGTAAAGCTCCACAACTGGATTCTGGAGTGGTATAAATCTTCACCACTGGATTCTGGAGTGGTGTAAAGCTCCACAACTGGATTCTGGAGTGGTGTAAAGCTTCATCACTGGACTCTCGAGCGGTGTATAGCCTCACAGTTGGACTCTGGAGTGGTGTATAGCTCCATCACTGGACTCTGGAGTCGTATAAAGCTCCACCAGAATGCAACAGTAAAGTTTGGTGCAGGGGGGATAATGGTCTAAGGGGGTTCAGGGTTTGTGCTCAATACCTTAGTTCCAGTTTAAGGGGGTAAGTTTAATTCCGCAGCTGTTTGTGCAAGAACTTCTTCCTGTTCTGGCATGACAGTGTCCCTGTACCCCAGACGGCTCCGAAGAGGTTGGTGGATGAATGTCAAATATGATTGTCAGGCATCCACATATGGCCTGTAGTCTGGATTACTGGATTAAAAGTGAAGGTGATGTTACTGTGAAAACACTGTTCACATAAAAGCACCTACTTTATATATAATCATAAGAGTAATGATCACCAGCCTGTCTGATAATAGTCTCTAAAGTAATTCCTTTACTTCTTCATTACTGTCAGGAATCATTCCTGTCACACTTTCTCGTGTATGTGTCCTTTAGGTGTGGGTTGATTTGTCCTCCTCTGCCCCGTCCAGTCCCACAGGATTCTTCTGGAAATGTCAGGACTTAATTACCACATTCTTTAATTACTGCAATGTAAATCTCTAAATCTCTAAATGAATCCTTGTAAATTGAAGAGACATGACTTATTTGCATATATACATCATGCAGAAGATCCTGTGTTGTTCTTATGGTTACCTGTAACATAGTGTTTCTTAAATATGTGTTACATGAGCTGCCTAGGAGATCTTTCAAACCATAGCTGGACATTAGTGAAGCAGTCTTGTGAACGGAATGTCACGACCAAAGTGCATTTGAAAACCAAACCCCCAACTGCTTCCTGAGTACTATGGATAGGGTTGCCCACCACTCTGGGCAAGTGTGCTCACTAGTGCGGTGTGTGTGTGTTTGTGTGTGTATGTCAGTGTTTCACTGCCTCTAGTCTGTGTGTTTACTGGTGTGTGTGTGTGTATGCGGGTGTTTCAGTGCCCCCTAGTGTGTGTGTGTATGTGGGTTGTTCTGTGCACCCTAGTGTGTGTTTACTAGTGTGTGTGTGTGTGTGTGTGTGTGTGTATGTATGTGGGTGTTTTACTCCCCCTTAGTGTGTAAGTGTGTGTTTCTTCACTAGTGTGTGTGTATGTGGGTGCTTCACTGCCCCCTAGTGTGTGTTTCTTCACTAGTGTGTGTCTATAAGGGCATTTCACTGCCCCTAGTGAGTGTGTGTGTGTGTGTTTCCTCACTAGTGTGTGTGTGTATGTGGGTGTTTCACTGCTCCCTCGTGTGTGTGTTTCTTCACTAGTGTGTGTGTGGGTGTTTCACTGCCCCCAGCGTGTTTGTTCACTAGTGTGTGTGTATGTGGGTGTTCCAGTGTACATGAATAGATGCTGTGTTGGGTTCAGACCGGTACCATTCAGTACCAGCTGGTTCTGAGAGTTACTGTCTAAAATCAAATGACAGGATCAGAAAACAGATACACACTTATGTTTGTGTGATTTGTGTGTAGATTTGGCATGTAAAGCACGGAGAACTCGATTGTTTTTAAATTTAATAACCTGTGCAGGAGATCTTGGTGTGATATAGTAGGTATTTGTATTTATTTACAGTGATTTAGTGCTGAGTAAACAGATTAACACCTTCCTACACAGGCTGAAGCTTTATTCACCAGCTTCTTGTTTGGATTTTTCACGTTCCACCTTAAATGAATGGACCTGCTGTACAATTTAAGGTGGAACAAGGAACTTGGTGGTGTACAGTGAGCGACTCCAGCCCTCGTACAGTGTTCAATGGTGGCTTTTTATTATGTTTCTTGGATACAAACACTCATGCGGTGAGATTCCCATCCCGGAACCTGACGTGGGAAGTGGGAAGCCATCACCTTAGAAAATATAGTTGGAGCTCTTCTCAGTGTAGAAGAATAACACACTTCAGCAGCACCAGAGGTCTGTTTTCTGGACCACTTCCCGACTCCAAACATCTCGAGCCCAGAGAGCGAGCGAGCGGTCCGGAAGGAGGTTCCTTCAAGAAAGTCCTGAAAGGTTCTTCAACTGTTCGTTTAACCAGCTGCATTTAGCACCAAGCAATTACACACACCCTCTCCACCATGTCTGTAATGACAGAGGAGGTCACATCTGGATGACATCACTCTCTCAGGAGAGGCTCTGCAGATGTTGGTGTGACAGCAGGACTACAAATGATGATTCAATTACAGGATTCCCACACGTCTCCTCCTCTCCTCCTCCCCTGATGGTCCTCTCGTCACGCGGCTCATTCATAATTCATGGGATTCTCGAGACTTTAGATGATATTAATCGCTACTTAAAAGGGATCTTTGGCTGTGTTTCGGCACCGCTGGGTCCGTTAATCAGCCCAGGAAGCAGCTCAGAGGATCAGGCTTTACAGCCTTCTGGATTCCAGCTTAAGATGTTTTTATACCTCATTTACATTTTAGAGGAGGCGGCCATTAAAGGCACAGCCTGGCCTATAAGTACACTCTTACAGGAGATGATCTTCCAGGGTTCTGTAGTAAAGACTCACTGGATAGGTTTCACATAGAGCCAAACTGGGTTCTGTGTGGTGATGGGACGTATGGTTTTCATAACATTATCATTTATTGACAAAATTCATGGGGTGCAAAAAACACATTGATTGATGTCCATGACCTAGCATCACCCTAGCAACCACCTGGGACACCATAACAACCAAGTATCACCTGGGCAACCTCTTAAAATTGTAACCAAATCCAACAGATTGCTGTATTAAAGTAACGGAACCTGACAAATAACCAGTGAAATCAAGTGAAAGGAGCCAATCAGAGCTCTGAACCAGCCCAGTAGTGAAGAGTATAAGAGTAAATATTGTTTCAGGTAACGTTACTGTTCTAGTTGGTCTTGATTTAACTGCTGCTTTTGCTACAGTTCATCACAGCACGCTTCTAACCCCCTTAATATCGTCGCTGTCCAATGAGAAACAAGTATCTCCAAAATGGTAACTTTACAGGAGTGGCCAAAAACTGTCTTTACTTTCAATGTAAGTTAATGGAACCAGAATTTTTCCCAAATGATTTTGAAGCATTTCTATTGGTCCATTCATCATGAAATGATTACACAGTGTAAATGGCAGCTGTCGTGTTCTAATGATCTAGAAAACTGAAAATTGACAAAAATGGAGATACGTTTTTTATTGGACAGCCACGATATATATTTTAAAAAACTACATTCATAATTTTAGCTTTCAGATTGACCTGCACAGCATAAATACTCTCGAAAACAAGCAAAAGGTCAAAGCACAGCAGTAAATGTCCACAATGTCGTCGGTCTGCAGTCGGGGGCGTTCCTGATTTTAGGGCATTACTGTTTTTTTATTGTCTAAAACGCCAACATCCTCGCCTTTTCATTTGTTCAACCCAGACCCATCCCTCTTCCTTATTGGCTACAGAATGATCCACTCCTTGTTTCCAATGATTCTGTTTTCCTATGGTTTTGTCTGAACATTAAATATTTGCAAACTCTTCTGTAGAGGGTGAACTTTAAACCGTATCGTACTAAAGAATTTAGACACAGTCCACCCCATCACTTTCAGGCCTTCGACCAATCATCACTCCCTCATCGCTTACAAAAACAAACTGTAGTGTTGATTTATGTTTTAGTTACACTTAATTTCCAAAGTTAGTCATAAACAACATGACTGACATGTTCCAGTCCTTCCAGAGTTTATATCCCATCTACAAACTTTGATTGGAGAGTTGTTGAATTATAAAACAAAGTAATTGTGATGTATGTGTTATATAGTTTCTGGAACAGTAGGTGGCACTAGTGCTCACATACGCACCACACACCCTCATGTAATCTACAGTGAAGCAGCTAGTGAAGAGACTTGTGTGTTGCTGTGACTAAACAGTGTTTAAACACGTGTTAATGTAAAACACTACAGTTACTGTTACTCCTCTAATCTGAAATACATCCTCCTCCTCTCTCACATCACCACTGAACACTCCTGTGCTCGATATTGGCCTGTTGGGGGCGGTTCTGATCAAGCTGTATTGGTCGGGGGCGTTTCTGCTTGTACAGGAACACCCCAACCAGGAACGCCCCGAGCTGCAGCTCAACCCCTCTCGTAAAAGTTCTCAGAAGGTTCTCAGAAGGTTTCGAAAGACAAGATATGAGAACATATGGCATATATATATATAACAGTATTTCAAGCTCCAAATGGAAACACATCAAATTTGTCACACAACTTAACAGGAGGATGGAACGCTGGAGAAGCTGGGTGGTCTCTCTGGAACTGTGTTAAGCTGGTTTTGTTATATTCTCTGTGGTGTACCACATGGTTCTACACTCGGTCCACTTTCATTTTCTTAATACGTGTTGCTACTGGCTACTGTTGTAGAAGGTAAGTCATAGAACATTTATCATGTTCTCCTCTCTCTCCCTCACTCTCTCTCTCTCTCTCTCCCCTTCTATCACCCTCCCCCCCTCTCTCATTCTCCCTCTCTCCCTCTTTCTCTTTCTCTCTCTCCTCTCCCTCTGTGTCTCTCTCGCTCTCTATATATTTCTTTCTCTCTCCTCTCCCTCTCTCTCTCTCTCTCTCTCTCTCTCTGTATCTCTCTCTCTCTATCCCTCTCTTGCTCTCGCTCTCTTTCTCTCTCTCTCTATCTGTCTCTCGCTCTCTTTCGCTCTCTATCTCTCTCTCTGCTCTCTCTCTCTATCTCTCTCTGCTCCCTCTCTCTTCTCTCTCTCTCTCTCTCTTTCTCTCTCTGCTCTCTCTCTCTCTCTACTCTCTCTCTCTCTCTCTCTTTCTCTCTCTGCTCTCTCTCTCTCTCTACTCTCTCTCTCTTCTCTCTCTCTCTCTCTCTCTCTGCTCTCTCTCTCTCTCTCTGCTCTCTCTCTCTCTCTCTACACTCTCTCTCTCTCTCTCTCTCTCTCTCTCTCTCTCTCTCTCTCTCTCTCTCTCTCTCTCTCTCTCTCTCTCTGCAGAGCACCTTTAAGTTTAAGTCAGAGTCTGACATCCATCTGGCTGAGCACCATAAGCAGGTGTTGTATGATGGGAAGTTGGCCAGTAGTATCTGCTTCACCTACAACGCCAAAGCCACGGACGCCCAGCTGTGTCTGGAGTCGTCGCCCAGAGAGAACCCGTCCATCTTCGTCCACTCGCCGCACGCCCTCATGCTGCAGGTGTGTGTAAGCTCGGCTTCATCTTAGCCGGGACAGGAGAAGATACTCGGGCAAGACTTTCAAAGCACTGAGGTTCTCTCACATCAGAAGATATGAAAGTCATAACAGAGTTCTTAGAGGTACAGCAGTGTGAGCAGGAGATCAGAGAGAGAGACTGAGGTGTTTATGTGATTATAGATTAAGACTGAGGTGTTTATGTTACTATAGATTAAGACTGAGGTGTTTATGTTACTATAGATTAAGACTGAGGTGTTTATGTTACTATAGATTAAGACTGAGGTGTTTATGTTAATATAGATTAAGGCTGAGGTGTTTATGTTACTATAGATTAAGACTGAGGTGTTATGATTATAGATTAAGACTGAGGTGTTTATGTGACTACAGATTAAGACTGAGGTGTTTATGTGATTATAGATTAAGACTGAGGTGTTTATGTTACTATAGATTAAGACTGAGGTGTTTATGTTAATATAGATTAAGACTGAGGTGTTTATGTTACTATAGATTAAGACTGAGGTGTTTATGTTAATATAGATTAAGACTGAGGTGTTTATTTGACTACAGATTAAGACTGAGGTGTTTGTTACTATAGATTAAGGCTGAGGTGTTTATATGATTATAGATTGAGACTGATGTGTTTATGTGACTATAGATTAAGACTGATGTGTTTATATGATTATAGATTAAGACTGAGGTGTTTATGTGACTATAGATTAAGACTGATGTGTTTATATGATTATAGATTAAGACTGAGATGTTTATGTGACTATAGATTAAGACTGATGTGTTTATGTGACTATAGATTAAGACTGATGTGTTTATATGATTATAGATTGAGACTGATGTGTTTACGTGACTATAGATTAAGACTGAGATGTTTATGTGACTATAGATTAACACTAAGGTGTTTATGTGACTATAGATTAACACTAAGGTGTTTATCTGCTGTTTCAGTGACTGTGGAAAGATATTTTTGTGTTTTCTTGAAAAAAAAGAAAAGTAAATATATAAGTATAATGAACTGGATCTCCTGTATGTTCCTCTTCGTTGGTCTGTGGTTCCTCTAATGTCTTTCTTCTCCTGCAGGACGTGAAGGCCATCGTGACCCACTCCATCCACAGTGCCATCCACTCCATCGGGGGTATCCAGGTTCTCTTCCCTCTATTCGCTCAGCTCGATTTCCACCAGCACAACGAGAGCCAGGTGGAGACCACTGTTTGGTAAGTGTTTATCTGACCCTGGACCAGTGATCAGTTTGTGGTAGTGAAGGTTTTTTTTTTCTCTTCCATGTGGAGCATAATAGAGTTGCTAGGCAGCAAACACAAGACCTTGTTTATTAATACCAGAGATTGTTATACATACTTATAAACTATAAACCTCTATTAATAAAATAATCAATAAAATAATCAATGTAGAGTTTACATTTTAAAAACTTTACACTGTTTGGACTTAGTAGTGTAACAATAATACTAATAATAATAATAATAATAATGTTATTTGTGTAATGTCTTCACTAAAGGCTCTAATCACTGAACAACCATTGGGTAAAAACAGAAGAAGGTACAGTGCATTAAAATAAACGCACAAAGAAGTAAAGAACATTTGGATAGAATTGTCAATAAACATGAGATAATGTTAATAAACGATGTTAATAAACAATAAAAGTATATAAAAAGAAAATCAGCAGCAGTAATCCTCCCTAAAAGGTGAGTTTAACAGAGTTTAGACTGTCTGCTGATCAGCTGTTATCAGAAAGCTCATACGTGGAGCAGCGGAGAAGAATACTGGGTCACCCAGAGCATGGTGACTAGTCTACAGTACCACAAGCAGACCAGAGCTTGCTGACCAGAGCTCGCTGACCATAGCAAAGCTACCTGGACAATATGGAGCTAAAAGGTGATGAATTCCGTAAGTACTATAGGGTCCATGTTTAGGCCCTGAAACTTCATCAACAGTGAATATTTGAAACTTTTCCAGAGCGCTGTGGTTTTCTGTGAGTTAATCTCTATACAAGCTGCTTTCCTCGCAGAGTGATTCACTCAGAATACGGGTGGAGTGGTGGGTTTTCCAGAGCAGTCAAGTTGAGTTTATTTGTTTAGCACTTTTTACAGCAATGTTGTCACAAAGCAGCTTTACAGAGTTAAAAAAAAAAGTTTACATGTTTCCCACTGTGAGCAAGAAGAAAAACTCCCTCAAGACTGGAGGAAGAAATCTTGGTAGGAACCGAGACTCACAAGGGGAGACCCGTCCTCTTCTGGTCACACAGTATCTACAGTTTATTAAGATACATTCAAAGTAGAACTCCGAGAGTCTCTGTTAGAGAAGAGTAGAGCTGAAGGCTCTCCTATTTGGGGGAACCAACAGCATATCAGCCTGTGATCATAATATTTTTGGCTTGTTAGTGTATATTTCAAAACTGAAGTCAGTACTTTGTGTCCTGTTACAGTTTATTTTTAATTAGTTATTATAGGAGACTCTAATCCTTCAGCAGTGGTGACGTATTGATGAAGCTTTAAGCTCTTGTGATGCTCAGTGACGCTATCAGTGAGGAGATCCTCCCTGAGAGCCAGAGTTGAGCTCGCCAGGGTTTAGTGGACGAGCCTGAGTCTGACTGTAATCCTTAGCTGTTCTGAGTGCTCTGTGTCCAGTCTCGGTCCCCATCAAGCCCTGTCGTTCTTGATCTCACCCTTCTCTCTTGCTTTCTCACTCTCTCACTCTCTCTCTCTCTGACTGTCGGCTTGCAGGAGGGTCAGTGAGTGCTGGACGTCTGAGCTGCTGCACAGTGAACTCCATGATTGATGGATCAATAGAAATTACTTTAAAATAACAAAAGAATCTGGTTCCATTGACTTACATTGAAAAACTTCTTGAGTATGTTGTATTTTGGAGATACAGAAATAATCGAAGCAGGACTGGACGAGGATGACCACGGAGCAAAAGCCTTGTTAAGAAAAAGCACCAATAACCATCAATATGTGGAAGACATGGCGCTCACAGCAGAAAGTCAGGAAGATCTGAAGACCCTAGCACCGAAAGAACAGAGTGGAACAGATGGAACTTGAGCTACAAATGAAGAAAGTAGCTGCGTCAGTGGTTCTGTAGGGGTGTAAAAGCTGAACAGTAACAAGCAGGACAGGAAAAGTACTAAATCAGACCTGATCTCTCACTCAGAGCTCAGATAACCAAACCGAAGCTCTGAGAAATCTTCTGAGAGGAACCAGTTCAGTGGAACAGGTGGTTTTTATTGGAAGAGGAAGCTTGAAGACCCAAACAAGAGTCTGGACATTCTGGAGAAGCAACATTTATATGGTTCACTGGAGTCAGAATTAACTTGACATGTAAAACACACATATGAACTTGAGTGGCGTACCATTCTTAATTTATAGGGTTTAATATGATGTCGGCCCAACCTTTGCAGCTATAACAGCTCCAGATCTTCTGGGAAGGCTCTCCACACGGTTTAGGAGTGTGTTTATGGGAATGTTTGACCGTTCTTCCAGAAGACCATTGGTGAGGTCAGACACTGATGTTGGACGAGAAGTTCTGGCTCACAGTTTCCGCTCTAATGCATCCCAAAGGTGTTCTATCAGGTTGAGGTCAGGACTCTGTGCTTCCACACCAAGTCGAGTTCTTCCACACCAAACTCTCTCCTCCATGTCTTTATAGAGCTGCTTTGTGCACTGGTGGGCAGCCATGTTGGAACAGGAAGGGGCCATCCCCAAACTGTCCCCACAAAGTTGGGAGCCTCCTCTGAAGCATTAAGAGTTCTTTTACTGGAATTAAGGGTCCACCTCCTAAAAAAAAAAACAACCCCACATCATAATCCCCCCTCCACCAAACTTTACACTCGCAGTCACAATGCAGTCAGACCAGTGCTGTTCTCCTGGCAACTGCCAAACCCAGACTCATCCAGTGGTTTCCAGACTAAGAAGCATGATTGGTCACTCAAGAGGACACGTCTCCACTGCTCTAGAGTCCAGTGGCGGTGTGCTCTACACCACTGCATCTGACTCTCTGCACTATGCTTGGTGATGTGAGGCTTGGGAGCAGCTGCTCGGCCATGGAGACCCATTCTATGAAGCTCTCTACGCTCTGTTCTTGAGCTGATCTGAAGACCACATGAAGTTTGGAGGTCTGTAGTGATTGACTCTGTAGAAAGTTGATGACCTCTGTGCACTATGCTCCTCAGCATCCGCTGACCCGCCCTGTCATTGTATGTGTTCTACCACTTGGTGTCTGAGTTGCTGTCGTTGCTCAGTGGACGTCACTGAGGGGTTCATGTACTGATGTTTTGGTGTGTGTCCTGCAGTGCGACGCTCCTGGCCTTCCTGGTGGAGCTGCTGAAGAGCTCCGTGGCGATGCAGGAGCAGATGCTTGGAGGAAAAGGCTTCCTGGTGATTGGTTACCTGCTGGAAAAGGTGAGTGACATTTCTTCAGTTTGTCTTTTTCTTCTTTGGTCCTGTACGTGTACATCACAGTAGTATTTGACTCTCCGCGATGATGCGTCTTCTATTTTCTTCAGGTATTTATTAAAATCATGAATAAAGAAATAAAGCTGTACCGCTGTTACACTTATAGACGAGCAGATAGTTTATTACACGCGTAATACCTGCTTATAACCAGCTGCGAGAACATCAGAGGTCAAAGCTCAGGTCACATGTCCCGTCTTAGTCCCCAACAACCTCCCCTCGTCTTTGGTCTCACCCCTCACTCTCTCTCTGTCTTGTGTACTGACTCTCTGTTTCTCTCTCTCTCTTACCTTCTCTCCCTCTCTCTCTTCCCCTCACTCTCTGTCTCTCTCTCTCTCCCTCGTTTTCTGTCTTTCTTACTCTCTCTCTGTCTCTTACTGTCCCTCTTTCTCTCACTCTCCCTATCTCTCTTTCTCTCCCTCTCACTCTCCCCCTCGCTCTCTGTCTCTCTCTCTCCCTCGTTTTCTGTCTTTCTTACTCTCTCTCTCTTACTGTCCCTCTCTCTCTCACACTCTCCCTATATCTCTCTCTCTACTTCGCTCGCTCTCTGTCTCACTCTCTCCCTTTCTTACTCTCTCCCTTTTTTCTCTCTCCTCTCTCTCTATCTCTCTCTCTCTGTTCATCTCCTTTTTTTTCTCGTTCTTTCTCTCTCTCACTCTCCCTCTCACTCTCTCTTTCCCTTGCTTTCTGTCTCTCTTACTCTCCATCTCTCTCTCACTCTCCCTATTTCTATCTCTCTCTCCCTTGCTCACTCTCTGTCTCGCTCTCTCCCTCTCTTACTCTCTTCCATTCTCTCCCTCTCCTCTCACTCACTCTCTTTCACTGTCCATCTCTCTCTCTCTCTCTCTCTCCCTCGCTCACTCTCTGTCTCACTCTCTCCTTCTCTTCCATTCTCTCCCTCCTCTCTTACTTTCTCTCTTTCACTGTCCATCTCTCTCTTTCCCCCTCATTCTGTCTCACTCTCTTCATCTCTCCTTCTCTCTCTCTCCCTCGCTATCTCACACTCGATCACTCTCACTCTCCCTTTTCCACTCTCCCTCTCTCTCTCTCACTCACCCTCTCTTTCTCTCTTGCAATCCCTCGCTCTCTCTCTCTCTCACTATCCCTATCTCTATCCCTCTCTTTCCTTCACTCGCTCTCTGTCTCACTCTTTCCCTCTCTTACTTTTCTCTTTCTCTTTCTCTCTTTCTTTCTTTCTCTCCCTCACACTCACTGTCCATCTCTCTCTCATCTCTCTCTCTCTTGTTTATGAGTCTGTTGTTTATGTTTATGAGTGTTTAGCTCTGAGGAAGTAGGAGCAGTAATGCTCTGCTGGGCTGTATGTCAGGTTGTGCGTGTTAATGTGTGACAGCACCTGAGAGCTGGTCTGAGTGTAGCAGTGTTCCTGCTGCTAGCTGTCCCATTCACACGCAGCCAGCCATCTGCTCCTGCCCCGTCCACCCGCCGCCCACGCCGACCACCCCACAGGTGCCAGCCAACACTAATCACCCACCAGCTTCACCGTCTCAAAGTGAAAGTCCTCGTTTGGCTCCAAAGTCAAACATCAACTTCACATATTTTAAAGCTGCAGGTGTTCAGGTGGAGCTACGCAGCGCGCTACGCTAGAAATGTCTTTAAGGGGTCTGTAGTGAAGTACAGCCCAGCACTGCTGTCAGCTCAGCAGATAAACAGTTCATTAAAACTATTATTCAGCTCAGCCTTACACCAAACCTAGTCTAATACCTATATATATATATATATATATATATATATATATATATATATATATATATATATATATATATATATATATATATATGTATACGTTTTACTCACCTAGAGACGTTATTGTGCATAGAGAGCTGTTTACTCCACATAGGAAGCTTTTATTTACTTTATTATTTAAATATTAAACAGTATTAATAGAGTAAGCAGTGCTTTTACATATGTCAGTGTGTTTATTTAACCCTTTCCAAGCTTCTCCTTGTGGAAACAACCCAGTATTATTATCAGTTCTCATCTAATACCTGCTTTGACTGCTCAGTACTTCATTAAGCTAAATCAAGATTTGCTGCTGAAGGAACTGAATACATTCATACAATGTCTGGGGCGTCCAGGAGAAATCTGGAACCTAACTTTTTTCTTCAAACTGGATCAAGATCTGATCTACTTCTCTCACAATAACATATTCATGTTACTTTGTATGATTGATGATTGATTGATTGTATGTATGATTATTTACATCTGAGGCTATCTTTTTATTTATATAAAATATCACTGTGAAACCTGAGGAGCTGTATTAGTGTATCAGTGTATACAGACCTCTACAGCAGAACCAGTCTAATATCACTGAAACCTGAGGAGCTGTATTAGTGTATCAAGGTATACGGGCCTCCACAGCAGAACCAGTCTAATATCACTGAAACCTGAGGAGCTGTATTAGTGTATCAGTGTATACGGGCCTCTGCAGCAGAACCAGTCTAATATCACTGAAACCTGAGGAGCTGTATTAGTGTATCAGTGTATACGGGCCTCTACAGCAGAACCAGTCTAATATCACTGAAAGCTGAGGAGCTGTATTAGTGTATCAGTGTATACGGGCCTCTACAGCAGAACCAGTCTAATATCACTGAAACCTGAGGAGCTGTATTAGTGTATCAGTGTATACGGACCTCTACAGCAGAACCAGTCTAATATCACTGTGAAACCTGAGGAGCTGTATTAGTGTATCAGTGTATACGGGCCTCTACAGCAGAACCAGTCTAATATCACTGAAACCTGAGGAGCTGTATTAGTGTATCAGTGTATACAGACCTCTGCAGCAGAACCAGTCTAATATCACTGAAACCTGAGGAGCTGTATTAGTGTATCAGTGTATACGGGCCTCCACAGCAGAACCAGTCTAATATCACTGAAACCTGAGGAGCTGTATTAGTGTATCAGTGTATACGGGCCTCCACAGCAGAACCAGTCTAATATCACTGAAACCTGAGGAGCTGTATTAGTGTATCAGTGTATACGGGCCTCCACAGAAGAACCAGTCTAATATCACTGAAACCTGAGGAGCTGTATTAGTGTATCAGTGTATACAGACCTCTACAGCAGAACCAGTCTAATATCACTGAAACCTGAGGAGCTGTATTAGTGTATCAGTGTATACGGGCCTCTGCAGCAGAACCAGTCTAATATCACTGAAACGTGAGGAGCTGTATTAGTGTATCAGTGTATACGGGCCTCTACAGCAGAACCAGTCTAATATCACTGAAAGCTGAGGAGCTGTATTAGTGTATCAGTGTATACGGGCCTCTACAGCAGAACCAGTCTAATATCACTGAAACCTGAGGAGCTGTTTTAGTGTATCAGTGTATATAGACCTCTACAGCAGAACCAGTCTAATATCACTGAAACCTGAGGAGCTGTATTAGTGTATCAGTGTATACGGACCTCTACAGCAGAACCAGTCTAATATCACTGAAACCTGAGGAGCTGTATTAGTGTATCAGTGTATACGGGCCTCTACAGCAGAACCAGTCTAATATCACTGAAACCTGAGGAGCTGTATTAGTGTATTAGTGTATACGGACCTCTACAGCAGAACCAGTCTAATATCACTGAAACCTGAGGAGCTGTATTAGTGTATCAGTGTATACGGGCCTCTGCAGCAGAACCAGTCTAATATCACTGAAACCTGAGGAGCTGTATTAGTGTATCAGTGTATACGGGCCTCTACAGCAGAACCAGTCTAATATCACTGAAACCTGAGGAGCTGTATTAGTGTATCAGTGTATATGAGCCTCTACAGCAGAACCAGTCTAATATCACTGAAACCTGAAGAGCTGTATTAGTGTATTAGTGTATACGGACCTCTACAGCAGAACCAGTCTAATATCACTGAAACCTGAGGAGCTGTATTAGTGTATCAGTGTATACGGGCCTCTGCAGCAGAACCAGTCTAATATCACTGAAACCTGAGGAGCTGTATTAGTGTATTAGTGTATTCGGGCCTCTACAGCAGAACCAGTCTAATATCACTGAAACCTGAGGAGCTGTATTAGTGTATCAGTGTATACGGACCTCTACAGCAGAACCAGTCTAATATCACTGAAACCTGAGGAGCTGTATTAGTGTATTAGTGTATACGGACCTCTACAGCAGAACCAGTCTAATATCACTGAAACCTGAGGAGCTGTATTAGTGTATCAGTGTATATGAGCCTCTACAGCAGAACCAGTCTAATATCACTGAAACCCGAGGAGCTGTATTAGTGTATCAGTGTATATGAGCCTCTACAGCAGAACCAGTCTAATATCACTGAAACCTAAGGAGCTGTATTAGTGTATCAGTGTATACGGGCCTCTACAGCAGAACCAGTCTAATATCACTGAAAGCTGAGGAGCTGTATTAGTGTATCAGTGTATACGGGCCTCTACAGCAGAACCAGTCTAATATCACTGAAACCTGAGGAGCTGTTTTAGTGTATCAGTGTATATAGACCTCTACAGCAGAACCAGTCTAATATCACTGAAACCTGAGGAGCTGTATTAGTGTATCAGTGTATACGGACCTCTACAGCAGAACCAGTCTAATATCACTGTGAAACCTGAGGAGCTGTATTAGTGTATCAGTGTATACGGGCCTCTGCAGCAGAACCAGTCTAATATCACTGAAACGTGAGGAGCTGTATTAGTGTATCAGTGTATACGGGCCTCTACAGCAGAACCAGTCTAATATCACTGAAAGCTGAGGAGCTGTATTAGTGTATCAGTGTATATGGACCTCTACAGCAGAACCAGTCTAATATCACTGAAACCTGAGGAGCTGTATTAGTGCATCAGTGTATACGGGCCTCTACAGCAGAACCAGTCTAATATCACCGAAACCTGAAGAGCTGTATTAGTGTATCAGTGTATACGGACCTCTACAGAAGAACCAGTCTAATATCACTGAAACCTGAGGAGCTGTATTAGTGTATCAGTGTATACGGACCTCTACAGCAGAACCAGTCTAATATCACTGAAACCTGAGGAGCTGTATTAGTGTATCAGTGTATACGGACCTCTACAGCAGAACCAGTCTAATATCACTGAAACCTGAGGAGCTGTATTAGTGTATCAGTGTATACGGACCTCTACAGCAGAACCAGTCTAATATCACTGAAACCTGAGGAGCTGTATTAGTGTATCAGTGTATATGGGCCTCTACAGCAGAACCAGTCTAATATCACTGAAACCTGAGGAGCTGTATTAGTGTATCAGTGTATATGGGCCTCTACAGCAGAACCAGTCTAATATCACTGAAACCTGAAGAGCTGTATTAGTGTATCAGTGTATATGGACCTCTACAGAAGAACCAGTCTAATATCACTGAAACCTGAGGAGCTGTATTAGTGTATCAGTGTATACGGACCTCTACAGCAGAACCAGTCTAATATCACTGAAACCTGAGGAGCTGTATTAGTGTATCAGTGTATACGGACCTCTACAGCAGAACCAGTCTAATATCACTGAAACCTGAGGAGCTGTATTAGTGTATCAGTGTATACAGGCCTCTACAGCAGAACCAGTCTAATATCACTGAAACCTGAGGAGCTGTATTAGTGTATCAGTGTATACGGGCCTCTACAGCAGAACCAGTCTAATATCACTGAAACCTGTGAACTGCTGCTTGTTTGACATTGTGCCCTGTTTTCTTCTCTAGTCGTCGCGAGTGCACATCACCAGAGCCGTCCTGGAGCAGTTCCTGTCTTTCGCGAAGTACCTGGACGGCCTGAGTCACGGCGCTCCTCTCCTCAAGCAGCTGTGTGACCACATCCTGTTCAACGCAGCCATCTGGATCCACACCCCTGCCAAGGTGAGAGCGCCTCCGTGGGGTCCGGTCACCTCTGCCGTCCCGGCAAACACATATTTCACCCTGTCAGCCCGCCGCAGCGAGGAGCAGCTAAACATAGCTCAGCTCCGCCGGAGCAGTGCTGAGGCCAGAGGAGCAGGGAGGCGCTCAGCATCAGCTGGAGTTAGGCACGTGTCGCGTAACCCAATTAGCACCGTTTACTGCTCTCTCAGTGGAGGTGAAGGCTGCATCCCCTCCACTGAGAGGCTGGGGTCAGACTCCCGCCTCTGCTCTCACCTGCCGCTGTAAACATCAGAGTTAATGTGGCCACATTCGGTCGTATGGGAGTTTTTGGGTGTCTCAGTTAAATGACGTGATTTGTTATTTATTTGTTGGTGGAGTGAAAGTAAGTCCACACTTTCTAAAGCGTGTGGGAAAATAAGGAGAAGATGCAGCCTGTGTAGAAAGTTATGGCACATTTTATCATTTTTATACTTTACTTTTATAGTTATGTTCCATTCAGCAGCTTCACAGACACTGTGCACTGAAGTCTACACTAACCTAGAACATTGAGAATTCTTTACTATAGAGGGTGACTTATTATTATTACAGTATTTTAGCTATAAAAGCCAATAAAACGGGCAGTTTTGAGCTGCTGCTCAAGTGAAAAGGCGTTTACTGGCTCACTGACTTTAATTAGGAAGAGAGGAAACTTGCTGATACTCCTGTTTCATATGGCTGCTTGACGATGACACCGTGGGTAGCACTGTAGCCTCAAAGCCACGACATCCCTGGTTCTATTCACTAGTGTGTATGTATGTGTGTGTCTTTCACTGCCCCCCTAGTGTGTGTGTGTGTGTATGTGGCTGTTTCACTGCCCCCTAGTGTGTGTTCACTAGTGTGTGTATGTGGCTGTTTCACTGCCCCCTAGTGTGTGTGTGTGTGTGTATGTGGCTGTTTCACTGCCCCTAGTGTGTGTGTGTGTATGTGGCTGTTTCACTGCCCCCTAGTGTGTGTGTGTGTGTGTGTGTGTATGTGGCTGTTTCACTGCCCCTAGTGTGTGTGTGTGTATGTGGCTGTTTCACTGCCCCTAGTGTGTGTGTGTGTGTGTGTGTGTGTATGTGGCTGTTTCACTGCCCCTAGTGTGTGTGTGTTCACTAGTGTGTGTGTATGTGGCTGTTTCACTGCCCCCTAGTGTGTGTGTGTGTGTGTGTGTGTATGTGGCTGTTTCACTGCCCCTAGTGTGTGTGTGTGTGTGTATGTGACTGTTTCACTGCCCCTAGTGTGTGTGTGTGTGTGTGTATGTGGCTGTTTCACTGCCCCCTAGTGCGTGTGTTCACTAGTGTGTGTATGCAGGTGTTTCACTCACTGCTCCCTATTTTGTGTGAGTTGTGTGTGTGTGGATGTGATTGTTTACTGGCCCCTAGTGTGTGTGTATGTGGGTGTTTCATTGCCCCCTAGTATGTGTGTTCACTAGCGTGTGTGTATGCGTTTTTTCACTGCCCTGTAGTTTGAGTTCACTAGTGTGTTCACTGCTCCCTAGTGTGTGTTCACTAGTGTGTGTGTATGTAAGTAAATGTTTCACTGCACCCTTGTGTGTGTGTGTATGTGTGTGTGTTGACTATTGTGTGTATGTAAGTGAGTGTTTCACTGCACCCTTGTATGTGCGTGTGTGTGTTGATTATTGTGTGGATGTGTTTTACTGCATCCTTGTGCGTGTGTGTGTGTGTGTGTGTGTGTGTGTGTTTGTGTGTGTGTTGACTATTTGGTGTAAGTGAGTGTTTCACTGCACCCTTGTATGTGTGTGTGTGTGTGTGTGTGTTGACTATTGTGTGGATGTGAGTGTTTCACTGCACCCTTGTATGTGTGTGTGTTGACTATTGTGTGGATGTAAGTGAGTGTTTCACTGCACCCTTGTATGTGTGTGTGTATGTGTTTGTTGACTATTGTGTGGGTGTAAGTGAGTGTTTCACTGCACCCTTGTATGTGTGTGAGTGTGTTGACTATTGTGTGGATGTAAGTGAGTGTTTCACTCCACCCTTGTATGTGTGTGTGTATGTGTGTGTTGACTATTGTGTGTATGTAAGTGAGTGTTTCACTGAACCCTTGCACTATAAAAGCACTTGAGGTGTTATAAAGATTCATAGCACCTTATAACAATTATAATCTCTTAGACAGTTATAATGTCATGCATAATGCTTCATAATGGCTGAGCATATGATTCTCTTATGATACCTGTTCATCAGAACACTAATGTTATTATGCATCATAGCACCTTATAGAGGTTTATGCCAGGTCATTACAGACTTTAAATTAGTTTTTTGGTTGTTATTTCCTTTTCTGATATTCTTATGAATAAATGGTATAGACCTGCCACTGTAGAGTGTTTTATAAAGTGTTATACATGTAACTAGTTGTAAGTAAGTATACAACCTCATGCCTGCGGTTATAAGCTATTATGTATGTTATATAACTCATTATGAATGCAGGACAGTCGTGGGTGATCTGTCCTCGCTCTGAGTGGACGGAGCTGTTTGTGCTGGTGGGGACGTACGTGTCTGATGGTTTGTTCTGTGTGTGTATGCGGCTCAGGCTAGCGTTTGAAGTCAGAACTCTTGAAATACCGAGTGTGCGGAAGCCGAGCGCCGGGTCGTGCGGGGTTGCCGGCGGAGTCGAGGCGAAGTGATGGTTTCTTTACGGTCCTCTGCAGTTCGGTCACGCCGAGCGCGGCTGCTTGTCGTCGCAGCTGGTCTGTAAACTCGGAGCGAAGTTTGTTTTGAAATGCTAAAAGATTGGAATTCGGCCCCCCGCGCTCCGTAATGACCCGTGAAGGAGCGGATGAGGCGTGTTGAAGAGGGACGACACTCCGTGTGCCAAACACACTCGGCTCAGCCGCCAGGCCACGAGGACCCACCATGAATAAATAAGAGAGGTGTGGAGATAAATGGAGGAGAGAGAGAGAGAGAGAGAGAGAGAGAGAGAGAGAGAGAGAGAGAGAGAGAGCGAGAGCGAGAGGTGGTGGGAGAGTTAGAGGTTGAGAGAGAGAGTGGGAAGAGAGAAGGAGAGATAGAGAGAGGAAGAGACAGAGAGTAAGAGAGAGGGGGAGAGAGAAGAAGAGAAAGAAGAGATAGAGAGAAGAGACAAAGAGTAAAAGAGAGAGGGGGAGAGAAGAAGAGTGAAAGAGATAATAAGAGAAAGAGTGAGAGAGGAAGAAAGAGGGGGGAGAGAGAAAGCAAGCTAAAGAAACAGAATAGACTTGAAAGAAAGAGAGAATAAAAAAGAGAGTGAGTGGGAGAAAAAGAGACTAAGAGGTAGTGTTACAGTTTACCTGTACACAGGTAGGTGAAGGTAGTGTTACAGTTTACCTGTACACAGGTAGGTGAAGATAGTGTTACAGTTTACCTGTACACAGGTAGGTGAAGGTAGTGTTACAGTTTACCTGTACACAGGTAGGTGAAGGTAGTGTTACAGTTTACCTGTACACAGGTAGGTGAATGTAGTGATACAGTTTACCTGTACACAGGTAGGTGAAGGTAGTGTTACAGTTTACCTGTACACAGGTAGGTGAAGGTAGTGATACAGTTTACCTGAACACAGGTAGGTGAAGGTAGTGATACAGTTTACCTGAACACAGGTAGGTGAAGGTAGTGATACAGTTTACCTGTACACAGGTAGGTGAAGGTAGTGATACAGTTTACCTGTACACAGGTAGGTGAAGGTAGTGATACAGTTTACCTGTACACAGGTAGGTGAAGGTAGTGATACAGTTTACCTGTACACACGTAAGTGAAGGTTAAACAGCTTCTGCTTTTGTGTTTGTCTTCTTCAGGTACAGTTGTCGTTGTACACGTACCTGTCGGCAGAGTTCATCGGCACGGCGACCATCTACAACACCATACGGCGCGTGGGGACGGTGCTGCAGCTCATGCACACGCTGAAGTACTACTACTGGGCAGTTAACCCGGCACCCTGCAGCTCCATCACCCCCAGAGGCCTGGGTGAGTCCGGCACCTGACCTGAGCAGATTACCTGCTCCACCACGTACACACTGTGATTCAGCTCCTGTATGACATCCTTTGACGTCAGATACGATGTCATTTGAGTTACGATGGCATATTTAGCTTAATTTATTAACCACTGGTTTACATATTTGAGTATTTACTGTGTAAAAGTCAGAGACCACCTCTTAATTACGTTCCATTCAAACAGCCTCCAAGTAAAAGTTGATATTATTTGTTCACCATCAGTGAAAGTGAGACAGATTTAAAACACAGACTTAACAGAGAATTACACAGAACAACCTCAATTAATATCTTTTTTTTTTTGGTCCGCCACCACCCCCTCTCTTCGGAGGACTATTCATTCTTTATTATTTATTTCACAACAACATTGTACTGCAACTTTTTTTTTTCTTTTCCAGGCAGATAGGGTTGGGGGGCCCCGAATTGGGGTGAAAAAACTATGTATACACACATATCCATTTATACCTAAACATAAAACATGAAGGCAACATTTTACTCAACTATGTTCACCTATTTATTCATGTGTGTGAATTTTTTTTTTTCTATTGATTACTATGTTATTTACCGTAGTGTTTGAATTAGATGTTTCTTCCAAATTGGGTTTGAATCTGTGTGTCTGAGAGGTTCTGAGAGTGTTTCTAGATAGTCTGGTAATAGATTTTTCCACTGGATGATGTTAATGTTATTTTTTGTTTTCCAATTTATTAGGAAGATTTTTTTGGCGTTGACTAGCGACATCAGGGGTATTCTTTTGTTTTCTGTTGTATTAGTGCTTGATGTGTCTCCTAATAGGCAGAGTTATAAGAGGGTGATAACTTCTTGCCAGAACTGGTTAAAGTGTGTACAGTGCCATATAGCGTGGATATAATTATCAGTGGTGTTTTGGTGCAGTGCGTACATATTGGTGAGTTTGTGAATCCCATTTTATACATTTTGTGTGTGGTATAGTGTACTCTGTGGATTAATATCAAATAATATTCACTGTTTACTGTTTACCTTCATAACAGCTTTCATTCTTTTCAGGAGTCTCACCATCACTTACTCAGAAATCTATACAAATACATTTATATAACTCTGTGTGTCATATGCATCATCTTATAGTATCAGGCATATATGTGCATAATTGATCTTAGATAGTCATAATTACATGCATAGCATTTTATGAAGCTGAAGTATATGACCTTATACTTATTAACTCATTATGATCTCATAACTCAATATACATTCATACTTATTGTGCCTTCAGATCTGTGAACATGTTGTTCAATGTGGCTGTTGTTGTAACTTTCTGTGTTGATAACGTTTGAACCACAAGAGATATTACAAATCTGATTGCGTCAGTTGATTTCTGAGTTCTTGTCTTCTTTGATCTGCTACATGAACACCTTTCCATTGGAAAAACTTGCCCTTGATCCAGTATGGTGGCTTTCAAGATGTTCGCGACATATGCTCATCTAAGAAAGCTGTGGCTGGTCTAGAACGAGAGCCGAGAACCATATTCCTGTTTACAGTGTTCTAATGAGTGGGTGTTATAATGTGTTATAAAACACAATCATATTCTCTTGTGTTATGCATGTAATTGAAGCAACTATAAACAATTATATAAGTTTATGACTGTGTTATAAAGTATTGTACATGCTATATAATGCCTTATAAATAAAAAATACAGGTGAAAATAACTTTAATATAATTCTATTATTATTACTACAATCATTATTAGCAGATGTTATCACTCTCACGTTCACCAGTGATATGAAAAAGTATAAATACAAAACAGAAACATATTAGGTACATGTGCATTACAAAGTAAGTAATAATAAACTGTTCTCTAGCTGTTCTTAATTGGTTTCCTTGAATAAATAAGCTTTATAAGCTTCATTACTAGTTTGAGCAAAGAGATCTTTAAAGTCAAGTGTCTGAGGGGATCATCACTACTGATCCAAGATGTTCTGGGGTCTTCAGTTTCTAAATCAACAAAGACCAGAAGAAAGACAAACACACACGGTCTCCTACAGAGACACTGTCTCCTACAGATATCACCAAGACCAAAAACCTCCTCCAGGAGTCCTAAGAGCTCCCTCTACCTGTATCAGCTTCCTTTATATATACCCACCTGCCCCAGTTACACCCCAGCTGCATCCCCTAATCTCAGAATCTCATACCTATCCCACTGATGAGCTGCACACAGGGTTGTAACACCATTCAGGACTCTGGTGCTTGGTCAAAAATACACTCTGTGAACCAGAATGTGCCAAATTGAAAGTGTATGTTTGCCGTATGACGGTCAGTAACGAGTAAACAGCTAAAACAGGCCTCTTGTGTGGTCAGTACAGCTTTGATGTTCTGGTATTGGCCTCTCTCTCTCTTTGATCTGGACTATCATAAAGAAGCAGTTGAAACAAAGTTTATGGATTAGTGAGCATCTCCTCCCACTGACCACCAGCTCACAAAGGCTATGCTGTTTGGGAGATGCTCCACCTCCCAGCTGAAGTGGAGATTCTGATTGGTTCTGCAGTGAGTCTGACTCTCTCACTGCTTGTGTTGGTCAGCGCTCAGTGTAGTTTAATGACCTTTAAGAATGTGATCTGAACTCGTTTAGAAAGTGGTGGGTCAACGCCCCAGTACTCTGAAAAGTTGTAGGTCAGATGTTTGTTCGATCCTGGTGTTCCAGAAGCTCTGCTGAGAAGTTCCTGAAACCATCCAGAGAAGCCCAAACACAGTCAGTGGTGTTGAGGTTCTGGGCTCTGGGGTGGTCAGTCCAGTGTTCAGCTTCCTTGTTTGATGTACCTGTATCTCCTTTTCTCAGTGAGGAGCTTCTTGAACAGCTACACATCCTTTCAGTGCCACAGTGTTGAGGTGTCTTCTCACAGCAGAAGGATGGACAGAAACTCCTGTGGATGTTCTCCTCTCTCCATAAGATCAAAGTGCTGTTTATCTGATGGGAAGACAGTGTTGGTGGGTCAGCCAGGTCTTCCAGGTGGTTGTTAGGAGTCACGTTTTCTCTGGAACGTTTGATGTTCTTTGAGCTTCAGCTTTGGAAACTGACGTATCTCTTTCTTAGGCAAGTGAATGATCTTGTATCTCTTCACTGTAAGCTGCAAGTGACTCTAATAGCCCTGTTGGCTATTGAGCTGTTACTGTGACGATGAAAACACTTCAGACCCATCACTCTCCTTTCATTATCAGAGGTGACCTGGGTGAGGTCATGACTCCTGCGCCCCCTCCAGCATCGCAGCCTTTATTGTGGCAAGCTCATCTCCGCATGAGCTAGCCGTGCAGAATGGGATTAATATGCTGATTCAAATCTCTCTGAAAGTGTTTTGGAAGTTTGACTCCCTGTAATTAAACGCCTAATGAAGTGACGCAGTGCCGGATGACCCTACTGAGCTGTGCTCAATTACCGTGGACAGATTAGTTATGAGAATGTTGATTTAGTCTCCATCATCTGGAGGAGTTCACAGCCCAGGAAGCCGCGTGTACTCTTTCCTTGTTTCCATGTTATGTATCACAGTTATCAGTTCTCTCAGTGTAGCTTTCATAAAGATCAACTCTAAGATCTTTAGAGTTATCACTAGTTCTTCAGCTGGAGTATCATCAGCGTGTAGTGTGTCAGTTTAATTTGCAGACCTGGATCTTAGTGGTTCTTCAGTTGATTGGTCAGTGCAAAAAGATAAACAAGGGTCTGGTACACAGTCGTGGTGGATTTAGCATCCTGGTCCCGCATGCTGTACCTGGTAAGACTGTGATTTTTAATGCCTCTGAAGGTTCAGGAGCTCCTACCTCTGAAGGTTCAGGGTCGAGTTTTACTAGATGAGCTATGGTGTAGTGATTTATAAGGATCTGAGTTGCTTATGGACTTATGCTGTGGTTGGTAACCACTCAGATTGTGGCCATAACATTAACACCACCTCCTTGTAGCTACACTCACTGTCCACTGTATCAGCTCCACCGACCATATAGGAGCTCCACTTACAGACTGTAGTTCATCTGATTCTCTGTATACTTTATTCCTCTTGTCTTTAATAATCAGGACCCCCACAGGACCACCACAGAGCAGCTACTATTAGGGAGGTGGGTCATTCTCAGCACTGCAGTAACACTGACATGGTGGTGATGTGTTAGTGTGTGTTGTGCTGGTGTGAGTGGATCAGACACAGCAGTGCTGCTGCTGGAGTGTTTAAACACCTCAGTGTCACTGCTGGACTGAGAATCGTCCACCAACCAAAACTATCCAGACAGCAGTGTCCTGTGGGCGGCGTCTTGTGTCCACTGATGAAGAACTAGAGAACACAAACTGTGCAGCAGCAGATGAGCTACTGTCTCTGACTCTACATCTACAAGGTGAACCAGCAAGTCGTAGGAGTGTCTAATAGAGTGGACAGTGAGTGGACACAGTGTTTAAACACTCCAGCAGCAGCTGAGAATGATCCACCTCCCTAATAGTAGCTGCTCTGTGTTGGTCCTGTGGGGGTCCTGATCATTAAAGAACAGAGTAATAAAGTATACAGAGAATCAGATGAACTACAGTCTGTAAGTGTAGCTCCTATATGGTCAGTGGAGCTGATACGGTGGACAGTGAGGGAGGAGGTGTTAATGTTATGGCTGGTCAGTGTATATTATGCTATAATGTGTTTATATAGTTGTTTGTTTAATAAAATCTTTAAGGATGTATAAAGCCTAATCCTATTTCACCCCGTACTCCTACCACTCTAAGCCCTATTGGAGCTGGATTAGGATGATCTGGGGACGAGGTGTAATTTGAGTGATTACCAGCGACCTGTGTGATCTTAATCCAGTATGAATCTGGCAGGTCTGTAGTGTTTACAGTCTGCTCAGTAATAATTCCCTCCTGTAGTAACTCAGAGCTGCTCAGTAGGAACAGTCCTGCTCGGATTCACATCTCAGTAACGTAATTACTGAACCAGGTACACAGAGGAGGCTGAACTTCAGCTTCTGGTTCCAGTTCCACTCTGGAGGTGTTATAATAACTGCAGCACTGAAGATCTGAACAAGAGGGTGGAGAATCAGAAACTGAACATCGCCTCCCTTTATTTCCTGTTTGTGAGGCTAAGGCCAGAGCTCGATTTAACCCTCGATCCTCAAACTCAGGACCAGAGACCCCCACAGCGTCTTAGTGACAGCTGAATTACGAGAAGAAAGAAAAGTTCCTCTTGTCATTCAGCACGTTTAGTTCAATAAACCCTGTTTATTAGCTTCTCTCTTTCTTTTTTGTTTCTGTCTTTCCTTCTCTCTATAAATCTCTATTTTTTTCTCTTTCTATCTATGTCTCTTTCTCTGTTATTCTCTTTTCTATCTGTCTCTCTTTCTCTTAGCCTTTTTCTCTCTGGCTCTGTTCTCTTTAATACTCATCCTCTCTCTCTTTATACTTTCTCTCTCTCTCTCTCTCTCTCTCTCTGTTTATACTCTCTCGCTCTCTCTCTTTATATTCTCCCCCTCTTTCTTTTTATACTCTCTTCCTTTCTCTCTCTTTATATTCTCCCTCTCTCTTTTTTATACTCTCTTCCTTTCTCTCTCTTTATATTCTCCCTCTCTCTTTTTTATACTCTCTTCCTTTCTCTCTATTTATATTCTCTCTCTCTTTTTTTATACTCTCTTCCTTTCTCTCTATTTATATTCTCTCTCTCTTTTTTATACTCTCTTCCTTTCTCTCTATTTATATTCTCTCTCTCTCTTTTTATACTCTCTTCCTTTCTCTCTATTTATATTCTCTCTCTCTCTTTTTATACTCTCTTCCTGTCTCTCTCTTTATATTCTCCCTCTCTTTCTTTTTATACTCTCTTCCTTTCTCTCTCTTTATATTCTCCCTTTCTCTTTCTTTTTATACTCTCTCCCTCTTTCTCTCTTTATAATCTCTCTCTCTCTTTTTATACTCTCTTCCTTTCTCTCTCTTTATATTCTCTCTCTCTCTCTTTTTATACTCTCTTCCTTCCTTTCTCTTTATATTCTCCCTCTCTCTTTCTTTTTATACTCTCTTCCTTTCTCTCTCTTTATAATCTCTCTCTCTCTCTTTTTATACTCTCTCCCTCTTTCTCTCTTTATAATCTCTCTCTCTCTTTTTATACTCTCTTCCTTTCTCTCTCTTTATATTCTCTCTCTCTCTCTTTTTATACTCTCTTCCTTCCTTTCTCTTTATATTCTCCCTCTCTCTTTCTTTTTATACTCTCTTCCTTTCTCTCTCTTTATAATCTCTCTCTCTCTCTTTTTATACTCTCTTCCTTTCTCTCTCTTTATATTCTCTCTCTCTTTTTATACCCTCTTCCTTTCTCTCTCTTTATATTCTCTCTCTCTCTCTTTTTATACTCTCTTCCTTTCTCTCTCTTTATATTCTCCCTCTCTCTTTCTTTTTATACTCTCTTCCTTTCTCTCTCTTTATATTCCCTCTCTCTTTCTTTTTTACTCTCTTCCTTTCTCTCTCTTTATATTCTCCCTCTCTCTTTTTTATACTCTCTTCCTTTCTCTCTCTTTATATTCTCTCTCTCTTTTTCTTTTTATACTCCCTTTCTCTCTCTTTATATTCTCTCTCTCTTTTTATACTCTCTCCCTCTTTCTCTCTTCATACTTTCTCCTTCTCTTTCTTCATACTCTCTCCCTCTTTCTCTCTTTACACTCTCTCCCTCTTTCTCTCTCTTTATATTCTCCCTCTCTCTCTCTATACTCTCCCTCTCTCTCTTTATACACTCTCCCTTTCTCTCTCTTTATATTCTCCCTCTCTCTCTCTATACTCTCTCCCTCTCTCTTTATACTCTCTTCCCTCTCTCTCTTTATACTCTCTCCCCTCTCTCTTTATACTCTCTCCCCTCTCTCTTTATACTCTCCCTCTCTCTCTTTATACTATCTCACTCTCTATCTTTATACTCTCTCCCCTCTTTCTCTCTCTTTCCTTATACTGTCCCTCTCTCTTTATATTCTCTCCCTCTCTCTTCCTTTATACTATCTCACTCTCTATCTTTATACTCTCTCCCCTCTCTCTCTCTTTATACTATCTCCCTCTCTATCTTTATACTCTCTCCCCTCTCTCTCTCTTTCCTTATACTGTCGCTCTCTCTCTTTATACTTTCTCCCCTCTCTTTTTATACTCTCTATTCTCCATCTCTCTTTATTTTTATACTCTCTCCCTTTCTCTCTCTTTATATTCTCCCTCTCTCTTTCTTTTTATACTCTCTTCCTTTCTCTCTCTTCATATTCTCCCTCTCTCTTTCTTTTTATACTCTCTTCTTTTCTCTCTCTTTATATTCTCTCTCTCTTTTTATACTCTCTCCCTCTTTCTCTCTTCATACTTTCTCCTTCTCTTTCTTCATACTCTCTCCCTCTTTCTCTCTTCATACTTTCTCCTTCTCTTTCTTCATACTCTCTCCCTCTTTCTCTCTTTACACTCTCTCCCTCTTTCTCTCTCTTTATATTCTCCCTCTCTCTCTCTATACTCTCCCTCTCTCTCTTTATACACTCTCCCTTTCTCTCTCTTTATATTCTCCCTCTCTCTCTTTATACTCTCTCCCCTCTCTCTTTATACTCTCTCCCCTCTCTCTTTATACTCTCCCCCCTCTCTCTTTATACTCTCTCCCCTCTCTCTTTATACTCTCCCCTCTCTCTTTATACTCTCTCCCTCTCTCTCTTTATACTCTCTCCCCTCTTTCTCTCTTTCCTTATACTGTCCCTCTCTCTCTTTATATTCTCTCCCTCTCTCTTCCTTTATACTATCTCCCTCTCACTCTTTATACTCTCTCCCCTCTCTCTCTCTTTCCTTATACTGTCCCTCTATCTTTATACTCTCTCCCTTTCTCTCTCTCTTTATACCATCTCCCTCTCTCTCTTTATACTATCTCCCTCTCTATCTTTATACTCTCTCCCCTCTCTCTCTCTTTATACTATCTCCCTCTCTATCTTTATACTCTCTCCCCTCTCTCTCTCTTTCCTTATACTGTCGCTCTCTCTCTTTATACTTTCTCCCCTCTCTTTTTATACTCTCTCCCCTCTCTCTCTTTTTATGCTTTCTCCATCTCTCTCTTTATATTCTCCCTGTCTCTCTTTTTATACTCTCTCCCTTTCTCTCTCTCTCTTTCGTTATACTGTCCCCCTCTCTCTCTTTATACTATCTCCCTTTCTCTCTCTCTTTCTTTGTCTTTGTATTTGCTCTCTCTCTCTCACCGTTTCTGTGTCTATCTCTCTCCCTCCCTCCCTCTCACTCTCTTTCAATTTGTTCTCTCTCTCTCTCTCTCTCTCTCTCTCTCTCTCTCTGTCGTGTTTAAGCCCTCTTGGCAGGATCTGTGTGTTTTATTGTCCTGCATTATTCATGATTTGTCCCGAATATATAAACCCTCACTGTCCAATCAGAATCTTTCATCTCACTGACTGTCTCTGAGCTCCGTCGTTGTGTTCTGAGCTGCTGAGTGAGATTAAAGAGTCTCTCGAGAGTGTTTAGTACACACGGGCTGTAAACACAACTTTCTCTGACTGAGACGCAGAAACTGAACAACATGGGCCCAGCTGAGCGCTAACAGGAGCTGTGAGGAGCTGTGATGGAGCTTAGAGGAGCTGTAATGGAGCTGAGATGGAATTGAGATGGAGCTGTGAGGAGCTTTGAAGAGCGGTGATGGAGCTGTAATGTAATTTAGGGGCAGCTTTGATGGAGCTGTGATGTACTTCTGATGGAACTGTGATGGAGCTGAGATGGAGCTGCGATGGAGCTGTGATGGACCTCTGGTGGAGCTGTAATATAATTGAGTTGGAGCTGTGATGGAGCTGTGATGGAGCTGAGATGGAACTGTGATGAAGCCGTGCTGGAGTTGAGATGGAACTGTGATGGAGCTGTAATGGTTCTCTGATGGAGCTGTGATATACCTCTGATGGAACTGTGATGGAACTGTGATGGAGCTGTGATGGACCTCTGGTGGAGCTGTAATGTAATTGTGTTGAAGCTGTAATGGAGCTGAGATGGAGCTGAGATAGAACTGTGATGAAGCCGTGATGGAGTTGAGATGGAACTGTGATGGAGCTGTAATGGACCTCTGGTGGAGCTATAATGTAATTGAGATAAAGCCGTGCTGGAGCTGAGATGGAACTCAGATGGAGCTGAGATGGAGCCGTACTGGAGCTGAGATAGGGCTGGGAGGATGGCTGGAGATGATCTGCTACTATAAAGCGTCCACCCACCACAAGCTCTTCTGCCCAGATGACATAACTAGCTGACATATAAACACACAGCCGAGATGGAGAAACACAGAAACACAGCAAACGTAACAACCCACACCTGCTCAAATAGGCCAAAAACACGGTGGGCAGGAAATATGCTGGTGGTCCGCTTATTACTCACCTTTGATGCTTTGAAGTGACGCTAATCGTTTGCTTTGCCATTTTCATGAAACCTGCTTCAGCCTTTGAAGTTAAAGAGCATCTCAGGAGCCAAATTGACAGAAAACTGACGAGCGTGATGTTTCTCTGCTTGTATGGATAGAAAACCACATACTCTACAGAACAGAATCTCAGCTTAAT